>OX578153.1:17082913-17682913 GCA_951213105.1 Amaurobius ferox
TGGCAGATTTTTTAATATTGCAAAATTAACGAAAGTACCGTAAAATTGATAAAAATATCGCCAGATTGTTAAAAATGACGCTAAATGGGAGGTAATGTTTTGCAAATTTTTATTTCCGTCATATGACGAACATGCATATCTTCTAGTATACTCCTATTAGAAAGCACTTCACCCCATTTGTCTGCAACACTTGGTGATACATTAAACGAATTTGGTGAATAATCCAATGACATATCGCCAAGTTATCAATATTTACCGCCAGATTGACGAACATATCATCAAAATTGCAAAAATGACGCTAAGTTAATGAGAAAACACCTAATTGATACATTTATTATTTACATATTTTAATATATAGACTATTGCTTATTGATGATGAAAAGAATATTGATAATTATTAATTTAGAGTTGCCCAAAATATAAGTTAATTGGGTACGAAAAGTTTTGCATGCTGTCATCCGATAAAACCACAAATGTACAATTATACGTTAAATACAGTGTGCTATGGCTCTTAGACATTCATTTCGACAATAAAAGCTTGCAAGTTCGCCCCCAGTAGCTCAACGGTAGAGCGGCGTCTGGCCAGTTCGTAGATCCAGGTTCTATTCCCGGTTGGGACAGGGTTCTTTACAATCGTATACATCATTTTATCACTGCAAATTAAGTTAAAGCATTGCATTATTTAAGGAAAGTCATGTGCAACCCACATCAGATTTTATACATAGAATAATATATAAGCAAAGTATTGAGAAGGGGTCGAACATTCAAATTCGAGTTTACGACGGGAGAGCACGTTTCAAGCATCCATGAGCACAAATCAAACGTTTTTGAAATGATGTCTGTGTGTGTGTGTGTGTGTGTGTCAGCGAGTCTTTGAAAACGACATCTCACAGAAGAATGGAGCGATTCGAACGAAATTGAATTCACAAATTAAAATCCGTGAATACTGGAAGTCTTTTGTTTTAAAACGCAATCGAATGTACAGAACTTCCCTGAATTTGCGAATGAAATTTTGAAAAAAATATCAAAACTCAAAACCTTTAATGAACTTACGTAAGTAGTCATTTCTTATGTAATTTTTGATTAGAAAATGATAGATATAAACTTTCGAAGGCTAACATGAACCTTTCTTGAGATATTGCGCATTTTTCTAATAAATTCATAAAAAAAGCCACGTTAAATAAAAAAAAGTATTAACTATTGTGAAATATGTTCACTTTTCATATGTATTATCACGCAATAAATTTGGTGACATCATTTTCGTGGATTTATCTCGTTCCATCACGAGAAAAGAGACTTTGGGTAATACTTTTGTATTTGGATGTCAATTGTCATTTATCTGTTATAAGAATAGTTTATTTTTCCTTCTCTAACGCTTGGCGAGATTTTGGCGACGAGTTTGGCGGAATGTCACCAACTTGGCGACTTTTTTGCATGTTGTAAAATTAAAGAAAATGTAGCCAAATTGATAAAAATGACGTTAAATCAATAAAAATGACGACTAATTGACGAAAATTCAATATCTTGGAAAGAATATAAGAATCTACGAGTACTATAAGAATAATTTATTTTTCCGTCCGTAACGTTTGAATAAAATTTTGTTGATGAATTTTTTGGAATATTTCAAATTCGTGACATTTTAAATGTTGCCAAATTGACGATATTGTCACTCAATTGATAGAAATTTGCCAAATTGATGAAACTGACGTTGAATTAATGAAATGACAACTAATTGATGAAAGTTCAATATCTTTAATGACATAAGAATAGACTATACGAATAACCCATTTTTATGTCCGTACGTCCGTGTTTAATGCTGGGCAAGAAATCTGGCAGAGCGTCGCTAGCTTGGCGACATTTTTAAATGTTGCCAAAGTGAGAAAAATTTCGCTAAATTGATAAACATGACGCCAAATGAGAAGTAATATTTCGAAAATTTTGATTTCCATCATATGACTGGCATACTACATTCTAGTATTAAAGAAGTGTTCTTCTCTCAATTTGTCTTTAACATTTGATGATGTATTTGGCAACTTGACGAATAATCTACCAAACTATCGCCAAGTTGGCGATATGTCGCCCCAGATTGGTAAATATTTCGTCAAAATTTTGAAAATGACTCTAAATTAATGAAAATGAAGCCTAATAGATAAATTAACTATTAAAATATTTTAATATATTCACTATATCGCATATTGAGGATGATATCAAAATTGACAATTGTTAATTTGCAGTTGTGCGAAATATATTACATGTTGTCATTCGGAAAATCGTCAAATGTACTATTCAACGTTAAAAACATAGTACCGTGGATCTTATACATTATTTTTTGGCTTTTATATTTGTCAACATGCCCCACTGCATACATAAATGTACTAATATAACATTGGCATGATTAATTATTAATACTTATGATGTTTAATGTATGAACTTTAAAAATATTAGAAAGGTATTTAGAAGTCAATTTGCTGGGACTCAGCCTTCGTTTTATAAGAAAATAATATCCTGGGACGCGGTCTCTCAAAAGTTGAAAAGAACTGAAATATATTTATACAACAGATCCTAAGAAATAGATTCTTCATCAAATGTTTTTAGCAAAAACAATAGTATGACATACATTTTGCCACCAACAAAAGAAACACAGGAGATATGATTAATGATTATATTCAATATCCACTGAGATATAAATGTCTTATTTTCACTAACCAAAACTAAAATATACTAAAATATACGAGTAGACTGTGTTGTTGAATGTTTCTATTAGTAGGTGATGAGGTTTTTTTGGTATTTTGGTATTCTGTACGCATTGTTGCAAAATCCGAAAAGCAAGAAATATTCCGCCTTTTTATGCATATGTAACAGATTTATTTGTAATCTTTGGGGGGTGGGAACGCTGATGTGCATTTGATGGGCGAATAATGATATATGGGCGAATCTAGGTGTCATTAAAAAGGAAGTAGGGGGGGCCACAGATTTTTACTTTTTTTTATGTGTGCGAAATTTAAGACGTTAATATATTTCTGTGGGGGAGAGTTATGCATTTATTGTTCTCGTTTTTAGAGGGGAGTGGAGGATGTCAAAAGAGGAAAGTGTTGATGCTTGCGAGGGCAATTTTAAAGATACAGATATGCGGTTTTTTTAATGACCTTGTTGCATTAAAAATAAAATATTTTTGATTGACCAAATTTGCCTAAGGGCGTTGTACAAAAATTTAAAAAGTTTAACTTTTTGAAAATGAATGAGAGGACTTTTTCATTAGCGTAGTCTTATTTCCTACCTTTCAACATTTAACGCAGTCTTATTTCCTACCTTTCAACATTTTTTCAATTTCCATTGCCCACTTATATCCAACAGGTAAAGAATTAAAGCGCGTTTCAATCTTTTTGAGACACCCTGTATACAGACGCCTAACAATTCGCATGTAGTCATTTATATGTAAGAAATGCCCTTTTCTCTATTTGCCTGCAACGCTTTACGAATTTGGCGAACTTACCGACTCATTTACCAAATTATCGCCAACATGGCGATATTTCGTTTCAGATTGGCGAAAATATCGTTAAAACTGCAAAAATGACGCAAAATGATGAATTAATTATACAAATATTTTAATATATGGCTTATATTGCTTATTGTGTATGCTCTCAGTATTGAGCATTGTTAATTTAGAGATGAACGAAATATAAGTTAATTGGATACATCGAAATAGTTTTACATGTGGTCATCCGGAAAAGCGTCAAATATTTAATTTAAAGTTATAAACATTCTTTCTTGGATTATACATCAATTTTTCACTGTGCAAGCAGTAAATTCATTACATTATATGTATATAGGGAAAGTCATGTTTTGCCACATCAGATGTTTTATTATTGAGTCTTCAATATCTTCATTACAGCAACTTTCGAGAGTTTTTTAAGCGTTCTTTTAAATGAATATTGATTTACGGTACGATACGAGTATTGCGTCAAAATATGTTCCATTTTACATTAATTTATTTTCTCAGATCTTTAAATGCGACTCGAATTCATACATAAATTTAAAGCATTGGTGTTTCATCATCCCAGATAAATTCATTCTCTTAATGTCTTTTCAATGAATGATTTGAAATTCAAACTAAGCTCTCGTATGTAAATGTCACAAAGAGTTTTCCACGGATTAAAGTTTTCTTTTGGCCAAACTTTGGAGGTATTTCTTTAGGTGAAAAGAGAAGAACTATTTTGCATATGTTGAATTTTTACTTTCACATATTACACTGTAGAAAATATATTGTTTTATCCTGCATCGACGATTAATTTGCTTCGATTTTTATAAATTACAATATAATGATAATGTCTTATCTCAAAGTTATCTAAAACGAATTACAGTGAAACTGAAACTATAAAACACTAACTATAGAACAAACAAACATAACAAACTGTATAACAAATGTAATCTTAAATTTATCTAAAATGAATTACGGTAAAACGGTCATAATTCGAATATCAAATAAAATGGCAAAACACTTCGAGTCATAGAAAAATCCAGTTAAAGAATGAGAAACATTAACTATAAAACAAACAAACATAACAAACTGTATAACAAATGTTATCTTAAATTTATCTAAAATGAATTACGGTAAAACGGTCATAACTCGAATATCAAATGAAATGGCAAAACATTTCGAGTCATAGAAAACTCCAGTTAAAGAATGAAAAACACTAACTATAAAACAAACAAACATAACAAACTGTATAACAAATGTTATCTTAAATTTATCTAAAATGAATTACGGTAGAACGGTCATAACTCGAATATTAAATGAAATGTTAAAACACTTTGTCATAGAAAAATCCAGTTAAAGTTTGAAAAACACTGACTATGAAACAAACAAACTGTATAACAAATGTTATCTTACATTTATCTAAATCGAATTACACTGAAACTGTAATTACTCGAATATCAAATGAAATGGAAAAACACTTCAAGTCATAGAAACATCCTGTTAAAGATTAAAAAAACACTGACTATGAAACAAACAAATATAACAAAACTGTATAACAAATGTTATCTTAAATTTATCTAAAATGAATTGCAGGAAACTGTCATAACTCGAATATTAAATGAAATGGTAAAACACTTCGTGTCATAAAAAAATTCAACTAAATGAAAAACACTAACTATAAAGCAAGCAAGCAGAACAAACGGAAAACAACTGTGAAAAGGTTCGTGAAAAACACTGCTAATAACATATTTTATTAAGCACATTTTATTTTTACCGATGTGGACTAAAAAGTTATTGGCATGTGTTATTTACACAAAAAGTATTGTAATGTGACTTACAAAAAGTATAATAGTGATTAAATTGCAAGTCAAATTTTCAACATAAATAAATACATCGGTGGAGTGTCTAAGAAAGCGTTTTTGTGACTCTGTATGTGTGTGTGTGTGTGTGTGTGTGTGTGTGTGTGTGTGCGTGTATGGATTGGTTGGTGGGAGTCAAATCATTGCCCTTCGTAATCTCAAAAACCGCTGGAAAGATTTGGAACCAATATGGGTAGCATTAAAAATGCAGAAAAAATATGAAAAATGTACATTTTAGCTATAAAACAGAATTTTATCAAAACCGTTAACCCTGTAATCTGCAAAACCGCTGAAGAGACTTGGATAGAGTTTGGGTAGTATACTGCGCATATGTAGATATGAACGCAGACAAAATATCTGTACAATGTGTACAGTTTAACTATTAAAAGGGATATTGTCAAAATCAGCGACTTTCCGTAATATCAAAAACTGTAGAGGCAATTTGGATCCAATTTGGAAGGTATGCTGCATATAATGTATAGATGTAAATGCAGAAAATAAAATTTTAAAAGTGTGTATATTACATTGAACCCAGAGGTTGATTGCTCACTTCCTATACATGGAGAGTTTCAGGATTGTCCCGATACTCTAGTTTTTATAATGTAGTTATGAAAAACAGGGGCAGTATGCTATATTTATATCAATAAACCTCTAATTTGCAATGAAATATATCTCAATAAATTTAGCTCTTTTCATCTGTAAATTAACATAAACAACTGGAATTTACCAAAAGAAAAAAGAACAGATAGGCTCAATTCTAATTGAGCCATCAGTTTAGCGAGTAAGACAACGACTTGTAGATTGAAAAGTAGAAATGAGTTAAACGGGTATGATTTCAAAGCGTTTATACATAATCTGTTATAGTCAGCACAAGTGTATGATATGAAAAATAGCTTACATACTTTTTACAATTAATGCTAGATACAATGATAGTACATTCGCAGCATTATCGAAAATGTAAATCCGTTCACACAAAAACAATTTTTCAAAATTTTAATTTAATCCATTGCGGTATTTTCTTCATATATTTGAACAGATCTCGTCGAAAGCTTTAAAACGGTTCCACGCACAGCCGTTTTGCACCCACGATTGTCCAGATAAACTGCGATGTTGTCAAAGGTGTTCACAGACGTACAGGAAACGTTCTTTTGAATCTTCAGTTTAAATCACTGTGAAATATTCTTGGTACATTTGAATAGATCTTATCGGGAATTTTAAAACGATACTACGTCTTGTGCTCACAGTTGGCGAGTTAGACTGGTCAAATGCGGAGGCACACACAGAAATATTGCATCAACTCCCTGGCCTTGCGGAGTGAGGCAAGTAAATAGCATAGGCAAACGGCAACTGACAGTTGTTGAGACCCAAACCGTTCGACCTACCAAAAATGTGTAAGGTAACAGTTTGGACGGTCTGGAAAAGCCACTCAATTTAGACCGGAACCCAGTGGGGGAGGCATCCACAGGAATCGTACCCTCCTTTCCCTACCATCAACCTCTCGGAAGGACTTACGAACCCACAGGTTTAACGTGATCGCACTCCGCGTGAACACGGCGGCAGTTTTGGCAGCGGAGGGAATCGAACCCGGGCCTACCCTATGCAATTCCTGCGCTCAAAACACTGGGCTACCGCGGAGCTTCAATGGCTGTTTTGCCAGCCTGTATATAGAAGCCTTAGAGGGGAAAGTAGCCCTCACGATGTATTGCGCAGTACTCGAATTGGACTCCGTGCTGTTTACGAATATGCTAATACGATTACTGTTCGGCACGTATTTTTAACGGTATAAGGATTTCGATAGGGCCCTATTTTTGTCACAGGCGGCCGGCGACAAGTCGTTCCATACTATACGCGAAGTTAGCCGTAGTCCTACATAAAAAACATTAGTACTTTTAGCATTTATTAAAAACAAAACAATGTTATTCTGGCTTGACTCTTTGACCTTAGAGTTTCTGTCCCTATAAAAGCATCCAAATCTGCATCTGTTTATGAAGTGTTTGAATTTTATTACCCCAACGAGAGAAGGATTCCAGCTTTGGTTCTTTAGATGAATTTTATATGTCGGGTTAGGTGTTTATAAACTCGTGAAAATGAGATAATTAGAAGGTTGGATATATGCTAATGAGGACACATTATTTTATTTCTGTACGTAGCAAGATTTATTGCGGCCTGTGCAACTAACTGTATTCTTAAGTAGGGAGAGTTGCGTAAATAGGGAAACGACCTGTGCAACTAACTATATACTTAAGTAGGGAGAGTTAAGTAAGTAGGGAGAGTACGCAGAAAGATTTATTTCGACATGTGTAACTAACTGTATTCTTCAAATCTGAAGACTTAAAATTTATATACTATTGTATGAAATCTAATACATATGTGAGACCAGAAATAGATATCACACTAGTTATTGTGAGACAGTTTTATGTACATTATTTATTGTGTCTGAAACATCAGACAATACCTCCAGTCTGAATGACGCCAGTGTTTACGACATGCTGAACCAAAGGTCAAACAAAATCATAAATTTAGGGGCGTCGAGACAGAGGGGTCGAACAATCTAAGAAAATGTGAAGTAAAGACAGTGGATAAAAAGGCTGACCAATGGATAAGGTGCTTGTGGATTCGCCATGAATGGGGCCAATAGGAGCAAAAGAGGAGTGTCAGTCCTGAGACAAAAGAGCCACAACCTAAGACAGAACGAAAAGATAAGAACGAGGACACTTGGTTAATACAGATTTACAACACGACGACGGAACGACATTACAGCACGACACTTACCGAAAAAATATAGATATGTAGACTACGAGTGTGACTAGAGATGTAGAGAACGACTTTGACAGTAGAGAGATGTAGTTGAGAAGTGTTACGCAAGTGTTGTAGAGTGTTCCGTAGAGATTCCAAAAGAATGGCTAGATCAATTTGCAGTGCAATCAGCAGTACGAGTTGGAGCCAAATACGCAGAGTTACGGCCTGTACGATTTGCTGATGCAAGAAATGTGATCTATGGCCAAAGCCGAAAGTGAAGGTATGTGCCCATTAAACGTGTACCAGGTCTTAAATAATTTTAAGTATTTTTAATAATGGTATCACTTTGTCTCTCTCCGCCGAAATAATATGAATAATTGGTGTAATGAATTTAATAAGTATGTTATGTTGCTAATAAATGTTTTATTGTTAAAGTTAAAATGGTGCAATCAATTTAGGATTATATTAATTAATATTCTTTTACAGAACTCGCGCGAAAGATAAATAATTGGAAGGTTATCAGCGGCAAATAAGGCAATATTAAATAATAATGAGTAATACGATTCACGAATGAGTTTCGCGAATACAATCAACTTACGACCATGTCAATTTAGCAGTAGTATATTAAATAATATTATTATATTTTTTTGTGCACCACAACATATAATGAAAAAAATCATTTCTGAGAATTTAACGAATAAGCAAGGTCTAATAAGATTCTCTGAGAACATTTAAGGCACTTTTGGGAAATATATCGGTCTATTTGTGTGTGTGTCTGGTGTGTGAATGGTGTGTGCCAGTGGTTGTGCCAGTGGTGTGTGCATGTGTGTGTGAGTAAGGGCGTGTGTGTGTGCTTGAGGGTGTGCGCGTATATGTGTGTGTGTGCATGTATATATGTATGTGTGTGTGTGTTTGAGGGTGTGTGCGTATATGTGTGTGAGTGCATGTATATATATGTATGTGTGTGTGTGTTTGAGGGTGTGTGCGTATATGTGTGTGTGCATATATATATGTATGTGTGTGTGTTTGAGGGTGTGTGCGTATATATGTGTGTAAATGTGTATATATGTGTGTGCGTGCTTGTGGGTGTGCATGTATATATGTATGTATTTGTGTGTTCATGTGTGAGTCTGTGGAAGAGATATCTCAAGAGAATGCGGCGTTTCGAAGAAAGATTGGTACTTATTGCAGCAAATGAGTAACGAAACCTTATTGATTTTAAACGTTTTCGAATTTCCGAAAGGATTCCGAATGAATTTTTAAAAAAATCCTAAAAAATCAGAACCCTCAATAATGATAAATAGATAATTACAAGCATGATTTTTCATTAGAAAGCACATTAGAATGATACAAACTTCGAAAGACTAGCATAATCGTTTCTTGATATGCTCAATATTTTCCAAATAAACTTATCGAAAACATTATACAAAATTAAAAAATAGGCAGTATCGTCAAATATGTTCATTTTCCAAGTGCAATTATGCAACAAATCTGCTAATATCACTTTCACCAGGGGCGGCTATTCAGAGGGGCCACGGGGCCGCGCTGCCCCCTTGATCAAGCACTTCAAATTAATTTAGTTATATAGGTTAATTACAATTTTTAAGGAAATTATCTGAATTTTATTTCAACTGAAATTCGAATTATTGGAAATAAGTGATGAAATTGTCACTAGATGGCAGCACCAAAACTTTGAAAGAGTCTCTTATGCTCTTTTCATACTATATTAAGAATATAGGGAAAAATACTGCATTACAGGGAAAGGCGAAGGATTTTTAATGAGGTCGCGTCCATTTATCGCCTCTGGCTGATAGAATGAACGGTATGTTAATATAACGGCAATAGAAATTAAGAGTTAAAAAAGCAGACATTGCAGAATTTCAATCCGATGTGAGCCGCGGCAGTTACCGCGGCTCGTCGGCAAAAAGAAACGAATACTGTGAACGACTGACTCGAATTGGCTAAGTTTCGCTAATTTGGCCTCGAATTTTTCTTGATAAATGTGTGTTTTCTCTGTCGCTTCTTTTTAAAATAATAAATTTGGAAGTTTAAATAAATATTTGATAATAAATTACTGTATTTATGTATATATATATATATATATATATAATTCTGATTTATTTTATTGATTCTATTGAACTAGTTCCTTCAGTTTTAGTTCATGGCGAAATAGTTTAGTATAATATACAGAAAATAGAATTTCAAAAAAGTTTCGATACATATTTTGTGCTTTTTACTTAATTGAGTAAGTGGTGGTTATTTGTGGTATTCTGGGGGTTTCTGTTCTTCGCCTTCGGTAGAAAAATGCATAGTTTGGGGCACTCAGTTTAGTTTTGACCAAGCCCTCCGTATTACTGAAACTGTTTCGCTCCGTAAGCGTCTTCTGGGGAGGGGGGGGGGAGGTCATTTCTAATGTAGTGTGGTTCTGTCCTTCGGAAAGGGGATCATTTCTGATTTAGGGTAGTTCTATGCTTTGTTTGTGACGAATTTCAATGCGTTTGACCTCTTAATTGTTTAAAAGCCACGATAATTGTATTTGTGGCATACCCGTGGATATTTTTAGTGACACTTTCAGAAATGTGTTGTCTGAGGGGGTGGGTCTCTTGACTTACTCAGCTGTCTTACGTTTCAGCTATTTAACATTAAAAATTGAAAAAATTATAAATATTTGTTAAAGAATATTAAAAGGCAATTTTCAACCAGATACTTGATTCTTTGATCTGACTTCGTTTTCCTTAAAATCCCCCCCCCCCTTCACCGGCCACTACTCAATCCCCCTGGTTTTGCTTCTAATTTCATTGAAGACCAATATTGCTCCGATACTCCCTAGGCGTAAATTTTACTTGAGGTAGTCCTAAAATTTCTCATCTCGCTTCCTAATTAAGCGATTTTGAATCTTCTGGTGGCTATAGTCTCTGGACTATCTATACGTGTATTGCCTGGACATGCATATTTTTTTATTCAAACCCCCCTGAGCGTAACTTTTAGTTCTAGCCCGCACGGTTTTACATCTTGCTTCCTAAATTGAGTGATTTTGAATCTTCTGGTAACTACAGTCTTTATACCATTTGAATATAAATCTCTTTCGTATCAATCCCCTGGGCGCAACATTTACTTTAAGTAGTCCCCCTCTAATTTCACATCTCGGTTCCTAATTGAGCGATTTTGATTCCGCTGGTGGCTATATAGTCCCGGAACCATTTGTATATGTGAACTGGATATATATATTTATTGTGTCATCTCCCTGGGCTAACTTTCAGTTCGATTAGCCTCCCCCCCCAAATTTCTTATTTCTCATTCTAATTGAGCGATTTAGATTTTGCTGGTGGCAATGACTTAGATATACAACCTTATTATGTCAACCCCCTGAGCGTAACTTGTACTTTAATTCCCTCAATTTCATATTTCGGATTTACTAAAAATGCATCTCCTTGGTTCCTGAAATATCCGTGTACGACATTTCAAGGTCGTACGATGTCTACATTTTCCGCTCCAGACCTTACACATACATCGACACACAAATATCGCCTGTTATTATGTAATATGAAACAACCATGGTGGAAGAGGGGAGACCCTCCTCTTTTTCATATTTACATTTTTATCTATCTTAGTGACTTTTGCTCCGATTTTAATGCAATTTTTACACTGTATTTTCTACTCTACAATGGACCCACTCGATCTGCTCACTCTAAACTTTGATCCACTTTTGTTGCACCCGCACAACGAGCTAACTACTTATTGTTTTAAAAACCGATTGCTATATATAGTGACTGCTAGCAGGCAGAACTCTCTAGTATCATTTTAAAGACGAATAGAGATAAGCATAAAGCATAAGAATTTTCTGTAAATTCCAAATTAATTCTTGTATTAAAAATAGTTCCTTTGTTTCTGCATATAAACGGCCGTAGATATAGTTGGTTTTCACTCTCTAATTATGTTACTGTTTGGTTTACAAGGACGATCAGGTACAAAACTATTAGCCATAGAGTGTATATGAGAATAATTGCGTGCATTTTGGGTGTAAAAACATTTGCGCTAATCATAAAAAAATACTGCACATGTATACGACTGAGAGTATTTAATTCCCTAACAGCATTTTTTTTCACAGTGACGTAAGATTTACGTCACACTGTGACTTTGGAACGTCGCAGTACGTCTCGGCAATGTCATAATGAGGTCACAGCGAAGTCATCTTGGTCATTTTCATGGACGTTTGTGACTTCGCATATTAGCTTGTTTGTGACTTCACATTGTAGTTGCCATTGTAATGTCGTCACATTGTTACTTGTTAATTATATTGTGAAAACGTAACAGAATATAGTCGCAGTGAAGTTACAAATTTACTAATACATAACATCGCATAGAAGTCACAAATATGATGTCACATTGTGATCCAGGTGTCACGTGACTACAACGTCACTGTCACACATGTGACGATCTTTGCTGTGAGGGTTTTTACAAATTTGATACACATTAATTTGGAAATGTATTCAAATAATTTCCGTGGTTGCAATAGGCTCTTATTCATTTCAAGGAAACTTGCACAACGTATATCAGCGCAAGCAAAATAATAATTTGGCATATGGCTGTTTCGAAGCAATGCGGGAACCAATTTATCAGTTCCAAACAAACGACGAACTCGAAGTCTAAACGACGTAGTTGGCACAAACTGAAGGATATATATACATAAATAGATAGATAAGCGCCTCCCTCTACATGTCGCTCACGAGCCGCCACTGACTCTCACGGACTTAGTTTGTTCCATTCACGAGAGAAGATATTTTTAAAATAGTTTTGCATATTTGTGATAAAGAATTAGCCACGCCAACGCTCATTCATTACACGGAATATTAACTAAATATCAATTGCATTCTGATGAGGATTTACATGTGAGTGTGAATAAATTAATAGTTTCGATTAATAAGTTTCCATTGTCTATTTGCTCTTTGACACTATTATTTCGCTATGAAAGACGTAAAGTTATTGCATTGTATAGAGAAAATCATGTACTGCCCACATTAGATGTTTTGTATTAATTGCAGTATAGTATATATAATCAGTTTTAGGGAATGATATGCAAAACGTCAAAGAGAATCTGATAAATTTAGGATGTTTCCTATTATAGTATAGAGTGTCATTTAATATAAATCTGTATGATCCTTATGCGATACAAATAATTCATCTTCTAAATCATGTGTTCCAAAATGTTTCAATACCATTTGTCAGTTTAAATTATTACTAACTTCTGTTAAATCCAATTCATGGCGAAATTTATTACAAATATTTCACGTTTGCTAACGTCATCACAAATTTATTCTGTTAATGTGTTTTCGATGAGTGATTTGAAATTCTAAGCGAACACTTGTTTGAAAATTTTATGTTTCAGCTGAAAACGCTTTCAGATATCAAATATTTTAGAAGCATGTGGTGATACGAACGATCGAAAAATATATTTAACATGCAAAATGACTTCAATATTTTGATTTTCCTAGGCTGATGTATATAAAACGCATTGTTTTCCAAAAAGTTGTAAAATTCGAAAAATGGCAGAACACGGAACTACTGAACACATATCTCTCTCTCTCTGTATATATATTATATATATATATGTGTGTGCTCAGTGTATCAAATTTCACTCGATAACATCCTAGAAAACATTCCCAATTATAGTGACTAACATACAGTAGGGAAAAAAAAATATTATATATAATTATTTATTAATTATATAAATAAATAAAAATGAAAAATAATAAACTAAATCAAAAACATTAGAAAAATCAAAAAATCGGAAAATAAGATGCATTAACATTAATGTTTTGAATTTTATTTTCGCAAAAAAATGTAACTTTTGTCAGTATTGAAACTACGATTTGAGCGCCCTTATAATGGTGTATAGTGGCATTCTCGATATCCAGTTTTCCTATGAATTACTTGTTTAGTGGGAATTTTCATCTTTGATTCATATTCATATTCAGGATTGCATATTTGGGAAGTTGTATTCTGAATTGCTTGTCCAGTCTCCAGCTTAGTCTCACTGGACGGGTTTAGGAGTATTTCCGTGAACGTTAGTACTGCCTCCCTGGTAGAATTTCGACTTGTTCATTCCGGTGCTTCTAGATTAAGCTGTTGAGGTTGATCGTGTATACACGTGGTGGAAGAAGAAGGGTTCATGCCGCATGGTAATACAATTTTCTTAATGTATCCTTTTTTCATTTTTTCATTTTTTGATGCCTGTAGTCTGAGTTTAAGCATTTATAGTAATGTACTATTGCTTAATCTGAAACAGGCATTTGTTTGGGTTAATTAGAATTAAATACTCAGACCTGAAGATGAATTTAATTCTGATTAATCTTCGAATTTGTGACAGTGCTGTTTTTTTCTCTATCGGCATTATGGTCGTGAATTTGCTTCTATGGTGATGTTAATATTACTTGAATTGTATTTTTATTTTTTTTTTACATAATTCTTATTATTTCATATTTCAAATATATATATATATATATATATGATATTATGATAGCCAAAACTATTAGCCATACAATGGAAAGGGGGATGAGAAGAATATTAGGATACAAAAATCCAAATTAAAAGTATATAAATATAAATAAAAAAAATCTGATGTGGGCAACACATGACTTTCCTTATATAATGTAATGAATTTACTACTTTTACAGTAAAAAAATAGGTTTTTCTTATAGTAGATACTAATATTCTTTCCAAGATATTGAATTTTCAACAATTAGTCGTCATTTTCATTGATTTAGCATCATTTTTATCCATTTGGCGAGATTTTCATTCATTTGGCAACATTTAAAAAAAGTCGCCAAGTTGGCGACATTCCGCCAAATACGTCGCCAAATTCTCGCCAAGCGTTATGCACTAAGAAAAAAGTTATTCTTACAGCAGATAAATGACTATTGGCGTTCAAATACAAAAGTATTATTCAAAGTATATTTTTTCATGAATGGAACGAGCTAGATCCACGAGAATGATGTCACTCAATTTATCGCATGGTATTACATATAAAAAGTGAACATGTTTCTCAATAGGAATTTTTTTTTTTATGTGACTTTTTCATAATTTTTTTGAAAAATGTACAATATCTCGAGAATGATTCATGGTAGCGTTCTAAAATTTATGCCAATCGTTTTCTAATGAAAAATTACATAAGACATATCTATTTGCGTAACTTTATTAGCGGTTTTGATTTTTTGACGATTTTTTCAAAATTTCATTCGAAAATTTAGGGGGGTTCTGGACATTCGATTACATATAAAAACAATAGGCTTCTAGTGTTTACGGATTGTGATTTTTGTACCAAATTTGGTTCGAATCGGTAAATTCGTTCGTCAGTTATCGTCTCCACAGTCTCACTGACACACACACATACTTTCACACACACACACACACACACACATACACACACACAGACATCACTTCAAAAATGTTTGATTCGTGATCAGGGATGCTTGAAACGTGCTCTCCCGTCGAAAACTCGAATTCGAATTTTCGACCCCGTCACAATACTTTCCTTATACATTATGTATATTTTTTGTTTATTTTTGTGTTGAATAATCTTTACTTTTAATCACATACTCTTAAAGTGACACTTTTAATCACATACTCTTAAAGTGACACTTTTAATCACATACTCTTTTACTTACATACTCATAATATGTTACATTTTAAAATCCAGCACTATGCGTGCCAAAGCAAAAGGTCAACCTAAAAATGTTTTTGTGTTAGCTTCCAGCTGAATAGTAGAGCATTAAATGTGTTCAAAATTAAGAAGTTTTATTTATTCTTAAGGATATCGAAGGAAAACCCCTATTAATAAATTAGGATCATATTCCAGAACAAAGTAGATATACAACAGTCACTCATACTCACACTGAAATTATGTTAAAAATTTTATGGAGAGCAAGACTCCACTAGAATATTATTTAACAGCGTCTACAGTTTAAAAAATCTGATGTGGGCAACACATGACTTTCCTTATATGATGTAATGAATTTACTACTTTTACAGTAAAAAAATAGGTTTTTCTTATAGTAGATACTAATATTCTTTCCAAGATATTGAATTTTCGACAATTAGTCGTCATTTTCATTGATTTAGCATCATTTTTATCCATTTGGCGAGATTTTCATTAATTTGGCAACATTTCAAAAAAGTCGCCAAGTTGGCGACATTCCGCCAAATACGTCACCAAAATCTCGCCAAGCGTTATGCACTAAGAAAAAAGTTATTCTTACAGCAGATAAATGACTATTGGCGTTCAAATACAAAAGTATTATTCAAAGTATATTTTTTCATGAATGGAACGAGCTAGATCCACGAGAATGATGTCACTCAATTTATCGCATGGTATTACATATGAAAAGTGAACATGTTTCTTAATAGGAATTTTTTTATGTGACTTTTTCATAATTTTTTTGAAAAATGTACAATATCTCGAGAATGGTTCATGGTAGCGTTCTAAAATTTATGCCAATCGTTTTCTAATGAAAAATTACATAAGAAATGTCTATTTGCGTAACTTTATTAGCGGTTTTAATTTTTTGACGATTTTTTCAAAATTTTATTCGAAAATTTAGGGGGGTTCTGAACATTCGATTACATATAAAAACAATAGGCTTCTAGTGTTTACGGATTGTGATTTTTGTACCAAATTGGGTTCGAATCGGTCCACTCGTTCCTCAGTTATCGTCTCCACAGACTCACTGACACACACACATACTTTCACACACACACACACACACACACACACACACACACACACACACACACACACACACACACATACACACACACAGACATCACTTCAAAAATGTTTGATTCGTGATCAGGGATGCTTGAAACGTGCTCTCCCGTCGAAAACTCGAATTCGAATTTTCGACCCCGTCACAATACTTTCCTTATACATTATGTATATAAGGAAAGTAATGAAAAAGAAAACACGGCAAAAATGAGAAATGGCAAAAAAAATATATATATATATCATAATACATATATATATATATATATATATATATATATATATATATATAAATATATATATCATAATATATATATATATATATATATTATAATATATATATATATATATATATATATATATAGATATATATATATATATATATATATATATATATATTTAGACCTAAAATTAGATACCCTCAATAATCATGTTATCACCAATCTATATGATAAAAAAGATTCTTACAACTTCTCTATCATAAAGCTGCTATCATATCAATCTTGTAATTCTATTCAATTGTTTAGAAACATCATTTTAAACCAGCTATTTCGAATACATCGTCTTACTGATCCTCAGTTTCACTTTCTACACATCAATAAACTTAAACGCATTTGTCAAAATTACCAATATCCGGAAGTATTTGTAAATAATATTATTAATAATTTCAAATATACCACGTAATAATTTTACACATGCATTATTTATCTTTGATTATTTACTCTTTTTTGAAAATTCACCCTTTCTTATCACCTCACTTACCACTTGGCCTGAGTCTAATACTGTTTACTATTTTCGAATGACTATTTTCCTCTTGTCCTGAGTCCTATACTGATTACTATTTTTGAAAGTCTTCATACATATTATGAATCGTTCAATTGTATTCATTCCTGTGCCCACTCGCATTGACGAAGTGAGGTGAAATGCTCAGTCACTAGTTTATCTTACACGTGGTGGTGCTACGCTTGTTTTCTCCCATTTCTGTACAAGGAGGTATTGTTTTTCAGAATTGTATAATTCAATTGATTTATTTTCTCCTTCCACTAGCCAGTAGACAGTTCCAATGGTGTTTATAGTTAAATACTATCGCCATTGTCAGAAACTGGCTATTATATCGGTTTTAATTCGAATTGTATGGCTGTCCTGATGAGAATGCAATTTCGAACTAACCGCCATTTTTTGTGTAGTTTCAATTGCTTGTTCTCTATTCTTAATCTCTTATCCTGAGCTGTTTATTATTGCCTATTCTCATATTGCCGAGTTTTATTTTTATTTACTTTTATATACATTAATTGTGATTTTTGAATCCTATTATTCTTCTCATCCCCCTTTCCATTATAGTGATATGTTACCTTCTATCCTTATCCTTAGTCTTGGCCTATAGTTACTCATTTGTAACAGATATGCTAGAGATGGGTTTTTTTGTACATACAGTAGTTTATGCATAATTTTCGATTAAAATCCTTCAATTTTTATTTATATATATATATAATATCAAAAAATTTCTTATACCTGTTGCACTTTGTGTTCTACAACACTTATATTATCCAAGGTGATAACATATATTTACCAACATCTGGTGTACCTCCAGGGGGCTGTAGTAGTAGTATTCTAGCTAAATTATATCTGTATTATTATGAACGTAATATTAACTCTAATTCATATATTATATATCGATATGTTGACGACTTAATTTGTATTATCATTCATGATTCCCATCCCATTAATATCGATTTTTGCCCCTCTAACCTAGAATTAATTCCTAATCAGCCTAGTGTTAAACAAACTGTAAATTATTTAGATCTAAATTTAGATACCCTCAATAATCATGTTATCACCAATCTATATGAAAAAAAAAGATTCTTTTAACTTCACTATTTTTAAGCAGCTATCATATCGATCTTGTAATTCTATTCAATTGTTTAGAAACATCATTTTAAACCAGCTATTTCGAATACATCGACTTTCTGATCCTCAGTTTCACTTACTCCACATCCATAATCTTAAAGGCATTGATCAAAATTACCACTATCCGGATATATTTGTAAATAATATTATCAATAATTTCAAATACACCACGTAATAATTTTACAAATGCATTATTTTCCTTGATTGGATAACTTTTTTTTGTGAATTTCACCCATTCTTATCACCTAACTTACCACTAGGCCTGAGTTTGATACTGCTTACTATTTTTGAAAGACTGCTTTCCAGTTGCCCTGAGTCCTATACTGCTTACTATTTTTGAAAGTCTTCATACACATTATTTTTCGTTCAAGTGTATTCATTCCGGTGTCCACTCGCTTTGACAAAGATATGTAAAATGCTCTGTCGAATGTTCTTCTGCGAACATGTAGACTCCCACATGGTGGGTGTGCCTGTGAGTTAATATTTCTGTTTTTTATATTTCTAATTTATAATTCACTTGGTTTTTATTATTTGTCCTTCCACTAGCCAGTAGACAGTTCCAATTTTGTTCATAGGTAAATACTATCGCCATTGTCAGAAACTGGCTATTCTATCGGTTTTAATTCAAATTGTATGGCTGTCCTGACGAGAATGCAATTTCGAACTAACTGCCGTTTTTTGTGTAGTTTCAGTTTATTGTTCTCCATATCTTGATCTTCAATCTTGAGCTATTTATTATTGCCTTTTCTCATTTTTGCCTTGTTTGCTTTTTTATTTTATATATATTTATATATATATATACTTTTTTAATTATGATTTTGTATACTCATCTTCCCCTCACCCCTTTCCATTATAGTGATAAGTTACCTTCTATTTTTAGTCTTTATCTTTGTCTATAGTTACTTATTACTTATTTGTAACAGATATGCTAGAGATGGGTTGTTTGGTACTTACCGTAATTCATGCATAGCTTTCGATTAAAAATTTCAATTTTTATATACATATATATATATATATATATATATATATATATATATATATATATATATATATATATATATATATATATATATATATATATATATATATATATATATATATATATATATATATATATATATATATATATATATATATATATATATATATATATATATATATATATATATATATATATATATATATATAGAGTATTCAGCATTATTTTCCCTCCAATACATGGTAATATATAGGGAAAGTATTGGAATCGTGCCGAAAATCGCAACTCGAGTTTCGACAGATCTGCACGTTTTGGAACCTCTAGAACCCGAGTAAACTATTTTTAGCGTGACGTCTTTCTTTCTCTCTCTCTCTCTCTCTGTGTGTGTGTGTGTGTGTGTCTGTCTATCTGTCTGTTCACATTTTGTATCCACTCTAACTGAAAAACTGTTCACCAAATTTCATAAAATGTGGCAGGTATGTCTCGTGTATGTGACCCTGTTGCTGATTAGATTTTGGCACGATTCGGGAGAAAGAAACCAAATTTTACAAAATTTGGCACTTGTAGGTTACCCCCGGTACTAAATAGATTTTGGTACGATTCGAAAAAAAAGAATCTGCCTTTTTCCCGAAATGAGCAGCAAAAATCGTTAAATCTAAAAATAAAATCTACGTATGCTCAAATATGTCAATTAAAGACTTATTTTATACGCAAAGTTTGACGTCGAAAATAATAAGAGAAACCCTATTACTCTTGGAATAGCCGTTCTCGAGATATTTTCGTTTTTTCGCATTTTTGCTACGCCATCTTTGAAAATAAATCCGGTTTCCATACGAAAATGAAAATTGAATAAAAAGTGCAAATTCAGTGTACTTTAAAATATTTATGGCTGTTATTTTGTACAATTAAACTCAATTTAATGAATTATTGAAGAAATAAAGAGAACGGGAATATTAGTCTGCAGGGAAAGTCATGTGCTGACCACGTCAGATATTTTTAGTATCATGCTTCAGTCATTTAAAATGTTATGTGTGCGATAGGTTGATATGATAATTTAATAACGAATGCCCATTAAGAGGGAGAAGCTAAAAATGCAGAATTTCGAAGAACCTTTTAGATATAGTGTGGAAAAGTTGTGTGTCCACAGTAATAAGAAGAGTTGAAGATCCAGATCGTCCGACTCATCCAAGGACATATAGCAACTATTTGGACGGCCGGGTAGGAAGTTAGCCGAAACCAACCCCCACGGCTAACGAACTACTGCAGGGACAACAATTTATTAATAAGCTTTAAAAGGATACAATTGAAGATATATATTTTCTTATACAAACAGTTTAACAACTTATAGGAAGAAACAAAAAAACAAAACAAAAAAACATGAAAGGGCACACAGAAACAGTAAAACAATAAAACAACAAAACATGAAAGGGCACACAGAAACAAACAATATTTGCAATTATATACAGAGAGGGTCAATAACGCAACCCAGGGTTAGAGGGAGTAAGATAATTGTTGAAATTAATAAAATATATCAGTATTATTTATCGTGAGACGGGTTCAAAATTATTAAAATATATCTAAGAGTATAGAATTTGTGTTGATGGCAATCACGAACATAAATATAGAATTTATATGAGGTATCGTTTAGAAGAGCATTACTGACCAGGTGCACAAGAATACATACAATGGAATATACAAAAAATTTGGAACAGTGCAGATCCCACGGATCAGAGCAAAAATTGAGAGCAGCATACTCACTGGCAAATCAGGTAATTTTGTTAGAAATTTCCCTCGCAATGAGAACACAGTTTTTATAAAATTAATCGAGGATTTATTGCAGACATTCTTGATTCAAATCGCCAGATTAGAAAACGAGGGTTTGGAGAGATAAAAATTTTTTGTAAGGGAACAAGAGAAGACATAATAATCTGCGTCCCCGAAGCTGCCACAGGTACAGTTAGAGGAGAATTTATGCTTAAAAAAGTTCAAATAGTCCAGAAAGGGGCCATGACCAGTGAAAAAGTAATTTGAATAATTATTAGTGATTTGGAGATTGGGATCCACATGAGGAAGTAGTAATAAGAAGTGTTGAAGACCCAGACCACACGACCAACCCAAGGGTTTACGATAGCAAGATGTGTGGCCGTAAAATTTTTATGTTTTCAATTAATATGTTATGTTCTGGAAAAGAGTTTCATCTTTAAATTTCATTTATTATCAAGTTTCGGAAGAACTTGATAAAAAGATGAAATTTTTACACTTTCAAAATATTATTTTTTCTCTACCAAATTACGATTTTGTTAAAGCTTTATTACTTTCCTTATATAGTACATAGCATAATGTATAAGGAAAGTATTATGACTTGGTCGAAAATGCGAATTCGGGTTTACGACAGGAGAGCACGCTTTAAAAAACCGTGATCACGCACCAAACATTTCTGATGTGAAGTCTGTGTGTATGTGTGTGTGTGTGTGTGTGTGTGTCAGTGAGTCTGTGGAGACGATATCTCACGTAAAAATGGAGCGATTCGAATGAAATTTGGTACAAAAATTACAATCTATGAATACTGGAAGCCGGTTGTTTTTAAACACAATCGAATGTTCAGAACCACCTACATTTTTGAGTGAACTTTTGAAAAAATCATCAAAAAATCACTTTAATAAAGTTACGAAAATAGACATTTCTGATGTAATTTTTCCTTCAAAAGCTATTGACATAAACTTTAGAATTCTAGCTTGAACCGTTCTCGAGATATTGCCCATTTCTCAAATAAATTTATCAAAATATCCCAAAAATTAAAAAAAGTATCAACTGTTGAGAAACATGTTCAATTTTCATATATTTGCGATAAATTTGGTGACATCATTCTCGTGGTTCTAGCTCGTTCCATTCATGAGAAAATATACTTGTGTAATACTTTTATATTTGAACGCCAATAGTAATTTATCTGCATTAAGAATAACTTTTTTTCTCCTTCCATAACGCTTGGCGAGATTTCGGCGACAAATATGGCGGAATGTCGAAAACTTGGCGACTTTTTTAAATGTTGTCAAATTAACGAAAATCTCGCCAAATGAATAAAAATGAAGCCAAATCAATGAAAATGACGACTATTTGACAAAAATTCAATATCTTGGAAAGAATATTAGTATCTACTATAGGAATAACCTATTTTTTTTTACTGTAAAAGTAGTAAATTCATTGTATTATATAAGGAAAGTCATGTGCTGCCCACATATTTTTCTCTTTTATATCTAATAATTACTGGAAATTCCACTTTATACTAATATTTTCCATTACGATTCCCTATAGTGTTATGAAAAACGAGAAAATCCTAAAATTCCTAATTGGAACTTTATTTTGTCGCCAACATTTATTTATATCTAACTATCAGTTTGCTAATAAATTCATATTAAAAATAATCAAGAAATCAAAAATTCTAATTTTTTCGTTTTTAGTGTTTTTAATGCATTTTATACAATGTGCAGTAGTTAGTACTCTATCAGAATTAAGACGAGATTTTAGACAAATAAATAGATTAACGAAAACAAAATAAAAATATCATTTAAAACCAGAAGTAATGATTCAAAATTCTTAATTTATAAAATTTATTATTTTTATTTTAGTATAAAATCCATCAATATCTACGCTAATTAGAAACTTTGGTTGCAACAAAAAATATTCATAAAATTTGATGAGTATTTGTTAGAGTTAACACAGCAGGTTATAATACCGTCTCATTAATATGGCATTATCTGAATAATATTATACTCAGATTTGTGACTTGTATACTATCTTAATCCTAACAATTATTTTTTGCATATGCATGTTCCTTAAAAATACATTTATATTCAGATATAACATGAAAGAATGTTGCAGCCCCTTTTGACAATTATTCAAATTTTGATCATTATTATGGTATGGCCATAAAAAGGCTGTTAATTAATATTAATTAGTACGCTCCCGTCGGATTATAATTAAGATTTCCTTAACAGTTCATTTGTGGTGAATGAATATATAAATTTTAAGAATATTTTCAATTTTACAGCATTTTTGAACAATTTATTTCTTTCATTTGGTTTTTATCAGTTTTTTTATTTTTCCACAAATCACGATCTTTAAAATGATAAAGATTTTGGCTCGTGGAAAAATTAAAACTGGGTTTCAAATCATACTCGCTTTTTAGCATTTTGAAATATGTTTTCTTCTTCGACTCAGACCGTCCGACCTGCCCAAAGATGTAAAGTATATGTTTGAACGGCAAGGAAGTGACACTAAATTAAGACCGTAATTCAGTGGGGGCGGCATCCACAGGGACCGTATCCCACTTCCCCCACCACCAACCTCTCAGAAGGACTTAAAATCCACATATTTAATGTGCTCTTACTCCATGCGGACACAGGGCAGTTTGGGCAGAGCAGGGAGTCAAACACGGGTTGTTCAAGTACAATACCACACGCTAACCACTGGGATGTCCCACTCTCGTTTTAAACTATTTAAAATCATTTAAATGTTTGAGATGTTCTTTTCATAAATCAGACGAACGGAATACTCGGCGTTATTATGGAACTAAATAAGCATCCGCTAAGTAAATAATACGGATACAGATAAGACCATTCAATTTATATACAGCTAACATTATTCAATTACGGATACAGATAACACCATTCAATTATATTTACTCTCGACAAAATGTGTGTCTTTCAGCAAAACACTTTCTTTCGATACGAATTTCAGAATTCGAAAATATTTTGCTCCAATACATGTGATTTTGAAGACGGGGAAAGAAATCTAAATATTAAATGTTATCACAGAGTGTTTTGATCAGACTTATGGCAAAATTTAGCTCTACATATATAGTGATAATATGATGACAATTTAAAAAAATAGAAACATATAATAGGTAATTTATCCCCAAGAGTGGGTCCAAAGATCACAACTATAACGTATTACCCTTCACTTTAAAAGTCTGGAAAAATATTTCGATTTGTTCTATACTTGGCAATGTACCGCCCCCGTGGGGAGGTAACTTACCCCAAGAGAGGGTCCAAAGATCACAACTATAACGTATTCCCTTCACTTTAAAAGCCTGGAAAAAATATTTCGATTTGTTCTATACTTGGCAATGTACCGCCCCCGTGGGGAGGTAACTTACCCCAAGAGAGGGTCCAAAGATCACAACTATAACGTATTACCCTTCTCTTTAAAAGGCTTGCAAAAATATTTCGATTGGTCCCATACTTAGCAATGTACCTTCCCCGGGGGGATGTAACTTATCCCCAAGGGAGGGCTAATGACGTGAATGACAACAGAAATTTGTATAGCTAATATTTTGCACAGCAATGACTAAAACTTTTTAAGTCTAGTGACATTGAGTCATAAATAAACCCTTCCCTGCGTGATTATGTGAAATTCTGTACTATGCTGTCATGTTAAAACAAATATAAAATTTCGAAGTTTTCGCTCGAATTAAAAAAAAAACATTCTATCTAGTTTTAGATTTCTTGATAATAAATCCGGATATAAAGTTTCGTGAAAATCCATCAATATTTTTGGCTGCTTTCGTGCACGCAGAAAATCGACCACAAATATCAGACAGACGGACATCACTCAAAAAATAGTCAAAACGTGTTCAGGAGGTTTTAAAACATATATTAGCATCAAAGTCTTTAATTTGAAAATTTTTGTGAAAACAATACTTACTCTATTCTATATTACATATTATTAGAAAGTAAAAATTTAACGTGGTGAAGGGAATTTTCTATTTGTTCGGTATAACTAAACTTTTACATTTATACAAGTTACTAGATTGCCTTGTACAATAATTATGTAATGTTTAATATTTTTGGATTCAATATTTTGAGTTTTTTACTGATTTAATGAATAAAAGTATCAGTTATTAAACATATAGTTAAACACCCTGCTTAGCTCCAGTTTCGGACAGTACAATAACATTTGTTTTTTCGTGCTGTTATTTGTTTAACATACAATTGGGTAAGATTGGGTGAGGGTAATAATGTATACAATCTCCTTTCACAGCAACAGTGATTAATTCTTTTTCTCCAATTTAGAAAATGCTGTAAATTACTATAATATTAACTGCTGTAGAATTTGTAAAAATTGTAACTTTCAAGTTATTCATATGAACTACTTGTTTTATAGTTTTCAACAAAATTCACTGATATTATATCAGAATTCCAAAGATCCAATTAATTACTGACATGTTTTCATAATTTGTAATCGATGTACTTACTTTACGGTATGTACTTACTTTACTGTAGTTACTAATATTTTAAGAAACAATTTATAAAATGCTAGCTCTTTAATCATCTTGTGATTAACCCCTTAATTATTATCTCATCATCTTCATCGCGTCTTATACAGTATAGATAAAAATAATTGTATGTCATTACTTAGTGCAAAATTATTATAAAGTTTAAATAGAACCTAATTAAACTGTATATAAATTAGAATAATTAAACTTATATCCTCCAGCCCGAAATTATTTTTAATTTATGCACAGACATTAGAGAAATTAAGTTAATTGAACTAAGTTTAGAAAATAATTGCCTACATGCATCGATATATTTAATGATAGGTTTCTGAACTTTTTAGCAAATTTATGCTATTAAATTAATGGAAAATACTGACAATTAGCCATGCTGTACAATTTAATATACGTGACAGTGTTAGATGCTTTAACTGTCACTAAGTACAAGTTCTTGTTCTTGGATTGAAAATGATGTTAAAACATAAATTGTCATAAACAGACTTGGCGAGAAAGCCATTTAAAGACTTTTGAAACTGCACGGAAGCTTAGATCATCTAAGCTCAACAGTAATTTTTCTTTAAAAAGAGTTATATACATTAAGGGTACTCGTAAATTCCATATCGACAATGTTAATTTACCTAATTTCCATATACATTTTCTCAAATATACTAAATATATATGGGTTTTAACTTTTTTTGTACACCCAGGAAACATTTACTTGTATATGGAAGTACGTATATTTAGAATGACATTGCATGATATTTAAACAATTAACTGGCTAAACTCGACTTGCTCCTACAAGAACGCATTCTTTTATTACATTTTACAAGACAACATTTGAAAAATCACTATCGTGGGTCCAAATGATTACTGTAAAGGACTTGAAAAAATCTTTTGATTGATGCCATATATGACAATGTACCTTCTAGGGAACTTGCCACCCAAAGTGATCTAAGGACATCACGAACAAAAAAGTCTGATGTGGACAGCACATGACTTTCCTTATATAATGCAATGAATTTACTATTTTTAGAGTAAAAAAGAAAAATATATTATTTTTATAGTAGTTATTTATGTTTTTTCCAAGATATTGAATTTTCGTCAAAGAGTCGTCATTTTCCATGTCGTCATCATCAATGAGTCGTCATTGATTTAGCGTATTTTTTATCCAAATGGCGAAAAAGTCGCCAAGTTGGCGACATACCACCAAATTCATCGCCAAAATCTCGCCAAGCGTTATGGACGAAGAAATAAGTTATTATTGCAGCAGATAAATGACTATTGGCGTTCAAATAAAAAGTATTACTCAAATTATCTTTTTTCATGAATGGAGCGAGCTAGATCCACGAGAATGATATCACCAAATTTATCGCATGAAAAGGGAGTAATTACATATGAAAAGGGAACATATGAAAAGGGAACAATAGGACATATGAAAAGGGAACCATGGGAAATATTTTTTTTATTTTATGACTGTATGATAATTTTTTTAAAAATGTGCAATATCTCGAGTACGGTTCATCTTCGAGTTCTAAAATTTATGTTAATCGTTTTCTAATGAAAAATTACATAAGAAATGTCTATTTGCGTAACTTTATTAGCGGTTTTGATTTTTTGACGATTTCTTCAAAATTTCACTCGATAATTTAGGAAAGTTCTGAACATTCGATTGCGTATAAAAACAATAGGCTTCCAGTGTTTACGGATTGTGATTTTTGTACCAAATTTCGTTCAAATCGGTCCATTCCATCGTCAGTTATCGTCTCCACAGACTCAGTGACACACACACACACACACACACACACACATACTTTCACACACAGACATCACTTCAAAAATGTTTAATTCGTGATCAGGGATGCTTGAAACATGCTCTTCCGTCGAAAACTCGAATTCGAATTTTCGACCCCCGTCACAATACTTTCCTTATACATTATGTATATAAGGAAAGTAAAAAAAAAATTATATCGCAACTATTTTTCACAACAATGATTGAAATTATCAAGTGTCGTGATCATTGAGCCATCAGTAAACCCTTTTATGCATGATTTTATCAAATTTTGTTCCATGTTGCCAATTGAAGGTAATATAAAATTTCGAAGTTTTCATTCGAATTTTAAAAGATCTTTCAAATTCTAGATTTTTCGATAACTAAGCTGCATATATAATTTCGCGAAAATCCATTAATATTTGTTGCTGCTGTCATGGACACAACAAATTGACCAGACCACAGACATAGACGGACATCACTCTAAAAATAACCAAAACGTGTACGGGTGGTCTTAAAAAACATATTGGCATCAAAATCTCGAATTAAAAAATGTTCATGAAATTTTCTCTATACTATTTTATATAGTATGAGAAAGTCGATATATTTATATATATGTCTGTTGAGTAGGGCCATACATAAGGCGAAAGTGCGATGTTGAAGAGTATCCATTACAGCGGCAATCATAAGACATAGATTTATTTACAAGAACATACTATATTTAGAGGAACATTATTAAAATAGAGCTGCATCAGAACGAGCGTGCAAGTAGCATCCGAAATACGAATATCCGAATGATGCTGATAAAGTTCTGAGGCTCGCTTATAATAGCCGGGGTAGAATTGCTGCGCATGCAGCATATGCAAATCTAGAGTCTCTATGGAGAGCAGGAAAGTTTTATGCTAATGGCATGATCAGCGTCTTTATGCAAATCGCTGGAGGAGTGTCGCGATATGTCCATAAAAAAATCACAAAATTCTTATGATTTTTGTACTGCGAAAAATAATCACTATACATGTATACGAAACGGTCACTTTCGTAAATTATTACTTTCCTTATATATGTATAAGGAAAGTATTCTGACGGGGTCGAAAATTCGAATTCGAGTTTTCGACGGGAGAGCATGTTTCACGCATCCCTGATTACGAATCAAACATTTTTGAAGTGATGTCTGTGTCTGTGTGTGTGTGTGTGTGTGTGTGTGCGTGTGTGTGAAAGTATGTGTGTGTGTGTGTGTCAGTGAGTCTGTGGAGACGATAACTGACGAACGAATGGTCCGATTCGAACGAAATTTGGTACAAAAATCACAATCCGTAAACACTGGAAGCCTATTGTTTTTATACACAATCGAATGTTCAGAACCCCCTAAATTTTCGAGTGAAATTTTGAAAAAATCGTCAAAAAATCAAAACCGCTAATAAAGTTACGCAAACAGACATTTCTTATGTAATGTTTCATTAGATAACGATTGACTTAAATTTTAGAACGCTAACATGAACCGTTCTGGAGATATTGCACATTTTTAAAAAAAATTACCAAAAGTCATATAAAATAAAAAAAAATTCCTATTGAGAAACATGTTCACTTTTCTTATGTAATACCATGCGATAAATTGGGTGACTTCATTCTCGTGGATCTAGCTCGTTCCATTCATGAAAATATACTTTGAGTAATACTTTTGTATTTGAACGCCAATTGTCATTTATCTGCTGTAAGAATAAATTATTTCTTCGTGCATAACGCTTGGCGGGATTTTGGCGACGCATTTGGTGGAATGTCGCCAAGTTGGCGACTTTTTTAAATGTTGCTAAACTAACGAAAAATTCTCCAAATGGATGTAAATGACGCTAAATCAATGACGACTCACTAATGATGACGACATTTAAAATTACGACTCATTGACGAAAATTCAATATCTTGGAAAGAATACAATTAACTACTATAAAAATAATCTTTTTGTTTTACTGTAAAAGCAGTAATTTCATTGCATTATATAAGGAAAGTCATGTGCTGCCCACATCAGATTTTTTTTTAGTAAAATAATACTTGTGGAACATTTTGTAAAAGTTTTATTTACAAAGTTAAAGTAGTTTATGTACATCACATTTACAAAATGCTCATTTTGAGAAAATTATATTAAAAATCTCTTCATTGCAGGCACGTCGCCAGATCCAAACTTTGGTTTCATGTATAGGTATTCCAATCTTCTAATAAAATTCGAAGCAAAAATGAAACATGTAATGTAAAGGAAAACATTATTGAAAAATGACATCGACTACTTAAATCTCTCAAAATTTAGGGTTCCAGCCCTCCCAAATATGATATGAAGATATAAATGTGTTTAGCTGTTGCTTAAAGCATTATTTTTTGATTCTGTATAATTGTTCCAATATTTGTAAATGGAAAGTGATATGGAATCAAAAATTCCAATTTAGATTTTGATGGAATAATATGTGCTGAATATTTAAAGGATATTAACTGAACCTGTGGATGATTTATGAGAAAAGTACATCAATCTATACTTTACGATCAATCAATCTTTACAATCAATCATTACAGCCAATCACTCAAATTAAAATACACCAATCTATAAATATTAATCATGTGAAAATACTTTATCTGTACTGTAAGGTATTGTATTGAAATATAATTATTGGTGTGGATGGCACATAACATATATAACTGAATACAAAATCATTTTTTCTTAACATTCAGTAAAGATATGTCACCCAAACTAATGTATAAAACGTATAATTATCTGAAGTTATATCTAAATTGCAATTAAGTTATTTCTATTTTCATTTGGAGATATTACATATTGAAAAAGTGGCCAAAATTCTAAAATATTCGAATATTGTAAAAAAAAATTTTGCCTAAGAAAATTGCCTAAAAATCATTAATTTAATTAATGCATTTCAGCACATGTATTTCCTCGTTCAAGTTTTTCTATTTTACAGGACTTCGTGAAAACAAATTCCAGTTCTATTTGACATATCGTACCAGAATTAAATCGATATCAGACTAACGCATAAGTAGCTTTACTACAAAATTTTAGTAAATTTGCTGGCACAACGTCTAAGCTACATACATTATATAAGCAGACAGAAACTTGTAGTCGTCACACTAAATTTAGTGGGTTTGTATTATAGAGTGTCGAATATTGGAATTTCAATTTTTGATCCTACTTCAGTGCTTTCCTTACATATTGCATACATTGTAAGGAAAGTAAGCGTTTCTTTGAGTTTTCTATCCATTACCTTATATATAAAAACAAATATTTTGTTATTTGAAATAAAATATTTGAAGCATACGGGATATTATCCCCAAATTCATACAAATATGTATATTTTCAAATCCTAACATTTTGCGGCAAGCAAGTGCCGGATTCCATGCATAGCAGATCTCGTCTGCTGAAAGTCCGCATTTTCATATAGAAGCATCTAGAAAAAATATGTGCTGTTTTTCGATGTTGTTGTTATTTGAAGAAAGGTTTTCTAACCTGTATATGTTAGTTTTAGCAGAGATAGTAAGTGTTTGCGGTAAATAGTAAATATTACGACTATATTAGACAGAACTATTTATTTAAACGAAAATAAATACATCACGTAACATCGCACAGAAACACAGAAACAAACGGAGGACTACATATCATTGGACATAAACAACACCGGACCGTTGCTATTCTGACAACACTAGAAAGTGTGTTGCCATTACAAAAATATTTATTTTTGCAATATGGCCTTACACACAACTAATAGCATATTTCTTACACTTTCCCTTGAATAAGCCCATTCTGTGCGGTTCTGTTTATTCTGAAAAGTACCATTTTATTTAGGTGAGTGATCTTTTTACTTCCTACTGTCTTCCTCAACATATCTGCCAGATTGTTTCCTATAGAGGTGTACTCAAAAATCAGCTCACTTGCTTCAACTTTGTCTCGAAGAAAAAAATGTCGAAGATCGTGCTTATTCCTCTTTAATGCACCTGCTTTTTTGTTAAGGAAATAGCACCCTGATTATCCATGTGTATAGTTTGTGGCAAAGACATGAACTCAGTAGCTCCAATTTCATATGAGAAATTTCGCAACAAAAGAACTTCCTTCGCAGTGTGGCACGTCGCTATGTATTCTGCTTATTCTGTTGAGAGCGCAGTTAATCGTTGATTCTTGCTATTCCAAGAGATTGTTGCACGCGGTAACTGAACCGTATAATCACTGAATGATCGCCGCCTATCAATTCTGTCCGTGAACCTGTCAGCATCACAAAGCACGGTCACACTTACTCCTGTTTTTCTGAATATTAGGCTGTAGTCTTTTGTCTGGTTCTATTATCGTAATATATGCGTGACACCGATTCAATGTTCTTTACTTGGCCTGTTACTGAACTGGCTCATGTACGTCGTAGCAAAGCTTAAGTCTGGCCTCGTGCCACCAGCTAAATACAGAAGTCTTCCAGTCCTCCAATAGTTTGTCGATATCTGCGTGCATCTTCGGGGTTTATTACTTCGTCATCTGACAATCGGCTGAATTTCACTTCAGGGCCCAAAGGTGTAGATGCTCCCTTACAATCAATCATGGCGAAGAACGTCAACAGTTCAGTTATATATGCTGATTGGTCTAGGGTGTGTCCTTTCGTCTTGATATTCAGCTTTCATAGATAATATGTGGTTAACTTTTCTATGTCTTTTACTAAAAAGATTCCATTTGCCTTAGATTTGAATGATTGGATGCTTACGTCACCATTTGAAAGAATGATAAGATCAGCAACGTTAACTTCAATAACTATGTAATGTTGTTTGGTAAAATCAACGCATGGGTCCGCTTGTGATTTTATTAGTCCGATTGATTTTAAGAATTTGGCCAAGCGAACATTCCATTCTCTTTCGGACTGATGTAGACCATATAGACTCTTCTTTAGCAAGCAAATAAATCCCTTTTATCCGCATCTGTGAACATCGTAGGTAGTTCCATTTATATGGTCTCTTTTAATGCACCATTCAGGTAAGCTGATGTGATGTCCAGCTGATGAACTTTCCAGCCACGCTCCACTGCGAGTGCAAGCAAAGTCCTAATAGATTTTATCTTCACAACTATTCAAAAGACCTCATTGAAAACATTTCCTTCTTCTTGTATGAAACCACAGGCAATTAGACTGACTTTGTACCTTTCTAATTTTCCATTTCTGTTAACCTCCTTTTGAAAACCCATTTGCTCTTCACTATTCTTCTTCCTGCAGGTCGTGGTACTCTTTCCCATGTATCATTTCGTCTCAAGTTTTCGAACTCTTTTTGAATGGCCATTTCCCATTCATTACTTTCCTTATATACATAATGTATAAGGAAAGTATTGTGACGGGGTCGAAAATTCGAATTCGAGTTTTCGACGGGAGAGCACGTTTCAAGCATCCCTGATCACGAATCAAACATTTTTGAAGTGATGTCTGTGTGTGTGTGAAAGTATGTGTGTGTGTGTGTGTGTGTGTGACAGTGGAGACGATAACTGACGAACGGATGGACCGATTCGAACCAAATTTGGTACAAAAATCACAATCCGTAAACACTGGAAGCCTATTGTTTTTATACGTAATCGAATGCTCAGAACCCCCCTAAATTTTCGAATGAAATTTTGAAAAAATCGTCAAAAAATCAAAACCGCTAATAAAGTTACGCAAATAGACATTTCTTATGTAATTTTTCATTAAAAAACGATTGGCATAAATTTTAGAACGCTAACATGAACCGTTCTCGAGATATTGCACATTTTTCAAAAAAATTACCAAAAGTCATATAAAAAAAAAAATTCCTATTGAGAAACAGGTTCACTTTTCATATGTAATACCATGCGATAAATTGAGTGACATCATTCTCGTGGATCTAGCTCGTTCCATTCATGAAAAAACATACTTTGAATAATACTTTTGTATTTGAACGCTAATAGTCATTTATCTCCTGTAAGAATAACTTTTTTCTTCGTGCATAACGCTTGGCGAGATTTTGGCGACGAATTTGGCGGAATGTCGCCAACTTGGCGACTTTTTTGAAATGTTGCCAAATTAATGAAAATCTCGCCAAATGGATAAAAATGATGCTAAATCAATGAAAATGACGACTAATTGTCGAAAATTCAATATCTTGGAAAGAATATTAGTATCTACTATAAGAAAAACCCATTTTTTTACTGTAAAAGTAGTAAATTCATTACATTATATAAGGAAAGTCATGTGTTGCCCACATCAGATTTTTTGCTTTTGGAGACGATAGAGCTTCTTCTATCGCTATTGGGTCTTTTACAGAATCTTGCCGTTTGACAGCATTGCATATGTGACATGTCACTTGTTTTAATTTTTTTGTTGCTAACCGTTCTGAACGTCTTGATGTTGATGGACTGCCTAATGCCATTGTATTGTTAGAGGATGGAACACTAGCAGGAGTGTTTGCAAGAGTTGATGTTACATCTTGCATACTTGTTGAGTCCAAGTTTACATTAAACATTTCATTTTCATTCATTATTATGCTCGTCACTGGAGTTATATCAATCTCCCTCTCACTAACAGCTTCACGAATTCAACTCTGTGCATCATTACTTTCTTCTTTCTCAATGTGGATTATAGTAGTATAATTCTTCGATATTCTGGTTTCTACGTCTTGAACAGATTTCGGTTCTTTCTTGAAGGGAAATACATTTTCTTCAAAAATTACATTCCGGCTGACGAAGAAAGTGGAATGATTCATGTCCCACAACTTACAGCCTTTAACTACGTCTGGATAGCCTACAAAAATGCACTCTATAGATTTGGGGTCTACTTTACTCTGTCTGTACCTGCGATTCACCACACTCCATGCCTTGCAACGGTACACTATTAGTTGATCAAGTGAGGCTTCTTTTCCAAACCATAGTGGTTCACGCGCATTTCCATCAATAGATTTTGAGGGATACTTATTCCTAATGTAGCTTTATTTACATGCTGCATCAACCCATTGAGTTCTTTTAAGTCCTGATTCGATTAGCAGACACCTAGTCTATCCAACAATGTTTGATTCATCCTTTCGGTGACGCTGTTTTGCTGTGGGGTATCGGGAACTGTTAGCAGTCTTCATATTCCATGCTTAAGAAGATAGTCATTAAATTATTTGCTATCATACTCACCGCCATTGTCGCTTCTCAGCGTTTCTATTTTGCGTTTATGGAGATTTTCAACCAACCGCCTATATTCATGAAATTTACTAAGGACATCGCTTTTTGCTTTCATTGGATACACAACTGTATATCGAGAGTAATCATCAATAAAATTATCGAAGTACTTTGATCCACCTCCTGATGTTGGTTTTATTTTTCCAACTACATCAGAGTGGACGAATCCCAATACATATTTTGCTCTGGTAGCATTACCTTCTGGAAAACTTACTTTCTTCATTTTTTCCATCATACAGATAGAACAAGTTTCTTAGGGTTCTTCAGTCGATTTACAATGCTGTGCTCCTCTTCTTAATTATTTTATGGCATTATAATGGAAGTGTCCAAGTCGGCGATGCAACAAGGATTTATCAATGAGTTTTACAAACTTTACGACTTTATTGTGTTCTGCAACTGCATAAAGTCTGACACTGCGTTTTGCCGTCAGCAAAATCTGTCCATTTATCTTGATAACTCCATTATTACTTTCCTTATATACATAATGTATAAGGAAAGTATTGTGACGGGGTCGAAAATCCGAATTCGAGTTTTCGACGGGAGAGCACATTTCAAGCATCCCTGATCACGAATCAAACATTTTTGAAGTGATGTCTGTGTGTGTGTGTGTGAAAGTATGTGGGTGTGTGTGTGTGTGTGCGTGTCAGTGAGACTGTGGCGACGATAACTGACGAACGAATGGACCGATTCGAACGAAATTTGGTACAAAAATCACAATCTGTAAACACTGGAAGCCTATTGTTTTTAAACGTAATAGAATGTTCAGATCCCCCCTAAATTTTCGAGTGAAATTTTGAAAAAATCGTCAAAAAATCAAAACCGCTAATAAAGTGACGCAAATAAACATTTCTTATGTAATTTTTCATTAGAAAACGATTGGCATAAATTTTAGAACGCTAACATGAACCGTTCTCGAGATATTGCACATTTTTCAAAAAAATTATCAAAAAGTTATATATAAAATAGAAAAAATATATATCCTATTGAGAAACATATTCACTTTTCATATGTAATACCATGCGATAAATTTGGTGACATCATTCTCGTGGATCTAGTTCGTTCCATTCATGAGAAAAGATACTTCGAGTAATACTCTTGTATTTGAACGCCAATAGTCATTTATCTGCTATAAGAATAACTTATTTCTCCGTCAGTAAAGCTTGGCGAGATTTTGGCAACGAATTTGGCGGAATGTCGCCAACTTGGCGACTTTTAGAAATGCTGTAAAATTAACGAAAATCGCGTCAAATGGATTAAAATGACGCTAAATCAATGAAAATGACGACTAATTGTTGAAAATTCAATATCTTGGTAAGAATGAATATAAGTATCTACTATAAGAAAAACCTATTTTTTTTACTGTAAGAGTAGTAAATTCATTGCATTATATAAGGAAAGTCATGTGTTGCCCACATCAGCTATTTTACAAATGGTATTTTAAGTCCAAGCGCTTTAATTTTAAATTGATAAGAGGTTTCAGTCTAATCCGGGTACATATAAAACTTTGTGCATATGTGCATGTAATCCACCATTAGTTTCACACAAATTAATGTCAACACGCCCCACACAATTAACTTTTCCAAATAAATTTATCAAAAAATCACAAAATTAAAAAGTATCAACTATTGTGAAACATGTTAACTTTCCATATGTAAATATGGTATATGATAAATTTTTTATTATCATTCTCGTGAATATAGCTCGTTCCACTCACTAGAGAACATACTTTGGGAAATATTTTTGTATTTGGACGCCATTAGAAGTTTATCTACTAACAGGTTAACCTATTCTTCCATCCATAACACATTCTTCCATCCATAATTTGTCAGAATATCCGCAACTTGATGACTTTGATTGATGGAAATTCATAGAAATGTCGCCATATTGATAACACTAACGCTAAATAAATGAAAATTCAATATCGTGGAAAGAATATAAGAATCTACTATATGAATAACCTATTTCTCCGTCCGTAATGCTTGACAAAATTCTGGCGACCAATTTAGGTGGAATATCGCCAATCTAACGACTTTTAGATACCTTTTTCTCCGTCGGTAAAGCTTGGCGAAATTCTGGCTACAAACTTTTGCAGAATATCGCTAAATTAGCGACTTTGTTAATGTTGCCAAATTGATAAAAATTTCGCCAATTTGACAAAAATGACAATACAGGAATTAATATGACGACAAATTGCTGTGTATTCAATATCTTGTAAAGAACATAAGAATCGACTATAAGAATAACCCACTTCTCCATCCGTTCGTAATCTTTGGGGACAAATTGGTGGGATGTCGCCATCTTGGCGACTTTTTAAATGTTGCCGAATTGATGAAAATGCTGCCAAATTGACGAAAATACTGTCAAATTGATAAAAATGTCACCAAATAGATAAAAATGATGCTAAATGGGATGCAATATTTTCCAAATTTTTAATTCTCTCATAAGACGGGTATACTTTTCAGTATATAAAAAATGTTCGTCTCTCCGTTTAGAGCTAAGTTAATGAAAATGACTGCTAACTAACGTGTAATTAAAATATTTTAATATATGGACTTCATTGCTTACTGAGGATGTAATCGATAATGATAAAATATTTAGTTGTGTGAAATATAAGTTAATTGTGTACAAAATACTTTTACAAGCTGTCCTACAGAAAAGCGCTAAATATACAGCGTTACAAACACCGTGCCGTGGATCTTTTCATCATTTTTTCACTGTTAAAAAAGTAATTTCACAACATTATATAAAGAAAGTCATATGCTGCTTGCTCACAACAGATTTTTTTTTAACCAATGACATAAAGAAAGTTTTTATTTTTTCTCATTATTGCAAATTCGTTCAGTTTTGATTAGTTGGTTTCCAAAATAACTTTTTTTAATGTTGTACCTTAAAAATATTTTTCGTTTTATTTTGTAATTTATGATACATCTCCCTTTTCAATTCCACGCTCTTGAAGAGGAAACGAAGCTAGCTATCCTGTAAATAGCTAAGATTTTACAATAAAATGTCCTTTTTAACACTTTACAACAAAGTTGATGAGTGTTTATGACTTTGTTCATGCATTCTGTCTGTCTGTCCGTTAGCACGATAACTGCAGTAAAAATGACTTAACCAAAATGGAATTTTAGTATGTTGTTCAGACGGTCTGTAGGACCTATGGGAATATAAATGAATAATATCACCCAATTAGTTTTGGATTGAACCCGGGTTGAAAAAATGAAATACACTGAAACCTATGGGACAGAATTTTTCAAACATTTTTTAAGCGGATTTAAAATTCACAAATTGCTTCGAAAGTTTAAAAAAAAGTCAAATTATCCCATAAATATATAAAAAAAAATTCAGCAAAATATATTCAGTAGTTTTTAAAATAAAAATTTAAATAATAATTACACCTCTTATATGAAAATATCACGTGACCCACTTCAAAATATAATATGGCATCCATCTTGTTTCAAAATCGTGATTTTTAAAGTTCTTTTTAATTCATATTGAGTGTTGTATTCGTCCTAAAACCGCTTTATTTTTGCTTAAATTCTGTGCATCTACAATCTGAAACAATGCATTGACAATATATTTGAGTTTAAATGATCATCCAAATTTGATTATTTCTACAAAGAAACCTATTTTTCACTTACGTAAAATGTAAACAGCAAAATATGTAGGATGAGTTGTATAAGAATTGCTGTATTTTTTTAATGCAAAAGTATTTAGTTCATGGAGTCTGCATAGCTGATATGAATGAAATATGCATTAAATTTACAGAGAGAAGGACGATTTTTTTCAATGAAGTTTTAAGCATAGAGTTTAATTACGTGCAGCTCCATGGTCTTAAGTCCTTAATTAAATTAAATTATTTTAGTACCATGATGAATGAAATAATTGGGAAAATGTCATGAATGAAATGCTGCTTTTATAGAGAGCCAGGCGTGTTATTTTTTCTATGACGTCATTTGAATGAATGTCAGTTGTTTTCGATGAAGTTTTCAAATATAATAAATTATTATAGTATTATGATAATTTTAAAAATATTACTGAGGAATGTATCGCATTTTAGAGAGGTTTAAACCAGGCAATATATATTTCAATGCCGTCATTTGAATGAAGTCCATTTTTTTCGATGAAGGTTTAAGTTTTCAAATATAATAAATTAATGTAGTATTGTGATAAGTTTTAAAATATTACTTAGGAATGTATTACATTTTAGAGATGTGTAAATAAAATTGCATTGAATTTGGAAAGTGTTTCATAATTAATGCTTTAAGCATGATTGATCTTTTTTATTTAACACTTTACAACATAGTTGAAAAGTGTTTGTGACTTTGTTCATTCTCTCTGTCTGTCCGTCTGTCTGTGTGTCCGTTAGCTGGATAACTGTTGTAAAAATGACTTTATTAAAATGAAATTTTAATATATTGTTCAGACTGTCTGTGGGTCCTATGGGAATATAAATGAATAATATTACCCGCAATTAGTTTTGGATTGAACCCGGGTTGAAAAAATGAAATACACTAAACCCAATGAAACCTAATTTTTCAAGCATTTTTTAAGCGAATTTAAAATTCACAAATTGCTTTGAGAATTTTAGGAAATATTCAAATTATCTTATAAAATATGTATAAAAAAATTATCAGCAAAATATATTCAGTAGTTTTTTTAAATAAAAATTAAAATATTAATTACATTATTTATCTGAAGAGATCACGTGAACATTATATGATGAATTCATGTGACCCACTGCAAAATAAAACATGGCATCCATCTTATGTCAAAATCGTGATTTTGAAAATCTTTTAAATTTATATTTAGTGTTGTATCCGCTTATTTTAATCGCTAAAACCGCTGTTGTATCCGCTAAAACCACTTTATTTTTGCTTAAATTCTGTGCATCTATATTCTGAATCAACGCAATTATAATATATTTGAGTTTAAATGATCATAAAACTTTAATTCTGTCTACAACGAAGCTAATTTTCACTTATGGAGAATGTAAACACCAAAAGATGTAGGATAAGTTGTATATTAATTGCCGCATTTCTTTAACGCAAAATTATTTAGATGTAGAGTCTGCAATATAGCTGACATGAATGAAACATTCATTGATTTTACATAAAGAAGCAGACTATTTTATCGATGAAGTTTTAAGCATAGAGTTAAATTACTTGTACCTCCATGGTTTGAAGTTTGTAAATAAAATCACTTATTGTAGTATTGTGATGAATGAAATGCTGCTTTTATATAAAGAGCTAGGCGATTTATATTTCGATGCATTTGAATAAAGTTCAATTATTTTCGATAGAGTTTTCAAATATAATAAATTATTGTAGTATTGTGAAAATTTAAAAATATTACTGTGAATGTATCGCATTTTAGATATGTTTAAACCAGGCAATTTATATTTCAATGACGTCATTTGAATAAAATTCATTTTTTCCATGAAGTTTTAAGTTTTCAAATATAATAAATTAATGTAGTTTTGTGATATTTATGAAAATATTGCCGAGGAATGTATCGTATTTTAGAGATGTTTAAATAAAATTGCATTGCAGTTGGAAAGTGTTTCATAATAAATGCTTTATGGATGATTGATCTTTCTTGTTATTTTGTACTTTATTCTTTGCTTATTATTTATTTCTTCTAATAGTTTTTAAAACTTGAAAGGATCTATAAAAATTTAAATTTTGTGTAGAATTTGAAATAAATTTCTGGTTTGTTACTCATATGATTAATCACAAAATTCAATTAATTAAATCCGTTTTATTTATAATCACCAAATATAGATTATATACATATATAAAATAAGTCTCAGCTATTTGCAATATCAGCTTTCTTGAGATTAGGGCGTCTGCTGATAATAACTTGGAACACATGCCCACTTTCGTTCTCTAATTGCCATTGTATTCTAAGTTCTTTCAATGTTTTGTTACAACCTCTATTCAAGAGGAAATTAAGAAAACATTTCTCAGATTTACCGTTCATCACCTTATTTTCAATCCAAAGATTTCGAAGAACAACTGGAGGAGGTAACACTCTTGCAAGTTTCTGTAAGCTCTGAAATAAAATTATATTTTTTATTAGCTTTTTAATTCTTTGATATCATATTTTATGTTAATTTGGTACACAAAATTCATGCCATGCGTTGAAATTATTTCACCTACTAATTGACTTTCACTCAGTCGCGAATAAATTCAGAAAAGCACTAGAAAGGCAGGCACATTTTATTTTATCTTTTCAAATTTATTACTTACTAACTGTATACCCGTTTTTCGTACAGAATATACAATATAAAGAAACTTAAAATTCACAATAATGTGCAAATTCCTATAGTAGTCTAAATGACACTGTTATTTAAAGCATTATATTAAAATATTAAAATTAATGCTTCTAAGAAGAAATTTAAAGACCGTTTTCGATATACAAAATTATCTTCACAAGCAGATCTAGAAAATAAAATATCCTAGCCCCGTTTTGTAAATAAGTTTACAAAAAATATGAAACTGATTCTATATATGCCAAAATGAAAGCTCTAAAATTGTATTGGAGGATATACCCGTACTACTTATATTCTCGGATGATTAGAAGATATATCCGTAATAGTTATATTCTCGTACATTAGGTGATATATCCGTACTGCAATATATGAGTTTGAAAAATATTTGCCAAATAAAACAGATGAAGTAAGAAATCGAAAATACACTCATATCCAAAAGCAACAATGCAATGAAAAATGCTGATAAGAAAAAGTATTAATTCGAATTTATTGAAACTTTCACAGATCGTTGGGTATAATAAAAGCACTAGTGTGGGGAAATGGAAAGAAACTCATCAATAAATAATTGAATATAGAGATAAATAAGAACACGGGATTTTAGAAGACAAATACAGTTCATTGGTGGAGGTTTTTCAATACGGAATTTGATGAACTCTGCTAGAAACACATACCCGACAGAGTAGATTTATGCCAAGAATAAGATCATCTATTGCGGTTTGGAGTAGCTATGCCCATTCACGAAGCAAACAGCTCGTAAAGACCCTGGGAATGGTCATGGAGAATACTTAAACGTTTCCTAATCATGTCCGATACTTACTCGAGGGAATTCATGTCGGGTGATTTCGATGGCCATTCCATACGAAGCAATGTTCCCGATTCTAAGTACTGGCTGACACTGCGAGCCCTGTGAACTCGCGTGTTACCGTCCATAAAAATAGTTTTAGGCCCCTGGCTCTAAGAAATAGGCGAACATATTAAGCAAGAATGTCATCTTTATGCCTCACTGCAGTCATGGTTACACATAGAAGATATGGAGATCAATATGGACACCTACAGCAATCTCTGCCCACACCATCAAACCACAGCTTCTGTATGCATACATTTCGCGGATGTTACTGGCGTGATAGCGAGTTCTAGGCATTCTCCAGAATAATAACCGTCGGAAATCACTCTGTACACCAAACCATGGCTTATTCGTAAGGAGCACAATAACTCATTGTTGTGGAGTCCAGTTGAAGTGATCTCAAACCCAGTTTATGCTGGCCCATCTGTGTGAGGGCGCCAGTAGGACGCAAACCACTGGTCGTCTTGTACACAGCTGACTTGCACGTAGCCGTCTGCTGTGTGCAAGACGACCAGTGGTTTGAATGGTGATAACCAGAGCCGCAATATATGCAGACCGGCGGATGAGCGTGATATTGTTGCTGAAAGCCGGTACAGCCGATCGAACAAATGTGAAGTGCTTCCTCATTTGGCGAGGTTATCGCGACCGTTGGCAGAAATCGTTCTCTCTGAAAATATTTCTGAATATCCTCGAAACGAGAGTGTTTAAAAATGTTTGTTGACCTATTTAATTATCAGTGAATAATGCAATGCCCATCTTGTTAGAGCTCATCAACACCACATATTGTTGACTGCAGTGGTAGAAAACCAAACCACACTAGAAGGTATGTCCGTCTTATGACGGAATTCAAAATTTGCAATATATTAACTCCCATTTGGCGTCATTTTTATCAATTTGACGATATTTGCGACATCCCGCAAAATTCTTTGCCAAATTTTCTTCAAGGGACGGACGATCAGAAAAATGGCTTTTTCTTATAGTAGATTCTTATATATTCTTTCCACGATAATATATTTTCATCGATTTGTTAACATTTTCGTTAGTTTTTCTGATATTTTATTCAATTTTGAGACATTTAAAAAAACTCAACAAAATTATCGCTAAGTGGGACAGTGCAAATGACAGATAAACGCTGCCGAAACATCATTACAATACTATCACCATTCAAAACACAATTCATTTAGTGATTTAGCGTCATTTTTTTAATTTGGCGACATTTTCAGCGATTTGCCAATATTGTCGTTAATTTAGAGATATTTTAATTAATTTGGTGACATTTCAAAATTTCGCCAAATTTGTCGCAAATTGTGACGGTTGGACTGGTAGGCAAACGATACCAAAATATCATTAAAATACTATCCCCTTTGGAGACACAATTAATTTCATTATTTTTGCGGCAGATTTTTTAATTTTGGCGAAATTTTTTTCGATTTGTCGATATTTTTATCAATTTGGCGATATTTTCGTCAATTTGGCGATATTTTGATAAATTTGGCGACATTTGAAATCTCGCAGAATTTATCGCCAAGTGGATCGGTTGGACTGACAGATAAATGCTTCAAAAACATCATTGCAATACTATCTCCTTTCAAAACAGAATTAATTTCATTCATTTTGCATCATATTTACAATTTGGCGACATTTTTATCAATTTGGCGAGATTTTAAAAGTCGCCAAATTTATCGCTAAGTGGGGTATTCGGAATTGACAGACAAACGATATCAAAACATTTATTACAATACTATTCGCCTTCAGAACGCAATTAATTTCATTGATTTGGCACCATTTTAATCAATTTGGTGTCATTTTTATCGATTTGGCGGCATTTTCGTCAATTTCGCAGCATTTAAAAAAGTTTCCAAGTTGACGATATCTCGCTAAACTCGTGCCAAAATTTTTGCCATGAGTTACACAGAGATAGACAGATAAATCAAGGTGTTTATATTATTAATGCTACAATTATTGGTGTTTTTAAACACATTTCAATGCGACATAGCTTTCTATGTGCGTATATATAGATATTATTACTTTCCTTATATACATAGTATAATGAATGAGGAATGTATTGTGACGGATTAAAAAAAAATTCAGTCGGAAAATTTGAATTCGAGTTTTCTACTGGAGAGTACGTTTCAAGCACCCCTGAACACGAATCAGAATTTTTTTGAGGCGATGTCTGTGTGTGTGTCAGTAAGTTTCTGGTGATAATATCTGACGAATGAATGAAGCGATTCGAACAAATATTGGTACAAAAATTACAATCCGTGAATACTGGAAACCTATTGTTTTAAAACGCAATCGAAGGTTCAGAACCAAACTAAATTTTCGAGTGAAATTTCTAAAAACTCATAAAGAAATCTAAATATTTCATAAACTTACGCAAATAGCCCTTTCTTATGTAATTTTTCATTAGAAAACGATGACACAAACTCAACTTTCAAATTAATTTATCAAAAATCATATAAAATAAAAAATATATAAACTATTGTAAAATATGTTCACTTTCACATAATATCATGAGATAAATTTGGTGACATTATTCTCGTGGATCTAGCTCATTCCATTCATGGGAAAAGATACTTTGGGTAACATTTTGCATTTGGACATCATTTATATGCTATATGTATAACTTATTTCTACGTCCATAAAACTTGGCAGCATTTTGGCAACGAATTTGGCGGAATATCGCCTACTTGGCAAATTTTTTAAATATTGCCAAATTAACGAAAATGTCGCCAAATTGATACAAATGACGCTAAGTCAGTTAAAATTACGACAAATTGATGAAAATTCAATATCTTGGAAGGAATATAAGAGTCTACAAGTACTATAAGAAAAAGCTATTTTTCCGTCCGTAACGTTTGGATAAAATTTTGGTGACGAATTTTTCAGAATATTTCCAACTTGGTGACTTTTTCAATGCTGTCAAATTTATGAAAATGTGACCCAATGAATAAAAATCCGCCATTTTGATGAAACTGACGCTGAATCAATGAAATGACGACTTCCGACTAATTGATGAAAGTTCAATATTTGGAAAGAACAGAAGAATTGATAAGAATAATCCATTTCTCTGTCCGTCCGTCCGTCCGTAAGACTTGGCGAGAAATTTAGTAGGATGTTGACAACTTGGCGACTTTTAAAGTGCTGATAAATTAGCAAAATGACGCCAAATTAGAAGTAATGCTTCGAAAATGCTGATTTCCGTCATAACGGGCATACATTCTTGTATATAAGAAACGCTCTTCACTTTGTTTGATATATTTGGCGAATATATTTGGCGTGACATATTTGGCGAACTTGAGAAAATAATCCAGGGAAATATCACCAACGTGGCCATACATCGCCCCAGATTGACAAAAATATCATTAAAATTGTAAAAATGACGTTAAGTTAATAAAAGGAGCCTAATTGATGAATTATTTATTAAAATATTTTAATACTCGTATATGGACTATATATATTGTTTAGTGAAGATGCTATCAATATTGATAATTGTTTATTTAGAAATGTGTGAAATATAAGTTAACTGGGCACTTCGAAATAGCTTAACATGTTGCTATCCGGAAATTCGTCAAATGTACTATTCAATTTCTAAAACACAGTTCCGTGGATCTTATACATTATTACTTTCCTTTATATACATTGTATAATATATAAGGAAAGCATTGAGATGGGGTAGAAAATTGGAATTCGAGTTTTCGATGGTAGAGTACGTTTCAAGCATCCCTGAATACGAATCAGACGTTTTTGAGGTGATGTTTGTGAGTGTGTATGTCAGTGAGCCTATGGAGACAATATCTCACGATTGAATCAAGCTATTCGAACAAAATTTGGTACAAAAATCACATTAAGCGAATACTTGAAGCCAATTGTTTTTATACGCAATCAAATGTTCAGAATCCTCCTAAATTTGGAAATGATTTTTTTTTTAAATTTATCAAACAATTAAAACAATCAATATTGTTACGTAACTAATCATTATGTAATTTTTTATTAGAAAACCATTTACATAAACTTTAGAATCATAGCATGAACCTTTCTCGAGATATTGCACATTTTTCAAATAAATTTATTAAAAAATCCCATAACATTAAAATTAACCTTAACTATTGTGAAATCTGTTCACTTCTCATATATAATATTACAAGATAAATATATTAATATCATAATTGAATGCATTTCTTCCCTATAAAGTTCCCTATTACATGATGATTCCATTACGAAAAAGCTGATGGGGACAGCAGATGACTTTCCTTTATAATGCAATGAATTTACTACTTTTACAGTTAAAAAAATATTATTCTTATAGTAGATACTTATATTCTTTCCAAGATATTGAATTTTCTTCAATTAGTCGTCACTTTCATTAATGTAGCGTCATTTTTATTCATTTGGCGAGATTTTAGTTAATTTGACAACATTTAAAAAAGTCGCCAAGTTGGCGACATTCCGCCAAATTCGTCGCCAAAGTCTTGCCAACTGTTATAGACGGAGAAATAAGTTATTCTTTTAGCAGATAAACGACTATTGGAGTTCAAATACAAAAGTATTACTCAAAGTAACTTTTCTCGTGAATTGAACGAGTTAGATCCACGAGAATGATATCACCAAATTTATAGCATGATATTACATATGAAAAGTGAATATGTTTCTTAAGTGTTAATGTTTTTGTATTTTACTTGATTTTTTGATAAATTTATTTGAGAAATATGCAATATCTCGAGAACGGTTCTTGCTAGTGTCCTACAGTTTGTGTCAATCGTTTTCTCAGGAAAAATTACATAAGAAATGTCTGTTTGCGTAACTTTATTAAAGGTTTTGATTTTTTGATGATTTTTTCAAAATTTCACTCGAAAATTTAGGGGGGTTCTGAACATTCGATTGTGATTAAAAACAATAGGCTCCCAGTATTCGTGGATTATGATTTGTGTACCAAATTTCATTCGAATCGCTGCATTCATTCGTGAGATATCGTCTGCACAGACTCACTGACACACACACACACAGACAGACAGACATCACCTCAAAAAAGTTCGATTCGTGATCAGGGATGCTTGAAACGGGCTCTCCCGTCGAAAACTCGAATTCGAATTATCGACTCCGTCTCAATACTTTTCTTTTTCTGGTAGGTCGGACGGTCTGGATTTCAAGAACAACAACAACAACAATACTTTCCTTTGGGGCGCGGTAGCCCATTGGTTAGCGCGCTGGAGTTGCACTCGGTAGGCCCGGGTTCGATTCCAGCCGCTGCCAAAACTGTCGCCGTGTTCATGCGGAGTACGATCACGTTAAACATATGGGTCCGAAAGTCCTTCCGAGAGGTTGGTGGTAGGGGAAGGAGGGTACGGTCCCTGTGGATGCCTCCCCCACTGGGTTCCGGTCTAAATTGGGTGGCACTTCCCGACCGTCCAAACGGTTACCTTACGCCTTTCTGGTAGGTCGGACGGTCTGGGTTTTAACAACAACAACAACAATACTTTCCTTATACATTATGTATATAAGGAAAGTAAACATGGCAGCTGGTACATAGAAGTTGTAGATTTATTTTACTACATGGCCAGAACATATTTTTACTTTCCGTATATGCATAGTATAATGTATAAAGCATTAGTAATGTACATAGTATAAGTAATGTGACGGGGTCGAAAATTCGAATTCGAGTTTTCGATGGGAGAGCATGTTTCAAGCACCCCTGAATACGAGTCAAAATTTTTGAGCTGATGTCTGTGTGTGTGTGTGTGTCAGTGTGTCTGTGGAGACGATATCTCACAAACGAATGGAGCAATTCGAATAAAATTTGGTTCAAAAAGTACAATCCATGATTATTGGAAACCTATTGATTTTATATGCAATCGAGTGTTCAGAAAGAACCTCTTTAAATTTTTGAGTGAAATTTTGAAAAAAAAAATTAAAAAATAAATCCTTTAATAAAGTTATATATTTCTTATGTAATTTCTGTTTGAAAACGATTTACATAAATTTTAGAAAGCTGGCACGAACCGTTCTCAAGATATTGCACATTTTTCAAATTATGTATAAAAAAATCACATAAAATAAAAATAAAAATATTAGCTATTGTGAAATATGTTTACACTTCATATGTAATATAATGCGATAAATTTGGTTACATCATTCTCGTTTATTTAGTTCGTCCCATTAATAAAATATATACTTTGGGTAATGCATTTGCATTTGAACGCCAAAAGCTATTTATCTACTATAAGAATAACTTATTTTTCCGTCCATAACGCTTGGCGAGATTTTGGCGACGAATTTGACAATATGTTACCAAATTGGCGACTTTTTTAAATGTTGCCAAATTAACGAAAATGTGGCCAAATTACAATGATGCTAAATCAATGAAAATAACGACTAATTGAAGAAAATTTAATATTTTGGAAGGAATATAAGTATCTACTAAAAGAATGAACTATTTTTCAGTCTGCAAAGTTTAGCAAAATTTTGATGACGAATTTGTCGGAATATCTCCAACTTGCTGACTGTTTAAATGTTGTCAAATTGAAGAAATTGTCACCCAATTGATAAAAATTCGTCAAATTGATGATACCGACGCTAAATCAACGAAATAACAACTAATTGACTTTAATATCTTGGAAAGAACATAAGAGTAGACTATAAGAATCACTCATTTCTCCGTCCGTCCTTCTTTCCATAACGCTTGCGGAGAAATTTAGCGGGATGTCGCCAACTTTTCGAGTTATTTTTAATGTGACACAAATTTAGTCAAATTGATAAAAATGACGCCAAATCGGAAGTAATACTTCGGAAATTCTTATTTCCGTCATACGAAGGCCATACTTTCTAGTATATAAGGAATACTTTTATCTCCGTTTATCTGTAAAACTTGCAGATACATTTGGCGAACTTGGCGAATAATCTAGCGACGTATCGCTAATTTGGCGATATTTCACCGCAGATTGACGAAAACATCGTCAAAATTGCAGAAATGACGCTAAATTAATGAAAATGACGAATAATTGATAAATTAAAATTTAAAATATTTTAATATATGAACTATGCGCTTATTGAGGATGCTAATCAGTATTGATAATTGTTTATTTATAGTTGCACGAAATATAAGTTTATTGGGTACTTTGAAATTGTTTTACATATTATCATCCGGAAAATCGCCAAATGTTCAACTCAACTTTAAAAACACTGTACCGTAGATCTTATGCATTATTACTTTCCTTATATACAATAATGTATAAGGAAAGTATTGTGACGGGCTCGATAATTCGAATTCGAGTTTTCTTATTTCTCCTGATCACGAATAGAACATTTTTGGAGTTATGTTTGTGTGTGTCAATGAGCCCGTGGAGACGATAACTGACGAACGAATGGACCGATTCGAACGAAATTTGGTACAAAAGTTACAATCCGTAAACACTGGAAGCCTATTGTTTTTATACGCAATTCAGAAACCCCCTAAATTTTCGAATAAAAATTTGAAAAAATCGTTAAAAAATCAAAACCACTAATAAAGTTACCCAAATATATATTTCTTATGTAATTTTTCATTTGAAAACGATTGACATAAATTTTAGAACGCTAACATGAACCATTCTCGAGATATTGTACATTTTTTTAAAAAATTATCAAAGAGTCATATAAAAATAAAAAAAATGTTTCCTATTGAGAAACATGTTCACTTTTCATATGTAATGCCATGCGATAAATTGGGTGACTTCATTCTCGTGGATCTAGCTCATTTCATTCATGAAAAAAGATACTTTGAGTAATACTTTTGTATTTGAACGCCAATAGTCATTTATCTGCTGTAAGAATAACTTATTTCTTAGTGCAAAACGCTTGGCGAGATTTTGGCGACGAATTTGGCGGAATGCCGCCAACTTGGCGACTTTTTGAATTGTTGCCAAATTAACAAAAATCTCGCCAAATGGATAAAAATGATGCTAAATCAATGAAAATGACGACTCATTGTCGAAAACTTAATATCATGGAAAGCATATTATTATCTACTATAAGAAAAACCTATTACTTTCCTTATATACATAATGTATAAGGAAAGTATTGTGACAGGGTCGAAAATTCGAATTCGAGTTTTCGACGGGAGAGCACGTTTCAAGCATCCCTGATCACGAATCAAACATTTTTGAAGTGATGTCTGTGTGTGTGTATGTGTGTGTGTGTGTGTGTGTGTGTGTGTGTGTGTGTGAAAGTATGTGTGTGTGTGTGTGTGTGTCAGTGAGTCTGTGGAGACGATAACTGACGAACGAATGGACCGATTCGAACCAAATTTGGTACAAAAATCACAATCTGTAAACACTGGAAGCCTATTGTTTTTATATGTAATCGCATGTTCAGAACCCCCCTAAATTTTTGAATAAAATTTTGAAAAAATCGTCAAAAAATGAAAACCGCTAATAAAGTTACGCAAATAGACATTTCTTATGTAATTTTTTATTAGAAAACGATTGGAATAAGTTTTAGAACGCTAACATGAACCGTTCTCGAGATATTGTACATTTTTCAAAAAAATTATGAAAAAGTCACATAAAAAAAAAATTCCTATTGAGAAACATGTTCACTTTTCATATGTAATACCATGCGATAAATTGAGTGACATCATTCTCGTGGATCTAGCTCGTTCCATTCATGAAAAAATATACTTTGAATAATACTTTTGTATTTAAACGCCAATAGTCATTTATCTGCTGTAAGAATAACTTTTTTCTTAGTGCATAACGCTTGGCGAGATTTTCGGCGACGAATTTGGCGGAATGTCGCCAACTTGGCGACTTTTTGAAATGTTGCCAAATTAATGAAAATCTCGCCAAATGGATAAAAATGATGCTAAATCAATGAAAATGACGACTAATTGTCGAAAATTCAATATCTTGGAAAGAATATTAATATCTACTATAAGAAAAACCTATTTTTTTACTGTAAAAGTAGTAAATTCATTACATTATATAAGGAAAGTCATGTGTTGCCCACAACAGATTTTTTCTACTGTAAAAGTAGTAACTTCATTGCATTATATAAGGAAAGTCATGTGTTGCCGACATCAGATTATTTTTTGACTGTGAAAGGAGTAAATTCATTGCATTATAGGGAAGGTTATGTGTTGTCCACATCAGATTTGTTGTTCTCTTACTGTAGTTTCAAATAACTTGTATGTTCCGAAAGAAAATGCTTCATTTTGACTTTGGAATGTCATTCAATAATACATCTTCAATTTTTTTTATCTAAAATTATAATTTTTCTGTATCTGGTTCTAATTAACCCAATTGTGCTCTCGATATAGAACAGATATATAGATTCCTTGATATGGGACAAGGTAATTACTTAATATGAGTTTCATCTTCTAAATGAAAATTTTATTATATATAATTTCAAATTTTCCTGCTTCAGTTTTGATCTATTTTGTACTGTTTTATTTATTACTTTCCTTATATACATAATGTATAAGGAAAGTATTGTGACTGGGTCGAAAATTCGAATTCGAGTTTTGGACGGGAGAGCACGTTTCAAGCATCCCTGATCACGAATCGAACATTTTTGAGGTGATGTATGTGTGTGTGTGTATGTCTGTGTGCCTGTGTGTGTGTGAAAATATGTGCGTGCTTGTGTGTGTGTGTGTGTGTGTGTGTGTGTGTGTGCTTGTCAGTGAGTCTGTGGAGACGATATCTCACGAACGAATGGAGCGATTCGAATGAAATTTGGTACAAGAATCGCAATCCGTGAATACTGGAAGCCTATTGTTTTTAAACACAATCAAATGTTCAGAATCCCCAAAAATTTTGGAGTGAAATTTTGAAAATATCATCAAAATTCAGAACATTTAATAAAATTACGCAAATAGACAATTCTTATGTAATTTTTCTTTAGAAAACGTTTGATACAATCTGTAAGCCGCTAGAATTAATCATTCTCGAGATATTACACATTTTTCAAATAAATTTATCAAAAACTCAATTAAAATAAAAAAAATATTAACCTTTTAAAAACATGTTCACTTTTCATATGTAATATCTTGCGATAAATTGGGTGACATCATTTTCGTGGAATTAGCTCGTTCCATTCTGTAAAAAAGATACTTTGAGTAATACTTTTGTATTTGAACGCCAATAGTCATTTATCTGCTGTAAGAATAACTTATTTCTTCGTCTATAACGTATGGCGATATTTTGGTGACGTATTTGACGGCATGTCGCCAACTTGGCGACTTTTTAAGTGTTTGCAAATTAACGAAAATCTCACCAAATGGATAGAAATTACGCTATGTCAATGAAAATGACGACTAATTGAAGAAAATTCAATATATTGGAAAGAATGTAAGTATCTACTATAATAAGAATAACATTTTTTTAACTGTAAAAGAAGTAAATTCATTGCATTATATAAGAAAAGTCATGTGCTGCCCACATCAAATTTTTTGTTCCGGCCCGAATTTAGAGAAACGTAACCCGTGTCCGACCTGTTACTCAAGTGTTCAAGTAGGGCATAAATTCATGGACCAGGCCTGAGCCCGTGCAGACCTCAAACTTAGACCCCATGAAACTGATATAAACTCAATTTCAAAATACGCCACAGTCAACTCTGTATATTGCTTTGTGGGCATTAGGAGGAAAAGGGCTCCTAATGTCATCAAAAATTGTAGTTACCTGCTATATATATATCAACAAAAATAATCGTGTAGTATTTACTAACTTGATTGTCTTCACTATATTCCATTATATCCTTTCTAAGTACACATTCATCCCACACGTATTGTACACATAGTGGTTTCAGTGATGTCTTCTGATAAAGTAGCAGGACGCCCGAACCTTTGTGTTGTTTATCTCTTATTTCAAGATCGTTTCTTTCAACCAATCTCTTCATTCGATATTCAAGTGAAGATTTCATGTCTCCATTAATTTGTTCAAGTTCAAGATATTCTAGCTGCGTTTTAGAATAAAGCAATTCTAAATTATCCATTTGTTTTCTGTAATCTGAAACAAGAAAGAAATGATAAGATAATAAAAGGGGGTGTGAAGTAGCTACCACGTGGTCCACCCTGGGTAAATTTAAATCCACTGCAGATCTTCAAGCTTTCTGAAATGATTGTTAATACCATAATAAAACTTCCTTTTAAAGATTTGCCACCATTAGTGCTCCAATAGAATGCCTGCGGACTTTCTCAAGAAAAAAGAACCCAAATTGTGACAGTGTTGGTGAAATAGGATACTGACTTGCCGTATACCCGTTGAAAATCAACGGTCTCACAATAAGCAAGCACTGAATATTGTCATTTTTTTTAATAATTCGCGTTTCACCTTTATTCGGCAAATCGAATATTTAGTGTACGGAAACCCCTAAAGAAGAAAATATTCAAAATTTTAAATTCGCACGTCTTCCTTTCGAACAATACACCGAATAAAAGTCTCTATCTCATCCCGAAGCATACTATTTTATCATCTCCCCTTTCGAACGTTTTTCTGTGGAGCACACCCATAAATGAACATTTTTGAAAAACTCTGTTCGCCTTGGGTTTCTTATCAGATGATTGGCCCATATACCAAATATCAAGCCTCTATCACATTTAAAGGAAGCGTGTCTCATTTATTCCGAAAATCGAACATATTGGTGTTCGGCACCCCCTAAAGTTGCAAATATTGGAAATCAGAAATTGCACTCTTTCTTCCTTTCAAACTATCTACCAGTACTCCAAATTAGATTTCTTTATTCTAGCGTAAAGCATGTTTTTCTATCACTTCATATTTCGAACGTGTTTCTGTGTTGCACCCCTTAAATGATCATTTTTAAAAAACCGTAATAGTCGTAAGGTTTTTTTATCAAATAACTACCCCTTATACTAAATTTCAAGCCTCGATCACATTGTAAAGGCGGCGTTTTTATTCGTCCGTCAAATCGAAAATTTTAGTTTGTGGCACCCCCTACAATAATAAATGTTGGAAAACTGTAATTACACACTTTTTTCCTTTCTAAATACCTACACGTATACCAAATTTCAAGTCTCTATCTCATCGTGAAGCATGCTTTTTCTATCATTTCACCTTTCGAATGTTTTTCTATGGAGTACCCACCCCCCTTAAATATACATTTTATAGAAACTCCATTATTCTTGCCTTTTCTATTAAATGACCCATATAACAAATATCAAGCCTATATCACGTTCTAAAAGGAGTGTTTCTACTTCATTCCGAAAATCGAAAATTTTTGTGTGCGACACCCCATAAAGTAGAAAATATTGGAAAACTGAAATTGTACACTTTCTTCCTTCCAAACTATCTACCAGTACACAAAATTTCAAATATCTATCTCATCCCGAAGTATGTTTTCTTATCAATTCACCTTTCGAACGTTGTCCTCTGGAGCACGCCCTTAAACGAACGTTTTAGAAAAACTATAATCGTCTTGGGCATTTTTATCAAATGATTATACCATATATCAAATTTCAAGCCTCTATCAAATTTTAAAGGAGCCGTTTCTCATGTATTCGGTAAATCGAACATTTCGGTAGGAGGCACCCCCTTAAGTAGAAAATATTGGAAATCTGATATTGCACACTTTCTTCTTTTCGAACGATTTACCCATACACCAAATTTGAAGTTTCTATCTTATGGCAAAGCATGCTTTCCTATCATTTCACTTTTCGAACGTTTTGGTGTAGAGCACCCCCCTCCAGAGAACGTTTTCGAAAAATTCGATTTTTCCAGGGGGGGTTATCGAAAGATCGAGCCGTGTACCGAATTGCAAGTCTCTATCTATTCGGGAAGTGCCTCGAAAAAGCGTGACAGTCAGACGGACACTTGGTAATTAGTATATACTAGCCGAATACCCGTTGAAAATCAACTGTCTCGCAATAAGCAAACCATGAATAATGTAAATTTTTGAATAATTCGTGTTTCACATTTATTCGGCAAATCGAATATTTTAGTGTGTAGAACCACTAAAGAAGAAAATATTGGAAAATTTAAATTGCGCACGTCGTCCTTTCAAATTATCTACCATTACACCAAATTAAAGTCTCTATCTCATCCCGAAGCATACCATTTTATCATATTCCCTTTCGAACGTTTTTCTTTGGAGCACCCCTATAAATGAACATTTTTGAAAAATTCTGTTTGTGTTGTATTTTTTATCAGATGATTGGCCCATATACCAAATAACAAGTCTCTATCACATTTGAAAGCAAGAGTGTCTCATTTATTCCGAAAATCGAACATATTGGCGCTCGGCACCCCCTAAAGTAGCAAATATTGGAAATCAGAAATTTTCACACTTTCTTCCTTTCAAACAATCTACCAGTACACCAAAAGTTTCAGTTGTTCGTGAAATCGAACATATTAATGTGGGGTACCCCCTACAATAGCAAATGTTTGTAAACTGAAATTGTACACTTTCTTCTTTTCAAACTATATACCCGTATACCAAATTTGAAGTCTCTAACTCATCGCAAAGTATACTTTTTCTATCATTTCACATTTGGAATATTTTTCTGTGGAGTACCCACCCCCCTTAAATATATATTTTTGAAAAACTCCATTCCTCTTGGATTTTCTATCAAATGATTCGCCCATATACCAAATATTAAGCCTCTATCACGTTCTAAAAGGGATATTTCTACTTCATTCCGAAAATCGAACATTTTTGTGTGCAACACCCTAAAGTAGAAAATATTGGAAAACTGAAATTGTACACTTTCTTCCTTCCAAACTATCTACCAGTACACCAAATATTAAATCTCTATCTCATCCCGCAGTATGTTTTCCTATCAATTCACCTTTCGAACGTTTTCCTCTAGAGCACACCCCCTCAAACGAACGTTTTTGAAAAACTATATTCGTCTTGGGTGTTTTCATAAAATGATTAGTCCATATACCTAATTTCAAGCCTCTATCAAATTTTAAAAGAGACGTTTCTCATTTATTCGGTACATCAAACATTTTGGTGTGCGGCACCCCTTCAAGTATAGAAAATATTGGTTATCTGATATTGCACACTTTCTTCCTTTCGAACGATTTACCCATACACCAAATTTGAAGTTTCTATCTCATCGCAAAGCATGCTTTCCTATCATTTCACTTTTCGAACGTTTTGGTGTGCGGCACCCCCTTAAGTAGAAAATATTGGAAATCTGAAATTGCACACTTTCTTCTTTTCGAATGATTTACCTAAACACCAAATTTGAAGTCTCTATCTCATCGCATAGTATGCTTTCCCATCTTTTCACTTTTCGAACGTTTTGGTGTGGGGCACTCCGTCTACAGAACGTTTTTGGAAAATTCGATTTTTCCAGGGGGTTTTATCGCACGACCGAGCCGTGTACCAAATTGCAAGTCTCTATCTATTCGGGAAGTGCCTGAAAAAAGCGTGACAGACAGACAGACAGACACTTGGCAATTAGTATATACTAACCTAATACCCGTTGAAAATCAACGGTCTCGCAATAAGCAATCCCAGAATAATGTAAATTTTATAATAATTCGCATTTCACATTTATTCGACAAATCGAATATTTTGGTGTGCAGAACCCCCTATAAAGAAGAAAATATTGGAAAACTAAATTTGCGCATTTCTTCCTCTGTTTGTCTTGTGTTTTTTATCAGATGATTGGCCCATATACCAAATATCAAGCCTCTATCACATTTAAAAGAAAGCGTGCCTCATTTATTCGGAAAATCGAACATATTGGCGCTCGGCACCCCCTAAAGAAGCAAATATTGGAAATCAGAAATTTTCACACTTTCTTCTTTTCAAACTATCTAACCTTACACCAAATTTGATATCTCTATCTTATTTCGAAGCATGGTTTTTTATCAATTCACTTTTCAAACATTTCGAACGAATAGATAGAGAGACATCGGCACCCCCTACAATAGCAAATGTTAGAAGACTGAAATTGCACACTTTCTTCCTTTCCAACTTTTTACCCGTACACCAAATTTGAAGTCTATATATCTCATCGTGAAGCATGCTTTTCTAGCATTTCATCATTCGAATGCTTTTGTGTTGTTGTTGTTGAGACCCAGACCGTCCGACCTACCAGAAAGGTGTAAGGTAACCGTTTGGACGGCCGGGAAGTGCCACCCAATTTGGACCGGAACCCAGTGGGGGAGGCATCCTCCTTCCCCTACCACCAACCTATCGGAAGGACTTACGGACCCACATGTTTAACGTGATCGTACTCCGCGTGAACACGGCGGCAGTTTTAGCAGAGTCTGGAATCGAACCCGGGCCTACCGAGTGCAACTCCAGCACGCTAACCAATGAGCTTCCGCGCCCCGAATGCTTTTGTGTGGAGTTCCCACCCCCTTTACTATACATTTTGTAAAAACTCTATTCTTTTTGTGATTTCTATGAGATGATCCGTCCATATACCAAATATAAAGCCTCTATCAAGTTTTTAAAGGAGCGTTTCTCCTTTTTTCCGAAAATCGAACATTTTGGTGTGCGGCACCCCCTAAAGTAGAAAATATTGTTAAACTGAAATTGTACACTTTCTTCCTTTCAAACTATCTACCATTACACCAAATTTGATATCTCTATCTCATTCCAAAGCATGGTTTTTTTATCAATTTACTTTTCGAACGTTTTACTCTGGAGCTTCCCCTTTAAACGAACATCCTTGAAAAACTGTATTCGTCTTGGATGTTTTCATCAAATTATTAGCCCATATACCAAATTTTAAGCCTCTATCAAATTTTAAAGGCGCCTTTTCTCATTTATTCGGTAAGTCGAACGTTTTGGTGAGCTACACCCCCTTAAGTAGAAAATACTGGAAATCTAAAATTGCACACTTTCTTCCTTTCGAACGATTTACCTATACACCGAATTTGAAGTCTCTTTCTCATCGCAAAGCATGCTTTCCTATCATTTCACTTTTCGAACGTTTTGGTGTGCGGCACCTCCTTAAGTAGAAAATATTGGAAATCTGAAATTGCACACTTTCTTCCTTTCAAACGATTTACCCATACACTCAATTTGAAGTCTCTATCTCATCGCAAAGCATGCTTTCCCATCATTTCACTTTTCGAACGTTTTGGTGTGGGGCACCCCCTCTATAGAATTTTTCGGAAAATTCGATTTTTCCAGGGGGGTTTATCGAACGACCGAGCAGTGTACCAAATTGTAGTCTCTATCTATTCGGGAAGTGACTGAAAAAAGCGTGACAGACAGACAAACAGACAGACAGACAGACGGACAGACGGACACTTGGCAATTAGTATATATAGATAATAGATGTTTCATTATAATTGAAGCTAATTTGATAGGTGAAGCCCTAAGAAGACAGTCTTTTAAGAATTATTGTCTCAAACTCCTCCCAAAATCGTGAAGAAAAGCTAGCGGAATACTTGTTGGCATAAGACATAATGTGACATCTACATTTAACGCTATCAGCGAACTTTTTTCAAATAATGGTGCTGAAATTGTATGTAATGATATCTGGAAACAGACTAACTGTTTTAGAATTTGTGGTTGCTATATGGTCCAACAGGAAATAAAACATTATATTTTGATAGCTTGTCATTCCCAAAAAATTCAATTCTGTGCTATGATTTTAATGCTCATAATTCCCGTTGGAACTACAATGATTTGAACATTACAGGTAGAGTGATGGGTAGGATCTTTTATATTTGGATAGATTGGAACTTATTTACAACTCCAGTGATACTCCGTGTCTTTATTACAATGGTAGTAGCATAAAACCTGACTTGATTTTTCCCACTAGTAACATTGCTGATGAAGCGCAGAAAGAGATGTAATTTACGCAAATAGACAATTCTTATGTAACTTTTCCTTAGAAAACGGTGGACATGAACTTTAGAACGCTGACATGAACCGTACTTGAGATATTGCACATTTTTCAAATAAATTTATCAAAAAATCCCATAAATTAAAAAAAATATTAACTGTTGAGAAACATGTGCATTTTTCATATGTAATGCCATGCGATAAATTGGGTGCCATGCGATAATTTGAACGCCAATAGTCATTTATCTGCTATAACGTATTTAATCCTAATAGTACCCTTCATAGTTTTGATTTCATTTCTTTGTTTCCTAGTATTCCCGTTCACATTGCTATTAAAATTATTGCCAAAAAACGTCAAAATCACATTTTTTATTTTTTTTATTTTTACCCTTAGGTTATTAATTTTACTATTGAGCATAAATCCAATCGTTCTTTGCCTTTCCTTGATGTTCTGGTTACCCGTTCTTCTTTTGGTTTTCACACTTCTGTTTTTCCTTAAACCATCTTTTACTAATTCCTGTATCCCCGCTAATTCTTATCATCCTATTTCCTAAATTCCCTTAATAAAAAAGCATATTTTAACACTTATTTTAATCGCTCATTTAATGTTCGTTCTTCTCTCTGTTTTGACTGATGAAATTAATTCTATTTTTAATCTTGGCCATGAGGCTGCTTATTCTTTTGAGTTTATACATAAGATTTTCGCCCATTTTCACCGTAAATTTACTCAAATTGATACTAAACTTATCGCTTTTAAAGATCGTTTAGCTTATAAATCTACTTTTCCTTACCAACCTATGATCTTCCGTCCCTTTACTACTTTCCTTATATACATAATGTATAAGGAAAGTATTGGGACGGGGTCGAAAATTCGAATTCGAGTTTTCGACGGGAGAGCACGTTTCAAGCATCCCTGATAACGAATCAAACATTTCTGAAGTGATGTCTGTGTGTGTGTATGTGTGTGTGTGTGTGTGTGAAAGTATGTGTGTGTGTGTATGTGTGTGTGTGTGTGTGTGTGTGTGTGTGTGTGTGTGTGTGAAAGTATATGTGTGTGTGTGTGTGTGTGTGTCAGTGAGTCTGTGGAGACGATAACTGACGAACGAATGGACCGATTTGAACCAAATTTGGTACAAAAATCACAATCCGTAAACCCTGGAAGCCTGTTGTTTTTATACGTAATCGAATGTTCAGAACCCCCCTAAATTTTCGCATAAAATTTTGAAAAAATCGTCAAAAAATCAAAACCGCTATTAAAGTTACGCAAACAGACATTTCTTATGTAATTTTTTATTAGAAAACGATTGGCATAAATTTTAGAACGCTAACATGAACCGTTCTCGAGATATTGTACATTTTTCAAAAAAATTATGAAAAAGTCACATAAAAAAAAAAAATTCCTATTGAGAAACATGTTCACTTTTCATATGTGATACCATGCGATAAATTGAGTGACATCATTCTCGTGGATCTAGCTTGTTCCATTCATGAAAAAATATACTTTGAATAATACTTTTGTATTTAAACGCCAATAGTCATTTATCTGCTGTAAGAATAACTTTTTTCTTAGTGCATAACGCTTGGCGAGATTTTGGCGACGAATTTGGCGGAATGTCGCCAACTTGGTGACTTTTTTGAAATGTTGCCAAATTAATGAAAATCTTGCCAAATGGATAAAAATGATGCTAAATCAGTGAAAATGACGACTAATTGTCGAAAATTCAATATCTTGGAAAGAATATTAGTATCTACTATAAGAAAAACCTATTTTTTTACTGTAAAAGTAGTAAATTCATTACATTATATAAGGAAAGTCATGTGTTGCCCACATCAGATTTTTTAGTTCTGTCATGAATTTAGTTTCAAGTCTGCTCACTCTAATATTACCACTTTAATTAACTATATTCGTTCTGATAAACTAGGAGATATTGATGACTTTAAAAGCTATGTGGGGTGTATGTGGTTATTTTTAAAATTATCACAATACTACATTTATTTATTATATTTGAAAACTTAAAGCTTCATCGAAAATAATGAACTTTATTCGAATGACCTCATTGAAATATAAGTCCCCTGGTTTAAACATCTCTAAAATGCGATACATTCAGAGGTAATATTTTTAAAATTATCACAATAATAAAATAATTTATTACATTTGAAAACTTAAAACTTCTAAATTAACTTTATGCAAATGACGTCATTAAAATACAAATAATTACCTGGCTCTCTATGTAAAAGCTGTAAATATTTCATTCATACACTTTTAATCCATTCATTTCATTCAACACAGTACTACAATAATTTATTTTATTTAAAAACTTAAAACTATGGAGGTAAACGTAATTTAACTCTATACTTTATTCGAATGACCTCATTGAAATATAAGTCCCCTGGTTTAAACATCTCTAAAATGCGATACATTCAGAGGTAATATTTTTAAAATTATCACAATAATAAAATAATTTATTACATTTGAAAACTTAAAACTTCTAAATTAACTTTATGCAAATGACGTCATTAAAATACAAATAATTACCTGGCTCTCTATGTAAAAGCTGTAAATATTTCATTCATACACTTTTAATCCATTCATTTCATTCAACACAGTACTACAATAATTTATTTTATTTAAAAACTTAAAACTATGGAGGTAAACGTAATTTAACTCTATACTTAAAATTTCATTGAAAAAGTCTACTATAACATCGTCTGTTCTCAATGCAAAATCAATGAATGTTTGATTCATATAAGTTATATTTCAGACTCAAGGAGCTAAATAATTTTGTGTGAAAGAAATTCAGCAATTCTTATACAACTCATCCTACATCTTTATGTGTTTACATTCTCCATAAGAGAAAGTTAGGCTTCGTTGTAGAAATTATCAAAGTTTGGTGAACATTTAAACTCAAATATATTGTAATTGCGTTGTTTCATAATGTCGATATACAGAATCTAAGCAAAAATAAAGCTGTTGTAGGGCGCATACAACACTAAATATAAATTAAAAAGAATTTTAAAAATCACGATTTTGACACAAGATGAATGGCATTGATCATTTAAACTCATGTATATTGTAATTTTGTTGTTTCGAATATAGATGCACAGAAATTAAGCAAAAATAAAACGGTTTTAGGACGAATAGAACACTAATTATAAATTAAAAAGAACTTTAAAAATTACAATTTTGACACAAGATGGATGCCATATTTTATTTTGAAGATGGCCACGTGATCTCTTCATATGATATGGGTGTAAATATTATCCTAATTTTTTATATTGAAAATTTTAAAATATATTTTGCAGATTTTTTTTTTTATTTCTTATGCTATAATTTAAATATTTTCTAAAACTTTCAAAACAATTTGTGAATTTTAAATTCGCTTAAAAAATGTTTGAAAAATTAGGTTCCATTGGATTCAATGTGTAAACTCCCGATTATCCGCGTGGTCTTTCGCGATTTTTTTTTTTTTTTTTTTTGCGACGATCATTTACGGAATGTAGAGAAATAAACATACAACACGCCTTACATGATCAACAAATGCAAAATCTATTTTTAGAGCAACAATCGGATTGTTCCTATTCCTTTCTACCCCTCCCCCCAAGGTCACCGAAACCTGTACAATGGACGAATATGCCGTTTGTCAGGTTTTGGACAAGATTGAAGGTCGTAGCGAATTGGCCGAGGTCATTTTCCGTACCTCCCCATTCCTTTACGCTTGCCATTTCAAATCAGAATTGACACCACATTACTTTAGTACGTTGCGGTCCATCTGTGTGCAGGATCTGCTCGCGTCTGTTTAAACTTGCAATTTTAGCGATGAGCGAAAAGAGAAAAAAAGTTGTCTTATCCATCCAAGATAAGTTAGAGTTGATAAAAAAAATTGAAAATGGTTCATCGAAAAAACACATGAGCTTGAAGTATGGCATTGGAGAGTCTACAGTTAGAGACATTATGAAGCAAAAAGATAAACTAATGCAATTTGCTTCCGCATCGGACAACTCATCGTCCATGAAGAAAAGGAAAACCATGAAAACCAGCACCTATGAAGAATTAGACGCGGCATTATTAAAATGGGTGAGTCAAGTAAGAAGTGAGGATACACCCATTTCAGGACCGATTATTGCTGCAAAAGCTAAGTAATTTTTCGAATATCTTGGAATGGAAGGGACTTTTGATGTGTCATCAGGCTGGTTAACTAGATTCAAACAACGCCATGGGATTAGAGAAATCGGACTTCACGGTGATAAATTAAGTTGCGATAATCAGGCTGCAGAGGACGGTACTTACGTATTATCTCAACCATGACAAAACGTAATTGATGTATCGTCCAATAAAGGTCCCGATCGATTCCAAGGACAACATGCAACAAAGTGATCTGTATGAGGACCCACGTTCGAGCGGGCTCGAACTGGTTGGGGGACGTACGCACCACTGGGACTGTGTCGTCAGACAAGCCGGCTTCGCCGGACCAAGTCACAGAGCATACTAGACTCGCTTCTGGGACCGTCGCACGGCGCAAGGACCGTGACAACATGCAGCCAAGTGATCTGTATGAGGACCCACGTTCGAGCAGGCTCGAACTGGTTGAGAAAAACCCAGAAGCGAGTCCCAGAAGCGAGTCTAGTATGCTCTGTGACTTGGTCCGGCGAAGCCGGCCTGTCTGACGACACAGTCCCAGCGGTGCGTACGTCCCCCAACCAGTTCGAGCCCGCTCGAACGTGGGTCCTCATACAGATCACTTTGTTGCATGTTGTCCTTGGAATCGATCGGGACCTTTATTGGACGATACATCAATTACGTTTTGTCATGGTTGCGATAATACGTAAGTACCCAGAGGACTTTAAAAAATATTTTCAGGAATTTTTAAAATCAGAAGAACTTTCGTAAGAACAAGTATACAACGCTGACGAATCTCGACTGTATTGGAAATGTTTGCCGACGCGAATACTGGCGTTTGAAAGAGAGCGTCCAGCATCAGGACATAAAACCAGTAAGGAACGATTGACGATAATGTCTTGCAGCAATGTCACGGGAACACACAAACTAAGACTCGTAGTGATTGGGAAAGTAAAAAAACCTAGATCCTTTAAAGGTACAAGAGCTGAAAACCTTCCAGCTCATTACTTTAACCAAAAAAAAAAGCCTGGATGATTCATGAAATATTTCAGGAATGGTTCGAAAAAAAATTCATTCCCAAAGTGAGAGAGCATCTCAAATCTAAAAATCTACCCGAAAAAGCCATATTTTTGCTTGACAACGCCTCGGCTCACCCAGGAGAAAGTGTTTTGAAATCAGAAGATGGACATTTTTTCGTCAAGTTTTTGCCACCTAACGTTACGGCACTTATCCACCCCATGGACTAGGGAGTTATTGCTTCTATGAAGAAAAGGCATCGAACCAACTTATTGAAAAAACGGATTGAAGAGGGGGGCGATCTCCAGGGCTTCTGGAAGGACTACACGATTCTGAACAGCATTTATGACATCAACACTGCTTGGAATACGGTCAAGATAACGACTTTAGTAAAGTCATGGAGAAAAATTTTGCCAAATGTGGTAAAAACGTTAGAGTCTCCACAGGAAGAAGAAGACGAGGAAATTACTGCATCTGATTTGGCAAATTTAGCAATATCTGTTCCTGGAGGAAGTAACGTGGATGAAGATAACATCGTTGAGTGGATCAATTGTGATGCAAACGATCCAGGCTTCGAACATGTTACCGATGAAGAAATCATAGCCGGAGAAAAAGGTTTGGTTTCGGCTGAGAACGATGAAGATTAGGGAGAAGGGATGCAGAAGAAAATGAGCCATGATGAAGCGCTAACTCACATTGATGGAATCATTAAATAGATAGAGGAGCAGGACGATTCCTCACTTTGCAACAAGATGCTGTTAAAAAAACTTCAATCTCAAATAAAGAAGAGGAGCATCGAAACGAAAAAACAAAACCAATTAACCGACTTTTTTGTAAAAACTTAAGAATACCGTTTATGAAATCACAACTCTATGTGTGTAAGTATGTGCTACTATACTATGATTCTTAAAAATTGTTTAAATGCATTTATGTGTGGATTTTTGTCCTTTTCCAGCTATTTTGCGGATTATCCGCGAAATTCGCTTATCCGTGGTTATCGTGGCACCCTATTCCGCGGATAATCGGGAGTTTATTGTATTTAATTTATTCATCCCGGGTTCAATCTAAAACTAATTGGGTGATATTATTCATTTATATTCCTATAGGTCCCTTAAACCGTCTGAACAACACACTAAAATTTCATTTTGATAAATTCATTTTTACGGCAGTTATCTTACGAGAGGATAGACAGGCAGAATGAACAAAGTCATAAACACTTTTCAACTATGTTGTAATGTGTTAAAAACCGTCCTTCATAAGGTACAAATATTAAAAAGGCTAATATAAAAAAGGCCAATATTAAAAGGCCAAATATTCAAAATGCGCTTTCGGGTATCATCATACCCTTCATCCGTGGCTATATAAAAATTACCGTGCAAACAAGCTTATATATACACACACCAAATCGGCAGACAAAATTTGCATAAATCACCCTAACGGCATTTTATTTCACAGTGATGTGAGATTTACGTCACAGGACGTCGCAGTACATCTCGGCAATATCATTTTGGTCATTTTCATGGTCGTTTGTGATGTCGCATATTAACTTGTTTGTGACGTCACATTGTAATTGCTATTGTAATGTCGTCACATTGTAATTGCTATTGTAATGTCGTCACAGAATATAGTCACAATGAAGTTACAAAGTTACTAATACGTAACGTGGCATAGAAGTCACAAATATTATGTCACATGGTGACCCAGGTGTCATGTGACTACAACTTCACTGTCACGCATGTGACGATCTTTGCTGTGAGGGTAACTACGAAATAACGATAATTGTATTGTATTTTATAAACAGGATATTTAAGAATAAACGATTACAAAAATACATTAAATTGTATTATAAAGAGGAAATTTTAAGATAAAACCAGTATTAAATACAAATACAAAAAAGAAAATGGAACATGCTCAAAATTCCAGCAAAACTGAAATTAATTGTTCGGTAGAACACATAAAATGCATTTATTGAGAATGATACGATGCAACCATTTACAAGCTTAGAAAGGAAATTATACATATTTTTTAAATTTTTTTTGTAATGTAAAACTGCGCATTTGCCGGTATTTATACTTTAAAGGAAGTTTATTACTTAATCCCTAAAATTAAAATATTTATTACCTTCAACAGACATGGAGCTAATAACCTTGACTGTCAGATGTTTCACCAGATGTCCATATTTTTTAATTAAATATTCCTCTTTGAATGGTGGCTCCACGTTTTTGAACGTGGAGGTCTGAAATAGAGGGAAACTAATCCGTCTCCATAATTCAGGATGTTCAAACAAATTTGACCAGTTCCTGCATACCATAGGCATCGAAAACTGATCACTTTTATCTAGATTACTATAAATTTCCAGAAGTGTGTAAAACGGCAGTCTGTCCCACTGTGACAGTTCCTCTGGTTCCTGAAACACATATTTCTGAATTAGGTATTTTGGATAATAAGGAATTGAATATAATTGAATATTCATGGTACAAATAGAAATAATTTGAAATGTTCAACATATGACGTTCTCTACAAATCAACAAATTTAAACAGTATGAAGACAAAAATTTATAGTTTTCTTATAACTTGATATTGGTGAAAATTAATTAGCTTAAAAATATTCATATCGAATAAATTAAACATGCCAAATTTCATTGAAATCCTTTGATTCGTTAGATATCACATTTAATTAAAAAATCTAATGTGGACAGCACATGACTTTTCTTATATAATGCAATGAATTTAATTATTTCGTAGTAAAAAATTATGTATAAGATCCAAGGTATTGTGTTTATTAACATTGAATTGCATATTTGGCACTTTTCCGAAAGACAACAAGTAATACAATTTTTAAGTACGCAAATAACTTATATTTCAAGCAACTCTAAATTGCAAAAGTCAATATTGATAGCATCCTCAATAAACAATATAGTCCATATATTAAAAAATTTTAATATTTAATTCATCGATTAAGCGTCATTTTCATTACTTTGGCTTAATTTTTGCAATTGTACCCATATTTTCGACAATCTGGGGCGAAATATAGCAAAGTTGCCGATATTTCAATAGATTATTCGCGAAGTTCACCAAGTGTTGCAAACTAATGACAGAAAGTATATCCGTCAGAAGACGAAATTCAAAAATTGCAAAACATTACCTTCCAATTTAACAATATTTTTATCAATATGGCGTCATTTTCATGACTTTGGCAATATTCGGCGACATCCCGTCAAATGTTTCGCCAAGCGTTACAGATGGTAGGACGGAAAAATCAAATGGATTATTCTTATAATCGATTCTTATGTTTTTTCTAAGATATAAAATTTTTATTAATTAGCAGTCATTGATTTAACGATGATTGATCATATTTATCAATCTGGCGAAATTTTCTTCACTTGGCAACATTTGAAAAAATCTCCAAGTTAACAATATGCCACCAAATTCGTCGCAAAATTTCGCCAAGCGTTATGCACGGAGAAATATGTTATTCTTATAGTAGAGAAATGACTATTGTTGTCCAAACACAAAACTATTTCCCAATTTATCTGCTCTTCAAAATGAAACAAGCTAGATCCACGAGAATAATGTTAATACAATGAAAATGATCCAGATCAGTATACTGGTTCAAGGTTAGTAATTGCACAAAAGAAAAGAAAATAGCTAAGATAAGTTGGATTGAAATTATTTTTCGAAGACAAATTTTATTAAAATATTTTTAACACTAGGGAATTTAAAAGAAATTGACAGAATCCGGGAGATTTCCGTTGAAAATATCAGAAATTGGGAGAAATCATAAAAAAAAAGGAAAAAAACTATATTTTTCCAAACAAACTAGTACAGTTGGCAGCTATATAATTGATATTTCGTGAAGTCAAGATGGGGGACGAGCATATATTTTTTGTCTCCAAAAATATCATAAAAGCATAACTACTGTGAAATTTGTTGCAAAAATGCTAATTTTATGTGTAATTTTTATTTTGAAGCAAATGACACTAAATAGAATGATAGCTTACGCAGTTCTCGAGATAGAGCACTTTTTTTTAATCTAAAATGTAAGAAACAATCTGATGTGAGCAACATTTGACTTTTCTTATATAATGCAATAAATTGACTTTTTTCACTGAGAAAAAATAATGAAAAGATCCGTGGCACACTGTTTGTAAATTTAAAATGTACAAAAGGTGCTTTTCCGAATGACAACATTTAAAATTATTTCGTATTCAATTAACTTATGTTTCAGGCAACTCTAAATAAACAATTATCAATATTGATAGCATCCTCAATAAGCAATATAGTCCATATATTAAAATATTTTAATAATAAGTACATCAAGTAGGCGTTATTTTCATTTACATGCCGTCATTTTTGCAATTTTGACTATATTTCCGTCAATCTGTGACAAAATATCGCAAAGTTGGCGATATTTAGCTTAAATTATTCTATAAGTTAGCCAAAAGTATCGCCAAGTGTTACAAACAAACGGACAGAAACATTTCATATATACGAGAGGGTATGCCACTTCATATGACAAAATTAAAAATTTTCGAAACATTGCCTCACATTTAACGTCATTTTTATCAATTTGGTGAAATTTTCGTCAAACATGGAAACATTAAAAAGTCGCCAAGTTGGCGACATCCGCCAAATTGTTCAAATAAAATAATAAATTGAAAATATCAATAATCTCCGTATTCTTTAAACCCGAAAGCCGTAATTGATTCTAATATCTATATAATAAAAGGCAATGTCTGTGTGTCTGTCTTATACACTATACGTTTCGCGACCGCGCGTCGGAGAGCTACGAAATTTGGCAATCGGAGACCCGGGGGGGAGGGAAGGGGACACGTGAAAACCGATTTTTAAAATTTTAATTATTTTTTTATTTATTTAATGTTTTATGCGATTTCGACCGTTTTTTGCCATTTTTGCCCTTTTTTCTCCACGATCCAGACATCGTAGAAAAAAATAAATTACACCATCGGAAAGAGCAGAGAATTTCGAGTAAAAATATATCAATTTCAAATCTGAATTTCGATTTCTAATATTTTTTAAAGATTTTAAAACAAAACTCACTTTTGGCTCAAAAAATCAATTTTTGGTTTTTAAATTCTCGCATCGTGAAAAGTACTCATAATTTCGACTAATAATTTACATTTTTAGAAAGCTGAAATATCTGGCATTCTTACAAGTCTAATGTGGTCCAGAAATAATGAAAATTGCCTTCAGGATGGCAATTTTAAAGACGCCATGATTTTAAATTTCTCGGCGTTCCGTTCGTTTCTCCCCCGCTGAAGCAGGGAAGGTGGTGGGTGGGGACGTCAAGGTGGAGGTGACGTCACGGTTCTGAATAGAGCGCCTTTGCTCTATATAAATTATTATATTTATATTTTAAATGATGGGACGATCTGGATTTTTTAAATGTATATTTTAACTTTTGGATATTTTAAATGGATATTTTAATTTTATGGATATTTTAAATAATAGAACAATGAAACAATGGAATGAGGATGATGGAATTAAGCATATGGTCATTTTAAATTGCAAATTAGCGCGCGGGAAGTTAGCGGTAGGCCCGGGTTCGATTCCCGCCACTGCCAAAACTGCCGCCGTGTTTACGTGGAATACGATCACGTTAAATATGTGGGTCCGTAAGTCCTTCCGAGAGGTTGGTGGTAGGGGAAGGAGGATACGGCCCCTGTGGATGCCTCCCCCACTGGGTTCCCGTCTAAATTGGGTGAATAAAAAGAAAGTTATGGAGATTGTCGCGGAGGGCGAAGTAGCCCAGTGGTTAGCGCGCGGGAATTGCACGCGGTAGGCCCGGGTTCGATTTCCGCCACTGACATGGAGTACGATCACGTTAAACATATGGGTCCGTATGTTTTTCCGAGAGGTTGGTGGTAGGGGAAGGAGGGTACGTTCCCTGTGGATGCCTCCCCCACTGGGTTCCGGTCTAAATTGCGTGGCACATCCTGGCCGTCCAACCAGTTACCAGGCCCGGGTTCGATTCCCAAAATTGCCGCCGTGTTTACGCGGAGTACGAGCACGTTAAACATGTGGGTCCGTGAGTCCTTCCGAGAAGTTGGTGGTAGGGGAAGGAGGGTACGGTCTAAATTGGATGAATAAAAAGAAAGTTATGGAGATTGTCGCGTAGGGCAAAGTAGCCCAATGGTTAGCGCGCGGAAATTGCACTCGGTAGGCCCGGGTTCGATTCCCAAAATTGCCGCCGTGTTTACGCGGAGTACGATCACGTTAAACATGTGGGTCTGTAAGTCCTTCCGAGAGGTTGGTGGTAGGGGAAGAAGGGTACGGTCCCTGTGGATGCTTCTCCCACTTGGTTCCGGTCTAAATTGGGTGAATAAAAAATAAGTTATGAAGAATATCGCGGAGGGTGAAGTACCCCAGTGGTTAGTGCGCGGGATTTGCACTTGGTAGGCCCGGGTTCGATTCCCAAAATTGCCGAATAAAAATAAAGTTATGGAGATTGTCGCGGATGGCACGGTAGCCCAGTGGTTAGCGCGCGGGAATTTCACTCGGTAGGCCCGGGTTCGATTCCCGCCATTGCCAAAACTGCAGCCGTGTTCACGCGGAGTACGATCACGTTAAACGTGTGGGACTGCAAGTCCTTCCGAGAGGTTTGTGGTAGGGGAAGGAGGGTACGGTCTCTTTGGATGCCTCCCCCATTGGGTTCCGGTCTAAATTGTGTGGCACTTCCTGGCCTTCCAAGCAGTTACCTTACACCTTTCTGGTAGGTCGCGCCAACGAGTTTGCCACGGTCAGAATTTTCAAGGGTAGCGAACAGGCTGGTCGCCAAAGGCGGCTAGTATATAATAGTAACATGGGAAGATATAACAGTATTACTTATATTGTCGTTGGTTAAAAAATATACTATACTCTTGTATTAGTAGAAGATTACCCGTGTTACATAGCCGTTCTTCATACGGAATATATAATATAAAGAAACATAAATTCCACAATCATGTGCAAATTCCTATATTATTCTAAATAGCATTGTTATTCAAAGCATTCTATTAAAATATGTAAATTAATGCTTCTAAAAAGAAGTTTAAAATCCTCGCTATAAACAAATTATCTCCATGGGCAGATCTGAAGAATAAATTATCCTGGGTCCGTTTGTAAACACATTTACAAAAAATATGACATTGAATAATTATATGCCAAAATAAAAGCGCTAACATTGTATGAGAATATATATGAACTCATTACTTATATTCCAAAAAATTAGAAGATATGCCTGTGTATTATTAGAAGATGACCCGTAATACAAAATATGAATTTTAAATATCTTTGCCAAAATAAAACAGATGACGTAATAAAAGTGAAAATATCAATTATCCGCGCAATTTTTAAACTTGAAGGCAATTGATTCTCATACATTCGAAGATTGACCCGTGTACTAATATAAGATTACCCATACTACAATCTATAAGTTTCAGCCGGAGCCTCGGATTTTACCAAATAAAGCAGATGACGTAATAAATTGAAAATATCAATAATCCCAGTAAACTTTAAACTTGAAGGCTTTAATTGATATAATCCAGTCAAAAATGCAATTTCGATCAAATGTATTGTGTATACACTGCTTTAAAGATTTAATAAACATCGTCTGCCGCGTAAACACATTGGATTTAAATCCGTTGCTAACCGACATGATATCATTTTCATCAAGTAAATTTACGGGAAAAAAATATCTTCTGCATAACGCTATGTATATGGAAGGTTTAACTGTGCGTTTTTAATTAATATCTAGACAACCTCTGGTCCTAGAAACTCGAAACATGGACTACATTTTAAGTGCGGCCATTTCAAGGCTACCCCCGAAATTTCATGAAATTCGGTTCTATCGTTCTCTCTTGATGGTGAGATAAACATACCGACAGACAGTCAGATTTTCAATTTTATTTATATAAACGAAAAGTTAACATATTTCAATATAGTTAACATATTACAAAAATTAACATATTTCAATATAGTTAACATATTACAAAAATTAACATATTTCAATATTTATTACTTTTTTTTATTTGATGTGATTTTTTAATAAATTTATTTGCAAAAAGTGAAATATCTCAAAAACGATTCATGCTAGTTGGTGTTCTAACGTTTGTATCAATCGTTTACTAATGAAAAATTGCATAAAAAATAGTTATTTACGTAACTCTATTGAAGGTTTCAACTTTTGGTGATTTTTTCAAAATTTCATTGCAAAATTTGGGTGTGTTCTAAACATTCGATTACGTATAAAAACAATAGGCTTGAGGTATTCACTGATTCTAATTTTTGTACCAAATTTCGTTCGAATCGTTCCATTCGTTCGTGGGATATCGTCTCCATAGACTCATCGACGTACACACCCTCATGCATATACACACAGACCTCACCTCAAAAACGTTCGATTCATATTCAGCGATGCTTGAAACGTGCTCCCCTTTCGAATTCTCAACCCTATCACAATACTTCCGTTATACATTATACTATGTATATAAGGATAATAATTAAACACGTTCATTATTATCAAATGAAAGCATAATTTGTAAGCGGTTTTATATAAAAGTATAATCCTGAACCACCCTTGAGATGTTATAAAATTTACTTTTCCACGCCAATCATCAAACTCTGAAAACAACCAAATGCAAGAAATTTAGCATGAAAATTGCATGAAATTTACCATAAAATTTAACACGATTATTTTTATTGATAAAACAATGATCCTATTGATTTTTAATGAGATCGTCTATTATGAACGATCTAATATAAACTATTATTTTCTCACAAAATCGAAAGTTTTTAATCTGTAGGTAAAGTCAGGTGTTAGACACATCAGATTATTTTTAAAATTAAATGAAAAATTACTTACATTGGGAATGTTCCTCATATCTTGGTTAATTTCCGCAATATTGTCACGTTCCATTGTAATTCGTCAAACTAAAAGAAGTGAAAATAGTATAAGCAACAAATTCTGTTAAGTAATTGAAACCAAGAACGAGCCACGTTCAACAGGTCTACGAAAGTCTACGTGCTGTCTACGAAAATCAACGTGCAATAACAGGTTCAAAACCTGGAATGTGAATGTCTTAACTTGTAAGGCCGGTCAGGGTAGTCAGGGTGGGGTCAGAGATCAGAAGACCGAAATGCCGCTGTTGACAGTTTTCTAGAGCTTACAATATGTTTAAAGTACCTTGCTTACATGGTACGCTCTAGAGCAGGGGTAGTTAACCTTCTTATACCTACCGCCTACTTTGTATCTTTGTTGGTATTAACATTTTCTAACCGCACACCGGTTCCGCAATAACTTAATTTAGCACAACTGCAAAGTATTCGCTATTTTTGAATAGAGGTTTGGTAAAATATGTAGTTAAATTTAAATATGTATTTACACTTTTCATACGTTTATAATACACAGAAAATTTGATGTGATGCTGCATTTTAGCATCTCCATCGATATAGCGTCTACTAGTGCGGAAGCTGCCTAAATTGAAGAAGGAGAAAATCAAATATAAAAAGTATAAAAGTACAAAGTCTATTGAAAATACCTTTAATTAATTTTTAATGAGATCCTTGAGGCTGATGCTGCGAAACTAAATATTTGATATCTGGTTCAATTTTCGTAAGGAACAAACGAAGGTCTCTTTTTTCGGAAATATTCAGACAAAATCCCTACCGCCCACCAGGAAAGCTTGAATCACCCACTAGTGGGCGGTAGGGACCCGGTTGACTACCACTGTTCTATAGATTCTTGTTTAAATTTTATTGGGCCATAAGCCCCGTTCACATGCTAGCCAGCATTTTCCTGCCATCAAACATTGAAGTGGAAAAGGGGGCTTTTTCCGTTATCCATTCTAAACCGGTTCATTCCTCATTGTTCCGGCTTAAAATTAAAGGGCTATGACCTATTTTTAACACTTTACAACAAAGTTGAAAAGTGTTTATGACTTTGTTCATTCTGTCTGTCTGTCTGTCTGTCCGTTAGCACGATAACTGCCGTAAAAATGACTTAATCAAAATGAAATTTTTAACACTTTACAACAAAGTTGAAAAGTGTTTATGACTTTGTTCATTCTGTCTGTCTGTCTGTCTGTCTGTCCGTTAGCACGATAACTGCCGTAAAAATGACTTAATCAAAATGAAATTTTAGTATGTTGTTCAGACGGTCTATAGGACCTATGGGAATATAAATGAATAATATCACCCAATTAGTTTTGGATTGAACCCGGGTTGAAAAAATGGAATACATTGAGCCCTATGGGACCTAATTTTTCAAGCATTTTTTAAGCGGATTTAAAATTCACAAATTGCTTCGAAAATTTTAGGCACTATTCAAATTGTTCCATAAAATATATAAAAAAAAATTCAGCGAAATATATTCAGTTGTTTTTTAAATAAAAATTAAAATAATAATAACACCTCTTATATTAAGCGATCACGTGTCCATGATATGAAACGATCACATGACCCACTTCAAAATGATATATGGCATCCATCTTGTGTCAAAATCGTGATTTTTAAAATTCTTTTTAATTCATATTGAGTGTTGTATCCGTCCTGAAATTACTTTATTTTTGCCTAAATTCTGTGCATCTACATACTGAAACAACGCAATGACAATATATTTCAGTTTAAATGCTCTTCCAAATTTGATTATTTCTACTATTAAGCCTATTTTTCACCTATGTAAAATGTAAACAGCAAAATATGTAGAATGAGTTGTATTAGAATCGCTGTAATTCTTTAACACAAAATCATTTAGTCCATGGAGTCTGCTTAGCTGATATGAATGAAATATTCATTGATTTTAGAAAGAGAAGGACGATATTTTTCGATGAAGTTTTACGCATAGAGTTTACTTACTTGCAGCTCAATGGTCTTAATTTTTAAATAAAATAAATTATTACAGTATTGTGATGAATGACATGAATGGGGGAATTATTTATGAATGAAATGTTGCTTTTATAGAGAGAGCCAGGCGTGTTATTTTTTTTTTGACGTCATTTGAATGGATTTCAGTTGTTTTCGATGAAGTTTTCAAATATAATAAATTATCGTAGTATTATGATAATTCTAAAATTATTACCGAGGAATGTATAACATTTTAGAGATGTTTAAACCAGGCAATTTATATTTTAATGCCGTCATTTGAATAATGTTAATTTTTTTCGATGAAGGTTTAAGGTTTCAAATATAATAAATTAATGTAGTATTGTGATAAGTTTTAAAATATTACCGAGGAATGTATTGCATTTTAGACATGTTTAAATAAAATTGCATTGAAGTTGGAAAGTGTTTCATAATCAATGCTTTAAGCATGATTGATCTTTCTTGTTCTTAAATACTTTTGACATTAATTTTTGGCAAACAATATATACTTTTTTTAATTGCTTAATTAAAATGCGTATTATTTTTAATTCATTATTCCATATAATTATTTAATCTATTTAATATAACAAATGTAAGGAAATGAGAAACATAATAACTATTACTTTCCTTATATAAGGAAAGTATTGTGACGGGGTCGAAAATTCAAATTCGAGTTTTCGACAGGAGAGCACGTTTCAAGCATCCCTGATCAAGAATCAAACATTTTTGAAGTGATGTCTGTGCGTGTGTGTGAAAGTATGTATGTGTGTGTGTGTCAGTGAGACTTTGGAGACGATAACTGACGAACAAATGGACCGATTCGAACGAAATTTGGTACAAAAATCACAATCCATAAACACTGGAAGCCTATTGTTTTTATACGCAATCGAATGTTCAGAACCCCCCTAAATTTTCGAGTGAAATTTTGAAAAAATCGTCGAAAAATGAAAATCGCTAAGTTACGCAAATAGACATTTCTTATGTAATTTTTCATTAGAAAACGATTGACATAAATTTTAGAACGCTAAAGTGAACTGTTCTCGAGATATTGCACATTTAAAAAAAAAAATATCAAAAAGTCATATAAAATAAAAAAAAATATTTCCTATTGCGAAACATGTTCACTTTTCATATGTATTACCATGCGATAAATTGGGTGACATCATTCTCGTGAAACTAGCTCGTTCCATTCAGGAAAAAAGATACTTTGAGCAATACTTTTGTATTTGAATGCCAATAGTCATTTATCTGCTGTAAGAATAACTTATTTCTCCGTCCATAACGCTTGGCGAGATTTTCGCGACGAATTTGGTGGAATGTCGCCAACTTGGCGACATTTTTAATTGTTGCCAAATTAACAAAAATCTCGCCAAATTGATAAAAATGACGCTAAATCAATGAAAAAGACGACTAATTGAAGAAAATTCAATATCTTGGAAAGAATATAAGTATCTACTATAAGAATAACATTTTTAACACTTTACAACAAAGTTGAAAAGTGTTTATGACTTTGTTCATTCTGTCTGTCTGTCTGTCTGTCTGTCTGTCTGTCTGTCTGTCTGTCTGTCCGTTAGCACGATAACTGCCGTAAAAATGAGTTTATCAAAATGAAATTTTAGTATGTTGTTCAGACGGTCTGTAGGACCTATGGGAATATATAAATAATATCACCCAATTAGTTTTTTATTGAACCCGGGTTGAAAAAATGAAATACATTGAACCCTATGGGACCTAATTTTTCAAACATTTTTTAAGTAAATTTAAAATTCACGAATTGCTTCGAAATTTTTAGGAATTATTCACATTATCCCATAGAATATATAAAAAAAAATTCAGTAATATATGTTAAGTAGTTTTTTAATTAAAAAATTATTTAATATAGGGAAAAAAACAAATTCAATTAAATTCTGACTTTGGGATATCTTCCAGAAAGAAAAGAGAGAGATATTATATAATAAATATCTCTCCATTTGTTTAAACGTTTAGCATATGGGAGTGGCTTCATATTTTAAAATAAATTTGGTAGATAACAATTTTTCATTTTTTTAAAATTTTATAATACTCTTCATGATAAATTTAATTGATGGCATTTTAAATGCACTTTCCTACGTCCTAGAGAGTTAAAATTTGGTACACAGCTTAAATTTGTTGAACATTTTATTCGACAAAAATTTGATGGATCTTTAAATATAGATCATACATTTTTTTCGAAATGGCCTGAAAATAATCCCCGTTCACTTCTATAAATCATTGGTGTAATATTGTTAAAAATTCTGATGTGGACAGCACATGTCTTTCTCTGCAGACTCATATTCGTTCTCTTTATTTATTCAATGATAATTTGAGTTTATCTGCACAACATTTTAAATGTATTAAAGTATTTTAAATGACATTGAATTTACACGTTAAACTTAAATTTGATTCTCATTTGATAGCTGGACTTATTGTCAAAGGTGGCGTAGCGAAAAAACTAGAATATCTCAAGAACGGCTAGTCCTAGAGTAATGGGGTTAGTCTTATTCTTTTTGTTGTCAACAATCACATATAAAATAGGAATTTAATTGATATAATTGAGCACACGTAGTCTTTTATTTTTATATATAACGATTTTTGCTGGCCATTTCGCAAAAATAGCCCGTCCCTTTTTTCCGAATCGTAGTAGAATAACCTACAAATGATTTATATACAAAATTTTGTTAAATTTGGTATATAAATCACTTGTAGGTTATTGAAATATTATACTCCAAATTTTGTTAAATTTGGTTCATTAGTTTTTAGCTAGAGTGGATAAAGGCAATTTCTGCGGCCATTTCGCAAAGAAGGCAGATTCTGTTATTACGAATCGTACTATAATCTAATGAACATCAGGATTTCCCACAAAAAACACACCTACCAAATTGTATGAAATTCGGTCCATTAGTTTTTCAATTAGAGTGGATGCAATATCCACACAGAGACACAGAAACATACACAGATACACCCTTACACACACAGACGTCTTCCTAAAAGTATTTTTTTCGTGTTCTAGAAGTCCCAAAACGTGTAGATCCTTTGAAAATTCGAGTTCCGATCTGCGGCACGATACCAATACTTTGAGTACATACACATACACATATATATTATCTGTGTATTATCTGTGTATCTAAATTCCGTGCCTATGCAATTACAATAGTTGTGATTTTAAATGATCCCTAAACTTTTATTATTTCTTCAAGGAAGCCTAATTTTAACATATGCAGAATGCAAATATCTCAAGCGATTGTAAGATGAATTACATAAGAATTGCTGAATTTTTTTCACACAAAATTATTTAGCTCTGGAGTCTGGAATACAAGTTTTATGAATGAAATATTCATTGATTTTGCATAAAGAATCAGATGATTTATATTTCGATACAGTTTTAAATATTTAAGTATAATAAATTACTGTAGTACTGTGATAATGTAAAAGATATTACCACTGAATGAATCACATTTTAGAAATTTTTAAATGAAATTACATTTCAGTTGGAAAGTGTTTCATAATCAATGCTTATGCATGATTGATCTTTCTTGTTTTTAACTGCAAAAGTAGTAAATTCATTGCATTATATAAGAAAAGTCATGTGTTGACCACATCAGATTTTTTTTAACTATAAATGTAGTAAATTCATTGCATCATATAAGGAAAGTCATGTGTTGCCCACATCAGATATTTTTAACACTTTACAACAAAGTTGAAAAGTGTTTATGACTTGGTTCATTCTGTCTGTCTGTCTGTCTGTCTGTCTGTCTGTCTGTCCGTTAGCACGATTACTGCCGTAAAAATGACTTTATCAAAATGAAATTTTAGTATGTTTTTCAGACGGTCTGTGGGACCTATGGGAATATAAATAAATAATATCACCCAATTAGTTTTTTATTGAACCCGGGTTGAAAAAATGAAATACATTGAACCCTATGGGACCTAATTTTTCAAACATTTTTTAAGTAAATTTAAAAATCACGAATTGCTTCGAAATTTTTAGGAAATATTCACATTATCCCATAGAATATATAAAAAAAATTCAGTAAAATATGCTAAGTAGATTTTTAATTAAAAATTATTTAATATAGGGAAAAAACAAATTCAATTAAATTCTGACTTTGGAATAGCCTCCAGAAAGAAAAGAGAGATATATCATATAATAAATATCTTTCCAAGTGTTTAAACATTTTGCATATGAAAAAGGCTTCACATTTTAAAATAAATTTGGTAGATAACAATTTTTCATTTTTTTTTTAATTTGTATAACTCTTCATGATATACTTATTTGATGGCATTTTTAATGCACTTTCCTACGTCCTAGAGAGTTAAAATTTGGTCCACAGCTTAAATTTGTTGAACATTTTATTCGACAAAAATTTGATGGATCTTTAAATATACATTTTTTTATATATACATACTTATCTCTTTAAATATACATACATTTTTTTCGAAATGGCCTGAAAATAATCCCCGTTTACTTCTATAAATCATTGTTGTAATATTGTTAAAAATTCTGATGTGGACAGCACATGTCTTTCCCTGCAGACTCATATTCGTTCTCTTTATTTATTCAATAATAATTTGAGTTTATCTGCACAAAATAACAACCATAAGTATTTTAAATGACATTGAATTTACACGTTAAACTTAAATTTGGTTCTCATTTGATAACTGGACTTATTGTCAAAAGTGGCGTAGCAAAAACGCGAAAAAACAAGAATATCTCAAGAACGGCTAGTCCTAGAGTAATGGGGTTAGTCTTATTCTTTTTGTTGTCAAACATCACGTATAAAATAGGAATTTAATTGATATAATTGAGCACACGTAGTCTTTTATTTTTATATATAACGATTTTTGCGGGCCATTTCGCAAAAATAGCCCGTTCCTTTTTCCCGAATCGTACTAAAATAACCTACAAATGATTTATATACAAAATTTTGTTAAATTTGTTATATAAATCACTTGTAGGTTATTGAAATATTATACACCAAATTTTGTTAAATTTGTTCCATTAGTTTTTAGCTAGAGTGGATAAAGGTAATTTCTGGGGCCATTTCGCAAAGAAGGCAGATTCTTTTATTACGAATCGTACTACAATCTAATGAACATCAGGATTTCCCACAAAAAACATACCTACCAAATTGTATGAAATTCGGTCCATTAGTTTTTCAATTAGAGTGGATGCAATATCCACACAGACACGCAGAAACATACACAGATACACCCTTGCACACACAGACGTCTTCCTAAAAATAGTTTTTTCGTGTTCTAGAACTCCCAAAACGTGTAGATCCTTTGAAAATTCGAGTTCCGATTTTCGGCACGATTCCAATACTTTGAGTACATACACATACACACATATATTATCTGCGTATCTGTGTATTATCTGTGTATCTAAATTCCGTGCCTATGCAATTACAATAGTTGTGATTTTAAATGATCCCTAAACTTTTATTATTTCTTCAACGAAGCCTAATTTTAACATATGCAGAATGCAAATATCTCAAGCGATTGTAAGATGAATTACATAAGAATTGCTGAATTTTTTTCACACAAAATTATTTAGCTCTGGAATCTGGAATACAAGTTATATGAATGAAATATTCATTTATTTTGCATAAAGAATCAGATGATTTATATTTCGATACAGTTTTAAATATTTAAGTATAATAAATTACTGTAGTACTGTGATAATGTAAAAGATATCACCACTGAATGTATCACATTTTAGAAATTTTTAAATGAAATTAGATTTCAGTTGGAAAGTGTTTCATAATCAATGCTTATGCATGATTGATCTTTCTTGTTATTATTGTTTTTGAAATATCTTTATGTATAAATTGAACTTGGATCTTTATAAACTGAGAATCAAGTTAAAAAAAAAATTGATGTGAGCAGCACATGACTTTCCCTGCAGACTCAATTCATTTCATCTTTATTTCATTAACAATTCATTAAATTGGGTTTAATTGCACTAAATAACACGCATAATTAATTGAAATGACACTAAAATTGCCACTTTTAATTCAGCTTTCGTTTTCATTTGGTAACTGGACTTATTCTCCAAACCGGCTTAGCAAAAATGTGAAAAAACTAAAATATCTCGAGAACGGCTAGTCCTAGTGTAATGAGGTTGAACTTTATTATTTTCATCGTCAAAACTTACATGTAAAACAAGCATTTAATTGATTTATTTGAGCATACGTAGATTTTTATTTCAGATTTTGACGATTTTTGCAGGCCATTTCGCAAAAAAAAAGCAGGTTAGTTTTTCTCCGAATCGTATCAAAATCTAATCCACACCAAGGTAACCCACAAGCGACTTATCTATAAATTTTGTGAAATTCGGTAAATTAGTTTTTTAGCTAGAGTGGATACGAGAAAATTTTTGTGGGTCATTTCGCAAAAAAGGCGGGTTTTTTTTTATCCCGAATCGTATTAAAACTAATCAGCTCTAGGGTCATACACAAGCGACTTACCTACCAAATTTTAAGAAATTCAGTCTATTTGTTTTTGAGTTAGAGTGCATACATACATTGCGCAGATAGACACACACACATACGTCTAACCAGACCCACAAAAAAAAGTTTTTTCGTGTTCTAGATGTCTCAAAATGTGCAGATCAGTAGAAAAACTTGAGTTGCAATTTTCGTCATGATTCTAATATTTGCCCTGTACATTATCATGGATCGCAGGGAAAGTAATAACGTGTCATAATTAAATTTAATATATTTTTAAAGCTGTAAATATATGTTTATTCTAATATGTAAGTTTTATTCCATGAAACTGTTTAAAAAATTTATTTTTAAAAGTCAAAAAATTTTTTTTTCTCATTTAATCTTCCTTTTTATGATGCTAAATTAAGATTTATAAACTTGAATTAGTGGAGAAAATGTAACACCATTTTAAGAAACTTTATTCAAGACAAATCGATATACGATGTTGACATATAGACAAAAAATGCATATTTATACCGAATACATTTTAATTATTCTAAATTCTGCATAACTTATTTTTTATTAAAAACACCACTAATACCGCTCTATACCACTAATCTCATATACCACTAATACCGCGGTTAAAAATAATATTTTTAACCGCGGTATTAGTGGCTATACAGCAGTAAAAAATAATATTTTTAACTGCTGTATATTTTAAACTATGTTAAAAATAATATTTTTAACATAGCACTATAAAAAATCTGATGTGGGCAGCACATGACTTCCTCTGCCGACTCATATGCATGTTCTCTTCATTTCTTTTATAATTTATTAAATTGAGTTTAATTGCACAAAATAACAGTAAATTTGCATTTCTAACTCATTTTTTGTTTTTATTTGGTAATTGGACATTTTTCCGAAATCGCCGGAACAAAAATGTAAGAAATCTCAAATATCTTGAGAACGGTTAGTCCTAAAGTATAATGGAGTGTGTTATATTCTTTTCCTCGTCAAAAATTGTGTATGAAACAAGAATTTAATTGATACATTTGACCATACACTACTTAGTCTACTTTTTTTATTTTGGCGATTTTAGAGGGCCATTTCGTACAAAAAAGGCAGGTTGTTCTTTTCCGAATCGTACCAAAATCTAATCAGCACCAGGGTATTCCACAAGTAACTTATCTACCAAATTTTGTGAAATTTGGTCAATTAGTATTTTAGCTAGATTGGATACATGAAATTTTTACGGGTCATTTCGCAAAAAAAGGCAGATTCTGTTCGTACGAATCCTACAAGAAACTAATCAGCACCAGGTTCTCATCCAAGTGACTTGTCTACCAAATTTTATGAAATTCGGTCGATTAAGTTAGAGCGGTACATACATAGCACAGACAGACAGACACACAGACACACACGTAGACACACACGTGGTGGAGTCAAAGGTGGAGTAGAGAAAATACGAAAAACCTAAAATATCTCGAGAACGGCTGGTCCTAGTATAATGGGGTTGAACTCATTCTTTTCTTCGTTAAAAATTGCGTATTAAACAAGCATTTAATGGATATATTTGAGCATACGTAGTTTTTTATTTTAGATTTTAGCGATTTTTGCGGGCCATTTTGCAAAAAAAGGCAGATTACTATTATCGAATCCTAACAAAATCTGATCAGCACCAGGGTGACCCACAAGTGACCACAGACAGACAGACACAGAGACACACACACAGACGTCAAGCTAAAAATATATTTTTCATATTCTAGAGGCCTCGAAACGTGTAGATCCGTCGAAAACTCGAGTTGTGATTATCTGTATGTTTCCATTACTTTCCCTATACATTACCAAGTATTGCAGGAAAAGTAAAACTCTAATGTGGGCAACACATGACTTTCCCTGCAGACTTATATCCACGTTCTCTTTATTTTAATTAAATTTAATTCACTTTTAATTCAATTTCCGTTCTCACTTGATAACTGGACTTATTTTCAAAAGTGGCGTAAAGAAAATACGAAAGACCTAAAATATCTCGAGAACGGCTAGTCCTAGTGTAATGGGGTTGGTCTTATTTTTTTCTCCGTTAAAAATTACGTATTAATCAAGCATTTAATGGATATATTTAAGCGTACGTAGTTTTTTATTTTAAATTTTGGCAATTTTTGCGGGTCATTTTGCAAAAAAAGGCAGTGTTTTCCGAATCATACCAAATTCTAATCAGCACCAGTATAACCCACAAGCGACTAATCTACTGAATTTTATGAAATTCGGTCTATTATTTTTTCAGCTAGTTTTTCAGTCAGGCAATTTTTGCGGGCCTTTTCGCAAATAAAGCGGGTTCTTTTATACCGAATCGTATTAAAAACAAATCAGCACCAGGATCAATCACACCCAAGTGACTTACCTACCAAATTTTATGAAATTCGATCCAACAGCTTTTGAGTTAGAGTGGATACATACATTGCACAGACACACAGACACACACACAGACGTCAAGCTAAAAATAGTTATTTCATATTCTAGAGGTCTCAAAACATGTAGATTCGTCGAAAACTCAAGTTGCGATTTTCGGCATGATTCCAATACCTTCTTTATACCTTACCATGTATTGCAGGGAAAGTAATAATAATAAAGCTTGAAATATAATGTATAAATAACTTTTTTGCAACAATTAACAACATATATTCACTTAAATTTAAACACATTATACACCTAAAAATTTTACATTGGTAGTACAAAATGTACTGTTGTCATCCGTTTAGCAGAACATGCTCGCGATGTCAAATCTGGTAAACTTTCTATGGCTCTTGCTCAATATGTGGCTAATGATGAATTTCTTCCCGTTATTGACAAAACTTCCCTTTTGGTTCGTTGTAACAATCCCCGTAGTATTCTTCTTTATGAATCCCTGTTTATTTATATTTACTGTGAATCAATTTGTAATTTTGATCCTGTTCAAATTTTAAGTTATGCTTGGCGACTCATTCTCGACGCTATGCAATTCAAATCTCTTAAAAGTTTTTTGTGACGTCACTCTCAAGAATATCATGCTTGACGATTTTCTAAAAATTGTATTAGTTCTTTTCTTGTAATATTTTTAAATTCTTAAGCGTTTAAACTTATTGTGTAATTTCAGTGTATATTTCTTGTATTATTTTAGTAAGTTCATTTACCATTTTATATTTTATGCTAATTTGTTTTAAAATGGTATCTCTATATATAAACATTCCATGCTTTTACTACTCATGTAGCCACTGATAAAGAATGTATATACGTCCGAAAGCGCTCTGGTTGTTTTTAACAATTTTTGTATGTCTTTTTAGGATGTTAAATAAAGGACCTTTCGTTTTTTAAAAACGTTTTGTTCTTGGTTTTGTCTACATTATACACATTTTAATAATATAAAATAACTGAGTTTTAAGCTAAATATATAAGGAGAATGCATATTATTTAAATAATTATGAAGTCTGAAAAAATTATTATATCATTTGTTAAAAACTATTTAGATAAATCCAGAAAATTTCTACAAGAAACAGAACATTATATTTTAAAGTTGATTCTTCAAAGGAATATCAGTTGGCTTATATGACTTTTAACCGAAACTTAATTGTATAAGTTTTGTAATTAAGAAACAAAAATTTCTATAAAAATTATCTTGAAATCGAGGCACAAATATTTCTAATTCATGAGATAACAGTTAGCTTAAATAAACAAAACGTACATACCCGAATCAATCGTTCTCAGTAGGATGCTCCATTCATTAATATCTGAGGTAAAATGAGATCAATCTGTTTAATTCGTAATGATTTCAAAAATAATCTATATAAAATGCTATTCATTCATCACTATTGTACAATCTTCAGATAGAATTGGTATACAAGGACCACGATGTATCTTAGTGTCCACCATGTATTTCAAGAAATCGCAGCTGCGGGCAGGGAATTGTGGGTAAATCTCCTATCTACTCCCTTCGTTCCCTAAAATAAGAAGGAACAAAACTCAACCCTCTTTCCAAGTCTGGATTACCCAATAGGTACACTAAGCACGTGCTTAGAGCATCAGCAAATTTGGGGACAAGAATAATATTTTATGAAATTTAGTCAATTAGTTTCCCAGCTAGAGTGGATACATACAATTTTTGCTGGTCATATCGCAAAAAAAAGTAGGTTCTTTTCTTCCAACTCATAGCAAAATCTGATCAACACCATAATCACCCACAAGTGATATATCTACCACATTTTGTGAAATTTGGTCTATTAGTATTTTAGCTAGAGTGGATACATTCAATTTTTGCGGGCCATTTCTAAAAAAAGGCAGGTTCTTTTATCCTGAATCGTAGCAAAATCTAATCAACAGCAGAGTCATCCACAAGTAACTTGTCTATAAAATGTTATGAAATTTGGTCCATTCGGTTTTGAGTTAGAGGCGATGCAGGAATTTCACAGACAGACACACACACACACACACACACAGAAGTCAAGCTAAAATATTTCCACAGAAGTCACGCTCACACTGTTTTCGTGTTCTAGAGGTCTCAAAACGTTTAGATTCGTCGAAAATTCGAGGGGGGTGGGGGGTTCGACATGACTCCAATACTTTCTTAATACATTACCGTGTATTGCAGGAAAAGTAAAAATACAATTACATATATTTTATTGTGGAATAATAAATTTTGAGGAAGTAATCCATATCTATATAATAATCGTTTAACATACTTTTGTCTTCATAAAACACAAAATCCGCCTATAAGGAGCACTCCCAAAATTATGGATGACTCTCCCATTGCAGATATCAGCATCCGTGTACCGATTTTACGCTTATTATACGCTCGTCAGCACGGGATAGCCGATACCTGCAGTGACAGTAAGAAACTTGCTATATGCCACAATTTTTGCAAGCTTCTATAGGAACTGACAATTTCAGTCTTTCGACGGATCCGGCATGAAGAACTTTATTTGTGCAGCTGCGTGTGGCCCGAACTAAATTGTAAATGAATTTTATGTTGGTCACGTGGAAGAACTGAAATTTGACAATTTCAGTTTTTCCACGTGGCCGGTATAAAGAACTTTGCCTGTGCAGCTTCTTGTTGCCTAAACTAAATTGTAAATTGTTTTTATGTTGGTCACGTGGAAGGACTGCAATTTGACAGTTTCAGACCTTCCACGTGGCCGGAATGAAGAACTTGGCCTGTGCAGCTTTGTGTGACCTGACCTAAATTGTAGATGGATTTTATGTTGACCACGTAGAATGTCTGAAATTGTCTTAGTGTCTCTATCTTTCCAGATTCAAGAAGCTCCTCGGTGACTTAGAAAACTGAATCATTGCAAATATAGTATCGAACACAGGATAGATCTTTACGAAGTCGGATATTCGACCTCCCCCCTCCCCCCCCCCCACACACGCATACTTTCTGAGACAAAGAAAATGTGGGTTTTTCAGAAAAGTTCATTCAGACCTTACAAAAGTCATAAGCGGAATTTTTGCATACTTATGCTATCATATGTCATATGTCACAAACTCGACCCTTCCTCCCAAGCCGTGAGGCAGAGAAATGGTTTTATTAAGTTTTTAGAGACCATCCAGAGGACCGTCCATTTGGTGATCTAGAAGGTTGATATAATTCAAAACTTAAATACTTTTACATGTTGTCATCCGAAAAGGGGTCAAATGTACAATTCAACGTTAAAAACATTGTGCTGTGAAATTTATACATACATCATTTTTTTACTATGAAAGAAGTCAATTCATTGCATTATATAATTACGTAGCATTATAATTACATAGCATTACATTGCATATTACATAGCATACTTTTTTTCTAACAACTCATCTAAAACAATTGTTAAATGTTTTTACCATTCAGAAGAAAAATGCTACAAAAATTGGAAAAAAATATCAGTGTTTTGGATATAAAAAATAAATGTACCAAAGCAACATTTACTTTGATAATGCAAAAAAATCTATCTTTTTCCGACGACTGTGGCTATAGGGAAATCCGTAAACTATAGGGAAATATATACACATTGCAAATGCGATATTGGCAATGTTTATCCCCCAGATTTATCTAACGAAATATCACCAACGTGGCGATACTTCGCCCCAGATTGTCAAATATATCGTCAAAATTGCAAAAATGACGCCAAGTTAATGAAAATGACGCATAATTGATGAATTTATTATTAAAATATTTTATTATATAACCTATATTGCTTATTGAGGATGCTATCAATAATGATAATTGTTAATTTAAAGTTGCACAAAATATAAGTTAATTGGATATGAAATCACTTTATATGTTGTCTTACGGAAAAGCGCCAAATGTATAATTCAACGTTAAAAACACAGTACTGTGGATCTTATACACTGTTACTTTCCTTATAATGTATAAGGAAAGTATACGGCGGTTAAAAATTCGAATTCGAGCTTTAGACGGGAGAGCACGTTTCAAACATCCCTGGAAACGATCATTTTTGAGGTCATGTATGTGTGTATGCGTGTGTACGCGTATATATATATATATATGTGTGTGTGTGTGTGTGTGTGTGCGTGTGTGTGTGTCCGTCCGTGTGTGAGTCTATAGAAGTGATATCTCACGAAAATATACAGTTTTTAATATAATAAATATACAGTTACAGTTTCGAATATAGTTTCGTGCGATTATTACAGATAATGAATACAAAAACCCTATTAATTTTTAACGTTTTCGAATGTCCGATAGGATTCCGAATGAGTTTTTGAAAAAATCATAAATAATCTCGACCCCCAATAATGATAAGTAGATTACAGTTTGATGGATGATTTTTCATTAGAAAATGAATGATATAAACCTCAAAAGCTAGCATCAACCGTTTTGAGATATTGTACGTTTTCCAAATAAATTTATCAAAAACATTCTATAAAATTTAAAAAGTAGGCAGTATCGTCAAATACGTTCACTTTCCACACGAAATTATGCAACAAATCTGCTAATATAATTCTCGCGGATTTAGTTTGTTCATTCATTTACATTATGCAGAGAAAGTCATGTACTGCCCACATCAGATATTTTGCATTAATTGCAGTGTAGTATATATAATTGCAGTATAGTATATATGGGAAATGGTATTCAAAAAGTCAAAGAGAATGTGATAAATTAAAAATGTTTCCTATTATAGTATGGAATATCATTTAATATAAATCTGGGTGACATGATTCAAATAATTCATCTTCTAAATCATGCGTTCCAAAATGTTTCAATATCATTTATCATTTTAAATTATTACTAATGTCTGTTAAATTTCATTTATGGCGAAATTTAATACAAATATTTCACGTTTGCTAACGTCATCACAAATTTATTCTCTTAATGTCTTTTCGATGAGTGATTTGAAATTCTAAGCTAACACTTGTTTGGAAATTCTATCGAAATTCAATGTTTCTGCTGAAAATGCTTTCAGATATCAAATATTTTAGAAACGTGTGGTAATACGGATGAACGAGAAATATATTTAAAATGCAAAGTTACTTCAATATTTTGACTACCCTATACTGTTGTATGTAAAACGTTGTCTTCCCGAAAATTATAGAATTCGAAAAATGGTTGCAAATCATGGATCAAGACCTGCTGATGACATTTCGAACATTTTGGGTTAAATATTCTTATGTGTGTTTTCATTTAAAGTCTGTATGTGTGCGAAGGGTTAATGGGAAGGTAATAACAAATGCACATTAGTGTGCGGGGAAGCCATAAATATTTTCCGAGAAACTTTTAGATGTAATGAGGTTGGGGATCCACACAAATAAAAAGTGCAGATTGGCCCAGACCGACCGACTCGCCCGAAGTTACAAGCAGCTATTTAGACGGTCAGGAAAGGATATCAATGAAATCCGGCCCCCATGGTCAGCGACACTGCTGAACTCATTTATTGAGAAAGAAAATTTATTTTACACTTGAATATATTGCCAAATACGAACAGTTTTACAGAATTAAAATGTGCCAACAAGTAATAACATTAAAAAATCTGATGAGGGCAGCACATGACTTTCCTTATATAGTACAATGAATTTACTACTTTTACAGTAAAAAAAAATAGATTATTTTTATAGTAGTTATTTATATTATTTCCAAGATATTGAATTTTCGTCAATGAGTCGTCATTTTCCATGTCGTCATCATCAATGAGTCGTTATTGATTTAGCGTCATTTTTATCCATTTGGCGAGTTTTTCTTTAATTTAGCAACATTTAAAAAAGTCGCCAAGTTGTCGACATTCCACCAAATTCGTCGCCAAAATCTCGCCAAGCGTTATGGGCGAAGAAATAAGTTATTCTTATATAAGATAAATGACTATTGGCATTCAAATACAAACGTATTACTCAAAGTATGTCTTTTCATGAATGGAACGAGCTAGATCCACGAGAATGATGTCACCAAATTTAGCGCATGCTATTACATATGAAAAGTGAACATGTTTCTCAATAGGAAATATTTTTATTTTATTTTATATGACTTTTTGATAATTTTTTTTACTTATGAAAAGTGAACATGTTTCTCAATAGAAATTTTTTTTTTTTTTTTATATGACTTTTTGATAATTTTTATAAAAATGTACAATATCCCGAGAACGGTTCATGTTAGCGTTCTAAAATTTATGTCAATCGTTTTCTAATGAAATATTACATAAGGAATGTCTATTTGCGTAACTTTATTAGAAGTTATTATTTTTTTATGATTTTTTCAAAATTTCACTTAAAAATTTAGGGGGTTCTGAATATTCGATTGCGTATAAAAACAATAGGCTTCCAGTGTTTACGAATTGAGAGTTTAGTACCAAATTTCGTTCGAATCGGTCTATTCGTTCGTCAGTTATCGTCTCCACAGTCTCACTGACACACACACACACACACATACATACTTTCACACACACACACATACATACGGACATCACTTCAAAATAGTTCGATTCATGATCAGAGATTCTTGAAACGTGCTATCCCATCGAAAACTCGAATTGGAATTTTCGACCCCGTCGCGATACTTTCCTTATACAAAAATTAAAAATTCAAGAAAATTTTTAGTAAAAGCTTTTAGTTATTTTAAAGAAAAAAAACAGCAGAAAGTAATTTTGTAAAAGAAAAGGCCAAACAAATAAGAGGAAAATAAATCACAATTAAAAAAAATTGAAATTTTTTTATAAAATTTAGAAAAAAGGTCTAAATGACCAAAAAGGAAAGAAAATAAAAACAAAAAAGACCGAAGATCGAAGTCAATAAAAGAAGTAAAATAATTGAAAATATCAAGTATAACTTAATACATCAGTATATGATAAAAATATATGCAGACATACAAATATAAGACGATACTTAAATTCATCAAATGAATCAGCTAAAAGTGTAATAAACCTGAGAGAAAAAAGAACAGCATTAATTACATTGATGAGAAAAAATTAAAAGCAGTTGCGGCTTACAATAATTTAATTCTATCTGAAATGTCCCTCATGATGGCAATACAGTATTTAACGCTTTACAACATAGTTGAAAAGTGTTTATGACTTTGTTCATTCTGTCTGTCTGTCTGTCCGTTCGAACGGTAACTGTCGTAAAAATGACTTTACCAAAATGAAATTTCAGTACGTTATTTAGACGGCCTGTGGAACCTGGGAATATAAATGAATAATATCACCCAATTAGTTTTGGCCTGAACCCAGGTTGAAAAAATGAAATACACTGAACCTTATGGGACCTAATTATTCGAGCTTTTTTAAGCGAATTTAAAATTCATAAATTGCTTCGAACGTTTTAGAAAATATTCAAATTATCCCATAAAAAATATGAAAAAAATTGCACAAAATATATTCGGTAGTTTTTTAAATAAAAATTAAAATATTAATTACACCCATATTATATGAAGAGATCACGTGATCATCTTCAAAATAAAATATGGCATTCCTCTAGTGTCAAAATCGTGATTTTCAAAGTTCTTTTTATCAGGATGTAAAAGCCGCATCTATCCTGACACAAATTAAAGAAGGATATAGACCACGAAAAACTCTAATAATTAAATCCTTAAATGTATACTTCATTAAGCTATCATTAATTATGGTCTATTACTTAAATTTAAATAATTTGATCACTAGTGGCTAGCATTCTAAAAAAATAAACAGACTTACCCTCCAAGATGCCTGAAACAAATCATATTATTGTTAATTAATTTTAAAAGGCTTGGAGTCAAAGGAAGAGGCAGGTGTGGATCCAAAATAACATTTATTAATATATATATATATTTATTTATATTCGAGAGAAGAGAATATTTATCCTTTGCACAGTTTTATAATAACAACTTAATTCATAATCACATAAACCAAATTTAATTAAATTACTTCTCGTATAGCACTTCTTAAAATTATTTAAGTATGTTTCATCATTATAATTTTACATTTTAATGTTCATCATATTAGTATTTATATTCTTTCATCTATGTCTCCATGGGAGTTTCATTTAAAGTTATTCAATTAGTATTATATTTGAGCATTGTAAATAAATGCTAGAGTTCGAATGTCAATCCATTAAAAAAATTGTTTAAAGTATTGCTGTATTTTGTTATCACAATCAATAGTTACAAATAGCACAGTTTTAGTTTCTATCTTTATCTCTTCATTATATTATTCTAATTAATTAGAGTCATTGGACAATGGAATTACAATATTAGAAATGGAGTAACTTACGGGCATGATATGCTGAGGCTTGTGGGTTGAGGTACCTGCTACTGTCATCGGTAACATAAAGTTCGTCTTTTCTTTTTTTTGCTCGGAATGGTTCTGTTTTTCACAAATTGGGAGTCCACCGACTTATTTCACAGCATTAGTGATGATGTAAAGTTGCTCGGCCAAAAATCAGCCATTGCCAACCGTAGATCAGATAGAGATGGGCGTATCAATTGAGCAGAGTTTCGTTTCATAGCCATCGATTGATCAAATATCACGCTATCAGCTCAAAAAGATGTCACCATTGTCAATTGATATTATGAACATTCCATAGTTGATTTCCGGAGTCTATGCAGGCTCAAGCCTCCATTAGGAAAGAATTACTACCCTTAGGACCCCAAGTCCTGTATAGAGTCGCTCCAATCTTAGAACCAGCATTCTTTTTTTTGTATAGGTCAGCAACAGACCAAAATTTAGAAACATTTCTTTGAAAATGAAACATAACGAGCGAAGTGGGCCTCTAAGCCTAAAGTACGGCTTGGGTCATCCGGACTCCTGTCCGTCGTTTCGTACATGCAGATTCTTAACCAGCATGGTGCGGCCCAATTTTTGCCGTCATCATTTCTGTAGAAAAAAACCCAGAGTGGCCGGCGCAAGCCGGACCACACTTTTCGACGACTCTCTCCTCTCTCTTTTTTTTATTTTATATTATTGCTGCGCTAGTCATAGCGCTCTTGCGGTAACATCTGTAATTGGCTACTCCTTGACTTACAGAACCTCTTATCGGATGTAGCCTGCTATAATGCAAAATCCAAGGGGATATGATGTTGAATTCCCCCTTGAAGCGTCATGTCCATCTGCGACTTTTGTCCAGCTGTACTGTAAAGTGGGAGTAACTTTTCCCCATTATTTTTGGAAGTTCACAGTGAAAATGGCCATCTTCAAAAGACTGCCCATGGGAACTTGAAGGGCGCAGAATTCCGGTATAAGGTTTCTGTGGGAAACAAAGTTTGTGGCTGTGAAGGAATTTTGACCGTTACGGGTTAAGCCATGTAAAATCTTCCTTGCATGTACTAAAGGGGGGGGGGGGGGTGCTGTAGACTGCTCTCTTTTGCAGCTGTGAGCTCATCCTGCAGATGTTACATCCCGTGTGAAAATGATTTTGAAAATGGCTCTTTTGCCAGGCGAATGTCTTTAGAATACTTTTAAAAAGAAACTTTGTAAAATATTAACTTAACTTCATTATAATTTAAATTAAAAAAAGTTTAAAAGGTTCTTAAACCCTGTGCAATAATTAGGATTGCACAAAATGTCATATCTTTTATGACACTTTTTAATTTATATTTAGTGGTATATCCTTCCTAAAACCGCTTTATTATTGCTTAATTTCTGTGCATCTATATTCTAAAACAACGCTATAACAATATATTTGAGTTTAAATGATCAATGCTATTCATCTTGTGTCAAAATCGCGATTTTTAAAGTTCTTTTAAATTTTTATTTAGTGTCGTATCCGTCCTAAAACCGCTTTATTTTGCTTAATTTCTGTGCATCTACATTCTGAAACAACGCAATTACAATATGCTTGAGATTAAATAATCATCAAACTTTAGTTATTTCTACGACGTATCCTAATTTTCGCGTATGGAGAACGTAAACACATATAGATGTAGAATGAGTTGTATGAGAAAAGCTGAATTTCTTCAACGCAAAATTATTTAGCTCTGGAGTCTGCAATATAGCTGGTATGAATGAAACGTTCATTGATTTTACATAGAGTAGCAGACGATTTCATAGCAGACTTTTTCGATTAAGTATTAAGCATAGAGTTAAATTACTTTTACCTCCATGGTTTTAAGTTTTTAAATAAAATATATTATTGTAATATTGTGATGAACGAAATGAATGGAATAAAAGCGTATGAATGAAATATTTACAGCTTTTACATAGAAAGCCAGGCGATTTATATTTCAATAACGCCATTGGAATAAAGTTCATTTTCTTTTATTAGTTTGAAGTTTTCAAATATAATAAATTAGGTCAGCGTCTCCATAAGGATCACAAAGACAGTTGGAAATGGTTTTAAATTTAAAATAATAAAGATAATCTAAAACAGGCCATGTCCAGTCAAAAAATAAGTCACATGCTTGTTAAATATTTGTAATTTAGGGTTAACTATGGGTAAATAATTTATGAATTCTAGATGGGTCTTGTGTTCTGGAAGAGATATATCCGTTTAGATAATTTTGCCAATTTTTTAATAATGGATCTTTACAGAATTTGAAAAGAAATGAGTAGCGAAAGGGAATTTTAAAAGGGATTTCGGAATTAGCGGCAATATTAACACGAAAATCAGCGAATTACAAAACAAATTACACGCTGTAATTTTTTTTTTTCAATCTTCTGTTCTGGCAAAGAGTTAAGTTTCAGAAACTTTTGATAAAAGGCGCAAATTATGTCACGCTTTCAAATAATTACTTATGCTCGATTAAATTGCGATTTGGTTGCGTTATACGCTTTTATGCACAATAGCATTATGCGATTTTATGCACAAAATAGCTATGCACTTTCATAACTAATTACCAGAAGTTCCACTTTATACTAATATCCCCTATTCTTTCAGGATTCATTCTTTCAAATCATACTCGGTTTTTAAAATTTTAAACTATTTCTTCTTCGATCCAGACCACCCGACCTACCCAAAGGTGTAATGTAAGGTATCTGTTCGGATGCCCCAGAAGTGCATGAAGAAGTCATGTGATAAAGCAAGTGCTGGTAAAATTGGGGTAATAGATTTAAAATTGTGATATTCTACATCAAAGGTATAAGTAAGTATTAGATGTTAATTTAAATGAAGCGGGTTTCAAGTGTTAACTTCGTTATCACCGACTCAAATCTGGTTGTGTGCAAACATTTCGTTCACATAGTAAAACTTAACCGATTTGAATAAAATTTTGTGCAGAGCTTTAGATAACCATGTTTTAGATTATGATGAAGCCTGAATTTTAAATTTCGATCTATCTACTAAAATATCTATGATCAAGCATCAGGTAACGTCAAGTCTATGGAAAGAAATAATTTAAATTAAGTGAAGTTTGGCGCAACTCGATTTTCTCATATCAGAATTCAATTTTTTTTTGGTTCAAATATTACAAGAAAAAATTTGAAAAATTGGAATTGTGGATCCAATTGATTACAACTATAGCGTGTTACTTTTCACTTTAAAATGCTTGAAAAAATATTTTGATTGATCCCATACATAAGAATGCACTGCACCGGAGGAAGGGTAACTTACCCCCAAGGGGCCTAATGACGTCAGGAACAAAATGAATTAATATAGGAGCTAAATTGCACACCAGTGATTGAAGCTTTTTAAGTCTTGGATCATTGAGTCAAAAACTCTTTTATGAATGATTATGTCAAATGTTATACTACGCTGCCATGTAAAAAAAAAATATATAATTGCGAATACATTTCGAAGGTCTTGCTCGAATAAAAATAAATTCTATCTAGTTTTAGATTTTTTGTGAGAATATAAAGTTATCCGGATATAAAGTTTTGTGAAAATTCATTAATATTTGTGTCTGCTATAGTATACATAAGAAATCGAAAACAAACATCAGACAGACGTACATCACTCCAAAAATAGTCAAAACGTGTTCAGGAAGTCTTAAAACATATTATATCATCAAAGTCCCGAATTCGAAAATTTTCGTGAAAACAATACATTCTCTAGACTATATTATATAGTATTAATAATTTTGCTTAAAAAAAATCAGCAATTCTTATACAACTCATCTTACAATCACTTGTTTACATTTTACATTCATTAAAGTTAGACTTCGTTGTAGAAATAATCAAAGATTGATGATCATTTAAACTCAAAAACTGCTTTAGCGCAGAATGTAGATGAACAGAAAAAAAAAATAAAGCAGTTTTAGAACGAATGCAACACTAAATCTAAATTTAAAAGAACTTTAAAAATCACGATTTTTACTCTGGGAAAAAAAGATGGATGCCATAATTCATTAATGGGTCACGTGACCTCTTCATATTATATGGATGTCATTATCATTTTAATTTTTATTTAAAAAATTACCGAACATATTTTGCCGAATTTTTTTTTATGTATTTTATAGGATAATTTGAATATTTTCTAAAATTTTTGAAGCAATTTGTGAATTTTAACTTCGCTTACGAAATGTTTAAAAAATTAATTAATTAAGAAAGTAATTAATTAAAAATTAATGAATTAATTACTTAATTTAAGGTCTCATAGGATTCAATGTATTTCATTTTTTAACCCGGGGTCAATCCAAAACTAATTGGGTGATATTATTCATTCACATTTCCATATGTCTCACAGACCGTCTAAAAAACATACTAAAATTTCATTTTGATAAAGACATTTTTTACCGCAGTTATTGTGCGAACTGACAGACAGACAAAATGAACAAAGTCATAAACACTTTTCAATAATGGTGTAAAGTGTAAAAAATAAAAATTTAACGTGATAAAAGGAATTTTCGATTTGTTCGGTATAAATATATTTTTAAAAGTATACATGTTATAATAACTGCTGTAGAATTTGTAAGAGTTACAACTGCCACGTTATTTTTATTAAGAACTACTTGTTTTATAGTTTGCTATAAATTTCATTGAGATTGTATCTGAATTCCGAAGATCCAATTATTACTGACATGTTTTCATAATTTGCAGTAGAAGTACTTAATTCACTGTACTTAATTATATTTTAAGAAACAATTTGTAAAAGTCTCTTTAATCATCTTGTGATTAACCCCTTGCTTAACACATCATCATCTTCATCCTGTCTTATACGGTACAAATAAGAATAATTATGTGTCATTATTCAGTGCAAAATTATTATAAAGTTTAAATAGCACCTAATTAAACTGTATATAAATTGGAATAATTAAACCTATATCCTCCATCACGAAATTATTTTTAATTTATGCCCCAACATGAGAGAAATTAAGTTAATTGAACTAAGTTTAGAAAATAATTGCCTATTGACATTGATATATTTAATGATAGGTTAAATGAACTTTTTAGCAAATTTATGCTATTAAATTAATGGAAAATACTGAGAATTAGCCATGCTGTACAGTTTATTAGGCGTGACAGTGTTAGATGATTTAAATGTCACCAAGTACTTGTTCTTATTTATGGATTGAAAAATGATGTTAACTCATAAAATGTCCTAAACAGACTTGGCGGGAAAGCCATTTAAAGGCTTTTGAAACTTCACAGAAGCTTAGATCATCTAAGCTCAACAGTAATTTTTCTTTAAAAATAGTTGTATACGTTAAGGGTACTCGCAAATTCCTATTCGGACAATGTTAATTTACCTAATTTCCATATACATTTTCTTGGAATATACTAAATATATGGGTTTCAAATTTATCTATATACTCAGTAGACATGTACTTGTATATTGAAGTACGTATATAACATGACATTGCATGATGTATAAACAATTAACTTGCTTATCTCGACTTGCCTATACCAGAATCCATGTCTTTTTAAATTTTACAAGAAAACAGTTGAAAAATCGTAACGTGGATCCAAATGATTACAACTATAGCATGTGAACAATAGCATGATAGCATAATTCACTTTAAAGGACTTGAAAAAATGTTTTTATTGATAGCATACTTGAAAATGTACCTCCTGGAGAGGTAACTTGCCTCCCAAGGTGACGGGGCTACAAAAATATATTGTTAAGCAAAACCAAGAACAAAACGTTTTTAAAAAACGGAAGATCTTTTGTTTAACATCCTAAAAGACGTACAAAAATTGTTAAAAACAGCCAGAGCGCTTTCGGACGTATATACGCCCTTCATCAGTGGCTACATGAGTAGTAAAAGCATGGAATGTTTATATATATAGAGACCATTTTAAAACAAATTTGCATAAAATATAAAATGGTAAATGAACTTACTAAAACAGTACAAGAAATATTATACACTGAAATTACACAATAAGTTTAAACGCTTACGAATTTCAAAATATTACAAGAAAAGAACTAATACAAATTTTAGAAAAACGTCAAGCATGATATTCCTGAGAATGACGTCATAAAAAACTTTAAAGAGATTTGAATTGCATAGAGTCGAGAATGAGTCGTCAAGCATAACTTAAAATTTGAACAGGATCAAAATTACAAATTGATTCACGGTAAATATAAATAAACAGGGATTCATAAAGAAGAATACTACGGGAATTGTTACAACGAACCAAAAAGAAAGTTTTTTCAAAAACGGGAAGAAATTTATCATTAGCCACATATTGAGCAAGAGCCGTAGAAAGTTTACCAAATTTGACATCGCGAGCATGTTCTGCTAAACGGATGCCAACAGTACGTTTTGTACTACCAATGTAAAATGTATAGTCACCAGCAGGGGATAACAGGGGAACGACATACACCCCAGCAAAGCTTTTAAAGTCATCAAAATTTCCAAGTTTAAATTGGTCTCTCTCTATATATAAACATTCCATGCTTTTACTACTCATGTAGCCACTGATAAAGGACTTATATACGTCCGAAAGCGCTCGGGCTGTTTTTAACAATTTTTGCATGTCTTTTTAGGATGTTAAATAAAGGACCTTTGGTTTTTTAAAAACGTTTTGTTCTTGGTTTTGTCTATTGTATGCAGACGTGGTGCCAATCTTGATTATATTATTAAACGTCTATTTTCCACAACAATCATTGAAATTATCAAGTCTGTTGAGCCATAAATTATCCAATGAGCCAATATAATCTTTGAGCCATAAATTAACCCTTTTATGTATGATTATATCAAATTTTGTCCTATGCTGCCATGTGAAAAAAAAATATAACATTTCAAATTAATTTTGAAGTTTTCGCTAGAATTTTAAATGTTTTTAGTTCTGAATTTTTCGATAACGAAACCAGATGTAAAGTTTCGTGAAAATCCAATAGTATTTGTAGCTGCTATTTGTGTTCACAAGAAATCGACCACAGACATTGAGAGACAGACTGACGGATCGTACTCTAAAATAATAAACAAAACGTGTTAAGTTGGTCTTAAAACTTATATTAGCATCAAAATCTCAAATTCGGAAACTTTCTTGCAAGCAATACTTTCTCTAAACTATACATATTATATAATATGGGAAAGTTAAAATATTTATATAAATGTCCCTAAAAAATCACGAAATTCTATACCACCCATACATGTTACAGTTACCTTACACCTTTCTGGTAGGTCGGACGGTCTGGGTCTCAACAACAACAACAACAACCACCCATACATGTATATGAAATGACCACTTTAGTAAAATCTATGATATTTGTGGAACATTGTTTACTTACAAGGTTACAGTAGTTTATTAGAAAAGATACATCGCAGTAACAAAATGTTAATTTTGAGAAAATGATGTTTAAAGTCCCTTCATAACAGCCGTGACGCCAAATCTGAACTTTTGATTTGTTGAATCGCTATTTAATTCACTCAACATCGATATTTTTCAAAAATTTTGTGTTCCAGCTCCCCCCCAAAAGTGATTTGAAGATATAATTGTGTTTAGCTGTTGATTAATAACATTATTTTTAGATTCCGTATAAAAGTTCCAATATTTTCTAAATAGAAAGTGATATGGAATCAAAAATTCCGATTAGGATTTTAATGGATTAGCATGTGCTGAGTATTTAAAGGATATTAAATTAATCTGTTGAATGATTTACGAGCAAAATACATCTATCTATATTTTGCATTCATTACAATGGGTCAATCAGTCAAGCTTTACAATCAACCAATCAATCTTTACAACCAATCAATCAATCGTTACAACCAATCAACCAATCTTTACAACCAATCAACCAATCTTTACAACCAATCAATCAAATTAAAGTACTTCAATTTATACTTTACATCAATCGTACTTTAGCAAAGTACATCAATCTATAAATATTAATCATATCAGGATACTTTCCTGTGCCATATTGTACTGTATTGTATTGAAATAAAAGAAAATGATGTGGATATCACATGACGTTTATTACTAAATACAAAATTACTTTTTCTTATGCAACTAGGAGCTGCACCCACTGCTCCATACGTTTTGCTAAGAGACGTTTCGAGAGATATTTCAACCAAAGCTAAAATTTAAATCGGTAAACGGTTTATTTCATCGTATTACACTAATATCTCTCTATAAATGTACTAAATTATATATTTTTATATGCTAAATTTTTTGCTATATGAAATAAGGAAAACCGATGGATGCACCGATACAAAAAACATTTTTCACTTCAGCCGTGCATAAAACGAAAAATATCTCATAAACTACGTCGAAATTAAACAAGAAAGATCAATCATTAATAAAGCATTGATTATGAAACACTTTTCAATTGCAATGCAATTTTATTTAAACATCTCCAAAGTGCGATACATTCAATTCTGGAAGGTAATATTTTTACTTTCCTTATATACATAATGTATAAGGAAAGTATTGTGACGGAGTCGAAAATTCGAAATCGAGTTTTCGACCCCGTCACAATACGAAAATTCGAAATCGAGTTTTCGACTGGAGAATACGTTTCAAGCATCCCTGATCACGAATCAAACATTTTTGAAGTGATATCTGTGTGTGTGTGTGTGTGTGTGTGTGTGTGTGTGTGTGTGTGTGTGTGTGTGTGTGTGTGTGTGTGTGTGTGTGTGTCAGTGAGCCTGTGGAGTCGATAACTGACCAACGAATGGACCGATTCGAAACAAATTTGGTACAAAAATCACAATCCGTAAACACTAGGACCCTATTGTTTTTATACGTAATCGAATGTTCAGAACCGCCCTAAATTTTCGAATAAAATTTTGAAAAAATCGACAAAAAATCAAAACCATTAATAAAGTTACGCAAATAGACATTTCTTATGTAATTTTTCATTAGAAAACAATTGACATAAAGTTTAGAACGCTAACATGAACCGTTCTTGAGATATTGCACATTTTTCAAAAAAATTATTAAAAAGTCATATAAAATGAAAAAAAGATATTTCCTATTGAGAAACATGTTCACTTTTCATATGTAATACCATGCGATAAATTGGGTGACATCATTTTCGTGGATCTAGCTCGTTCCATTCATGAAAAAAGTTACTTTGAGTATTACTTTTGTATTTTAACGCCAATAGTCATTTATCCGCTGTAAGAACAACTTATTTCTTCGTCCATAACGCTTGGCGAGATTTTGGCGACGAATTTGGTGGAATGTCGCCAACTTGGCGTCTTTTTGAAATGTTGCCAAATTAACGAAAATCTCGCAAATGGATAAAAATGACGCTAAATCATTGAAAATGACGACGAATTGTCGAAAATTCAATATCTTGGAAAGAAAATTAGTATGTACTATAAGAAAAACCTATTTTTTTTCTGTAAAAGTAGTAAATTCATTACATTATATAACGAAAGTCATGTGATGCCCACATCAGATTTTTTTGCTGTAAACTTAGTAAATTTATTGCAGTATGTAAGGAAAGTCATCAGCTGTCCACATCAGATTTTTTTTTACTTTCCTTATATACATAATGTTTAAGGAAAGTATTTTGACGGGGTCGAAAATTCGAATTCGAGTTTTCGACGGGAGAGCACGTTTCAAGCATCCGTGATCATGAATCAAAAATTTTCGAAGTGATGTCTGTGTGTGTGTGTGTGTGTGTATGTGAAAGTATGTGTGTGTGTCAGTGAGACTTTGGAGTCGATAACTCACGAAAGAATAAAGCGATTCGAATGAAATTTGGAACAAAAATCACAATCCATAAACACTGGAAGCCTATTGTTTTTCAACGTAATCGAATGTTCAGAACCCCCCTAAATTTTCGAGTGAAATTTTGAAAAAATCATCAAAAACTCAAAACCTTTAATAAAGTTACGCAAATAGACATTTCTTATGTAATTTTTCCTTAGAAAACGATTGATATATTAGAAAGCTAACATGAACCGTTCTCGAGATATTGCACATTTTTTAAATAAATTTATCAGAAAACCCCATAAATTTAAAAAAAATATTAACTTTTGAGAAACATGTTCACTTTTCATATATAATATCATGCGATAAATTTGTTGACATCATTCTTGTGAATCCAGCTCGTTCCATTCATGAGAAACGATACTTTGAGTAATACTTTTGTATTTGAACGCCAATAGTCATTTATCTGCTATAAGAATATTATTTCTCCGTCCATAACGCTTGGCAAGAGTTTCGCGAAAAATTGGGTGGAATGTCGCCAACTTGGCGACTTTTTGAAATGTTGTCAAATTAACGAAAATCTCGCCAAGTGGATAAAAATGACACTAAATCAATGAAAATGTCAACGAAAATTCAATATCTTGGAAAGAATGCAAGTAAATACTATAAGAAAAGCCTATTTCTTTTACTGTAAAAGTAGTAAATTCATTGCATTGTATAAGGAAAGTCATGTGTTGCCCACATCAGATTTTTTTTATTTTAAAGTGGGTCACGTGATCTTCTCATATGATATGGGTGTAATTATTAATTCAATTTACATTTAAAAACCTTCCAAATATATTTTGCTGTAATTTGTTTATATTTTTTATGGGATAATTTGAATGTTTCCTAAAACTTTCGAAGCAATTTGTGAATTTTAAATTCGCTTAAAAATGTTTGAAAAATTAGGTTCCATAGGGTTCAATGTATTTAATTTTTTCAATCCGGGTTCAATCCAAAACTATTTGGGTGATATTATACATTTATAATTCACAGAGCGTCTGTGCAACATACTAAAATTTCATTTTGATAAAGTCAGTTCTATGGCAGTTATTGTGGGAACGGACAGACCGACAGACAGAATGGACTAAGTCATAAACACTTTTCAACTGTTTTGTAAAGTGTTAAAAAGGGGCTCCTTCCTGCAAAAATTTAACTAAGTACCTGCCTGCGAAAATTCATTGTGTTGCTATTGTTGGTGTATCCAGGACGCGAATTCGCAGCTCAAATGTTTTGTCTTTGATTTTGACATAAGTATTTCTTAAACTACAATATATATCGAAAAACGGTTTATTTCAGTATTTTACCCAAGTCTTTCGCTGTAAGTGTATTAATTGTTTTGTTTTTGTCTGCTATAATTTTTGCGGTATTAAGCAGAAAATTCTTAAGGAATGAGAAATTTGTCAAACAGCGGCAGCGGCGGGAGCTTAAATTAACAATGTATGTAATGCATTTCAGCACAAGTATTCCCTCGTTTACGTTTTTCGATTTTTGCAGAAATTCGTAAAAAAAAATTCTAGTTCTATTTCACGTATCGTACCAGAATTTAATACTCAACAATTTAACACATTAGTAGCTTTACTACCAAATTTTAGTAAATTTGTAAGAATAATGTTTAAACTACATACGTTGCTTAGGCAAGCAGAAACTTGTAGTCGTCACACTAAATTTAGTGGATTTGTATTTTACATTGCCCCAAGCGTTTCGAAAATTCGAATTTCTATTTTTGACCCTAGTTTGGTACTTTCCTTATACATTACCATGCATTGCATGGAAAGTAAGATTTTTGTGAAGAATATAGATAAATATTTTATTTAAAATATTTAATTATTTATATATAAATATATTTTATTTAATTATTTACATATAAATAAATATTTTATTTTTTTAAATAAAATATTTGAAGCATACGGGATATTCTCCTAAAATTCATACAAATATGTATATTTCCAAATCCTACTATTTTGCGGCAAGCAATCTCCTATTTCTATGCATACATACCGTGTCCTGAAAGCTCACATTTTCATATAGAAGCATCTAGGAAAGATTTGTGCTGTTTTTAGTTGCTGTTTTTATTAGAAGAATGATTTTCTAACCCAGGCACACGCAGTATTTCCATATCACTTTTACATGTGTGGGGTAGATATCAAACCCATAAGATATTCATTAAAATTGTATAATTCTACATTTTGACATTCCATAAATACCCTGTACATTTGAATTAAACATTAATTCGCATGTAGAAGCAAAACTGTAGAATAGTATGTTAATTTTAGGCGTTTCACCGGTTATTAAGAAATTGCATTCTATTTCACGTTTTTTACTTTCCCTGCAATTCATGGTAATGTATAGGGAAAGTATTGGAATCGTGTCGAAAATCGCTACTCGAGTTTTTGACGGATCTACACGTTTAGAGACCTCTGAATACGAAAAAACTATTTTTAGCGTGACGTCTGTGTATGTGTCTGTCTGTCTGTCTGTCTGTGTGTCTGTGTGTCTGTCTGTGTGTCTGTCTGTCTGTGCAGATTTTGTATCCACTCTAACTAAAAAACTAATTGATCGAATTTCATAAAATTTGGTAGGTATGCCACTTGTGAGCGGATCTGGTGCTGATTAGTTTTGGATACGATTCGGGATAAAAGAACCCGCCTTTTTTTCTGCGAAATTGCCCGCAAAGGCTTGTAGCGACTCTAGCTAAAAATATAATGGGCCGAATTTCACAAAATTTGGTAGATAAGTCGCTTGTAGATCACGCTGGTGCTGATTAGATTTTGGTACGATTCGGAAAAAAATAACCTGCCTTTTATTGCAATATGGCCCGCAAAAATCGCCAAAATTTAAAATAAAGACCTACGTATGCTCAAATATATCCTTTAAATGCTCGTTTAATACGTAATTTAAACAAAGAAATGAATAAGACCAACCCCATTACGCTAGGAGTAGCCGTTCTGGAGATATTTTAGTTTTTTCGTATTTCCTCTACGCCATCTTTGAAAATAAGTCCAGTTATCAAATGAGAACGAAAATTGAATTAAAGTGAATTAAATTTAATCAAAATAAAGAGAACGTGAATATAAGTCTGCAGGGAAAGTCATGTGCTGCCCACATCAGATTTTTATCTTTTAGACTCGGGCTATAGGTGTCCACCAAAGTGGATTGCCTCCACAGAAATAATTTTTCTTCTTCACTAGCGCGATAGCCCCGGGTGGGCCCTGGCCTTCCTTAGAATTCCATTCCATGCCGTCCTGTTCTTGGCCAAGGTTTTCCAATTAATCACCTTAATAATTTTCAGATCTTTTTCCAGACAGTCACACCACCTAAGATTTGATCTCCCTTTTTTCAGGTACCAATTGGTCTAGCCAAGAAGATATTTTTTGTGGCTCGACTGTCATCCAATCTCATTAAGTGTCCTGCCCATTTAATCCTCGGTATTGCTATAAATTTAATAATATCTGGTTCTTTAAATAATTTGTAAACCTCCACGTTAGTTCTTCTTCTCCAATAATTAACACACTTTATTCCTCCAAATACGCTTCTCAAGATTTTTTTTTCAAATATAGCGAGAGTTTCTTTGCCCTTCTCGATCATTGTCCATGTCTCAGCAGGGTAAGTGAGAACGGGTCTAATCAAACTTTTATAAATAAGCATTTTGGTTTTTCTGCTGATAAAATTAGATTTCAGTTATTTTTGTAGTCCGAAAAAACATCTATTATCAGTAGTAACTCCGTTACGGACCTCTGGGGTTATATTATTTAATGTGTTCATTTCAGAGCCTAAATATTTGAAACAGTTAACAGCTTCAAACCTGGACTCTCCTATTTCAATATAAGGATTATTAAAATTTTTGCATGGCATATATTTAGTTTTATTCTGATTAATGGCAAGATGAGTCTTACTTGCCCCAACCTTCAAAGAGAGGAAGGCCTGTCTAAGTGCTTCCGGGGTTCGTGCGACAATAACAATGTCAACAGCAAATGCGAATATCTGCGCAGATTTGTTAAAAATTGTTCCCCTATTGTTAATATTCGAATCTCTTACAATCCTTTGAAGAGCAAGATTAAAGAGAAGGCAAGCCAGTGCATCTCCCTGTCTGAGGCCATTCGAAAAAACAATTGGTTCTGATAGGTTGTTCTGGACACTTAGTTTCTGTTAGAGTAATAGCGACCAGCTTGATCAGCTTTTCAGGTATGTTAAATTCTCTCATTGATTCCAGAAGTAATTTCCTGTTTACTGAGTCATAAGCCATTTTAAAATCTATAAACAAATAATGGGTTTTAATATCAAATTCCTTTGTCTTTTCCATGATTTGTCTCAAGTTAAAGATCTGTTCTGTTGTTGATCTTCCCCTGCGGAAACCGCATTGGCATTCACCAATAATTTTGTCAGTAAAAACAACTAATCTGTTGAAAAGTATGTTGGAAAATAATTTATAGAAGGTGCAGAGCAAGCTGATACCTCTATAATTTGAGCACTCCAAGATGTCTCCTTTTTTATGTATGAGACATATGGTGCTCAATTTCCATTCTTCAGGCAGAACTTCATGGTCCCAAATAAAATCGATGAGATGGTAAATTCCCTCAACATCCTGCAGTGCTGCATTTTTTATGAGTTCTGAGGGAATGGAGTCAGGGCCTGGTGACTTGTTATTTTTAAGTTTGTCAATCCCTTCTTTAACTTCTATTAAGGATGGTTATGGGGCAATCTCGTTATTTTCAACAGGAATTACGTTGGCCAAGTCTTCATCCTGTGTGTTACCATTCAACAAATCATCAAAATGCTCATTCCATCGGTGAAGAACTTCCCTCCTGTCATTCAAAATTACATTATCTTTGTTTCTACATGCAGTTACTCTAGGTCTAAAATCTTTTCGACCGAGATTAATTTCACGAAAGAAAGCTCTGCTTTCGTTTAGATCCCCTCAGATGTTCAACATCTCGATACCGATCTTCGTGAAAAAGTCTTTTTTTAAGCCGATGAATTTTCTTTTCTTGTCTTCTGGTTTTCCTATATTCCTCCACTGAGGTTCTTGTACACCGCTTTTGTAGCATATTTTTATATGCCGTTACTTTAGTTTGTGATGCCAACATGCATTCCTGGTCAATCCAATCTTTCGATTCAGTTTTCTCAGTATTACCCAGTATGCCATTTACCGTATGTATAGCTGTACTTTTGAGTGCATTCCATTTTAATTCCACACTTTCCATTTCAGCATGGTTTTTTGATTTTAACTCCTCACTGAGATTAGACTGGAAGCTTTGCTTAGTTGTTTCATTTTTGAACTTTTCACTATCAAACCGCTGTCTCTTTCCCCGTAACTTACGGGCATTCGCGATTTTAGCATTGAGCTTAGCAATGACTAAGAAATGCTCGGAATCACAGGTTGCACCAGGATAGGTTCTAACGTTCTGAATATCTGAAACATGCCTAGAGTCGATAAGTACATGGTCAAGTTGATTCTGCGTTCCCGTATCAGGTGAGCGCCAAATTATCTTGTGTATTCTTTTATGATTAAATAAGGTGCTGGATATGGTCAAACCATTCTCAGCAGCAAAGTATATTAATCGTTGTCCATTATCATTAGTATTATCATGTAAACTATATTTCCCAATTGTTGGTCTAAATTGATTCATTCTCTTTGCCTATTTTTGCATTCATGTCTCCTAAGATGATTTTAGCATCATGTTTTGGACAGGTTCAATATAGCATATAAAGATCCTCAAAAAAAGTTATCTTTATCCTCATATTTATCCTCTGTAGGTGCATGAGCATTAATGATACTATAGTTATATAACCTTCCCCGTAAATGAATTTTTTTACACAGTCGAAACGAACTTGGAACGAAGTCAATTACCAGAAGTTTTACTCTATTGTTCAACAAAAACCCAGTTCCAAAAACATGTTTCTTCCTTTCACAGTTGTAGTAGATTGTGTGGTTCCTTTTCTCAATAATTCCCTCTCCAAGCCGCTATTTCGCTCTACGCCAGAACTTCCGAAACATATGTGGGTCTCGAACCATTCATTCCACAATACCCTCTCACAGCTAAGACAATAAGTCATGAATGCTGTGACATGGGAATTGTGCCTAAATACTATGCTATATCTAACTACTTATGCTATCATTTATCTAACTAATATCTATCTATGCTATATTTCCTGTATGGCAAGTAGGTCAATATTATATTTGTCAAATTCCACTGCTAAAAAATAAAAATATAAGCCTTTATTAAAATACAATGTACGTACATTCCAAGTCCAAAGCGCAAAGTCCTTAATCATTTTCCAAGTCGTTTTCCATAGGGCGGCGAGGTATTTCTTTCTTTGGATTTCGTAACAAGTAAGTTTTTATGGGATAGGGTTGTTAGCCCTACACCCAATCCCCAACCTGGAGGACCAGTCCCCTGATATAATCCCCAGGGGCAGGGTGCCCGGCTATACCCCCGGACTCTGGGTACCCATTTTAGCCGCCTCTTATGACATGCATGAGTTACGTCGGGACTATTCTTTCACACCCGGTCACCACCCGGCCGTCCAAATAGTTGCTCTTAGTCCTCTGGACGAGTCGGACGGTCTGGGTCTTCAACACCCGGTCACCACATGGGTGCCGCAGAAATCCTACACATAGAACATTCACATCAAAAGAAGCCCATCCCATTTCTTACGCTAGAACTTCCGAAACATATGTGGGTCTCGAACCATTCATTCCACAATACCCTCTCACAGATAAGACAATAAGTGAGTGTTAGTGACAATTAGTGAATTTCTACAACATTATCTAACAGCAGAAACAAACGTTTCGCGTATTAAGAAGGCATGAATATCTGTCGAAAAGTCGCATAATCAGGAACTGTAGCATGGTGATACCTGCAAATCTGGTCAAAATACGGTGCCATATTCTTCTCGAAATTCAAATATGCAGTGTCACTGAAGGAGAACATTTCAAACAGTCTGTACATTAGATTTCTGTGCAAGTAAGTGCTACTTTTTGGCATTCCATAATATAGGACAGCAGATTGCTAATAACAATATTGTCTCAAATAAATGCCTTGGGTGACAGTTTAATTATCAACTCCTACTTTCTAGAAAATGCTCCATAACTTTGCTATTGGCTTCTGAACTAACTCTTTCATTAAGTATTTAAACAAAGCAACAAGACACACAAGTAGTTATGCAATATACAGGGTGATTCAAAGTAGATGGGCCAAACTTTATGAGGTGGTAGTACACACCAAACCAAGCATTTTTCGTCATAGTTTACAGGGTCGGAAATGAAACGCAAAGGCGTCAGTGGGCGCTTATCGGCGAAACCGGTGAGGTGAGGCGAAAACGCAAGAGTAACTTAGAAGTAATAAAATGACATTTAATAAACAATACTTTCAGTAATGGCTTAAACGAGCAACCCATAACCTGAATGCACGTCTCACAACGGCGATAGAGATATCGACGAACTCTCTCGAACAGACCAGGCATGTCACGCACTTCAGCAGCAGCTGCGAAATTCTGGCGACGAGTCCATCTTCAGATTCAAGGGAAGTGTCATAAACGCGGCTCTTAAGATATTCCCACAAAATGTAGTCAAGACGACAGATCGAGTGGAGGTATGGGACCACCTCGTCCAATTCATCGGCTCTGAAAAGTGATGCCCAGATTGTTCGGTTTGAGCAAACGATTATGGGAGAAACGTTCGCCGTACAGTCGCTGTGCTTGTCTACCATACCAAGGCTACCTAAAACACCTACCTACCTTATTCTAGGTGGCCTTGACCATACCCATTTGTAACTCCATTCATGAAATGCATATCGGGTTTTTTCCTATTTGTAAATTCATCCATCGTCTCAACAGTTGGAGCTGAGAATAACTGCTGCAAACTGACAAGGCCTACATTCGGTGTTACAGAAATTTGCATAAGGTTCTTCTTTTTTCCCAGATGAAATTTGTATACTTGGTTTTATACTTCAACCGGAAAATAACAACCAGAATAACGCTTTTATGTTTGCGGAGAGGGCACTTCCCAAGGAGTAAGAGTCTTGTAACGCCTTTACATTTCATCTCCGACCCGGTAAACTATGACGAGCGAAAAATGCTTGGTTTGGTGTATACTACCGCCTCTTAAAGTTTGGTCCAACTTTTTTTTAATCACCCTGTATATAGAGCCCTCAATCACCAACTCCTAATTCTGACTAGATAAACTCCTTTCGTCCACTGTTAGCAGTGACTAAGTATGCAGTGACTAAGGATGCGTGTTAATATATGTGTGTGTACAAATATCTCTACTGAATGTGTATGCATGATTATGCGTAGGTGTGAGTGTATGTATGGGAGTGTATGATTATGTATGTGCGTACATGAGTGTCCGTGCGGACTATATATGCTGGCGATAATACAAAGTAAATATTTAATGAGAAAATATCCTTATATACTTTAAGAACAATATAGGCTAATAAAAATATCCTTTCCCAATTTTAGATATATAATATAAAAAATATCCTGCAACCTGTAACAGGATTTGGAGTTATGCACTTTTACGCGGTTGAAACTGCATATATTGTGTACTCTAACAATGTCATTGTTGGAATACGCAGTTTAAACTGCATATATCATGTATTTTGACAATAGCATTGTTGAAGATATATACATGGCCCACTCAATAAGTCTTCGGTCTAACTAAGAAAAACAATTTTTTTTAGAAATTCGACTTTATTCGTCAACATACTCTCCTTCAAGAGTTATACATTCATTCCAACGCTCCTCTAACTTTCCGATGCATTTTTTGTAGAACGATTTGTCTTTGCTCTGAAAATAGGCCTCAGTTTCGGCAATCACTTCTTCATTTGAGCCAAATTTCTTTCCCTGGAGCATCTTTTTGATGTCTGCAAAAAACCAGTAGTCGCTGGAGACCAGATCTGGAGAGTATGGTAGGGGAGGAAGCAATTCGAAGCGTAATTCGTATAATTTAACCATCAGTTTCATCGACTTGTGACACGGGGCATTGTCTTGGTGGAACAGCACTTTTTTCTTTTGCATGTGAGGCCGTTTTCTCTTGATTCCTTCACTCAATCGATCCAATAATGCCATGTAATATTTGCTATTGATAGTTTTACCTTTCTCAAGATAGTCGATGAACAATATACCATGCTCGTCCTAAAATACGGATGCCATAACCTTGCCAGCTGACTTTTGGGTTTTGGGTCGCTTTGGACGACTTTCACCGGCTGCTGTCCACTCAGCTGCCGATCTTTTTGATTCAGGTGTATAGTAATGGATCCATGTTTAATCCATTGTCACATACCGATGCAAGGAATCCTTCTTATCTCGCTTTAACAGCTCCAAACAGCGCTCTGAATCGTCAATGCGTTGTTGTTTTTGGTCCGGTGTGAGCAAACGTGGCGCCCACTTCGAAAGCAACTTACGCATGGTCAGATTTTCGTATAAAATTGTAAACACACTGCCTTCTGATATCTTTAAGGTGTCAGCTATCTCACGCAACTTCACTTTACGGTCTTTCAAAACTATTTTGTGGACTTTTTTTTTATGTTTTCAGGAACAACTGCCGATTTTGGGGCGACCAGAACGTTCAGCATCATCTGCGTTTAAATTCAGCATACCAGTCAATCATAGTTGATTTCCCTGGTACAGAGTCTCCATAACGCTTATCAAGCCACTGTTTGGCTTCAACAGTATTTTTCCCCATCAAAAAACAATGTTTAATCAACACACGAAATTCTTTTTTATCCATTGTTTTGAAAATTACAAAACTGGGGTCACTAAAGCCACTGTAACCTATAAACTGTCAGAATGTCATGAAATTTTGATACGTGTCGTTTGAAGGTTGGTACTATCCAGCAATCATATGGGTCTGTCAACAGTGTTGCCATATATGTGTCAGACTGGAGACTTATTGAGTGAATACTTACACATTGCTTACAGACCCGGCAGTCCAAATAGATACTCAAGTCCTCAGGATGAGTCGGACGGTCTGGGTCTTCTACATTGCTTACAGAAAAGTATATACAGAAACTTTGAAACTTAAAAATTTCAAATATTAAATATTTCATCACTACCAGAATTAATTTAAAATAAAGAAACACTGTTTTATATAAGACAGACAGCTTTTTAACACTTTACAACCAAGTTGAAAAGTGTTTATGACTTTGTTCATTCTGTCTGCCTGCCTGCCTACCTTCGTCCTTCGCGTTCAACTTGAAAGCACGCTTGTTTGTTGGCTCTCGCTGTTTTATGCCGTGTGCGCGTGATTTTAAGTATTTGTTTAATTGTTTAGTATCTCAGTGTTGTGTTTCTCGTCAGCTCTTCAACGGTTTCTGTAGTTTGAGGCTACGACGTCCCGTTGGTGAGAAATCGGTTTATATAATCTTAAAACATTCCATTTTATTGTTCTTCAAAAACAATGCAATTGTAATGGGAGAATTATTTAGAGTGCTCAAATTGAGCACTTTATACATCTGTTAATACTACAATATTTGTATTATTTTATGATTTCAAGTATATATATATCTAATATAATGTATTATTATTGTTTATTGATTATGATTTCCCCCCCAGTAGCAAAAATTTATAGTGTAATCTGCATTTTAAAATTGTATGTTTTCATATTTTCCACTTTCGTTTCTTCGTTTCCCCCCTTTTTCTGTGTTGGACGCTGTCCTGGCCCGGTACCTATCTATTCCCGTCCCCTTTTTCAGTAGTGTATTCTCCCAGCCGCTCGGATGCTCTCCGCTGGTCCTCTTCTTCCCTTGCATACCTCTTCTTCTCACATAGCAGATGATTAATATTTACAGATTGTTATTTTCATTCCTGATCAGTTTCAGGCATATATTTTTTAACATGGATTTTCCTATTCAAGAATTTCATAAATTTTTAATTTCTCCATTTTTTATTTGTTTTTGCTCCGTCCCAGCATTCTTCCATCCTGGGTCATTTTCTTTGTAATTTATTTTTTCCGACCGGTTTCGGCGAAAATTTTGGCACAGGCCTTTTAACATTGAACTTTTCTGTCATGGTTTTGAAATTTCTGATTTCTTCTCGACTGTACTTTTAATTAACCTCCTTTTTCAATATATGGCGCATCATTTTGCCTTTTGAGCCGGCATCCACATTCATGATATATGGAATAATTGGATATGATTTTTTGGAAGCTATTACACAGTTGATTATGCTTTCGACAGTTGACAGTCGATTAGGCTTTCGACAGTTGATTATGCATGAAATTGGCATTTCCCCCTCGTCCATTTGTAATTTTATAGTGTATAGTAATAATTTGGATATGTGTAAGCTATTAATGAGTGGTTTCCCTGTTATGTTGATTTACATTCAGTATGGTTATAAAAAAGTTTCAGGTACTAACTTGCAAGATAACACCTCCTCCTAGAAATAAGTTTTTTTTTTTTTCTCAATATATTGATAATTTATGTATTAGGAAATATTGTATATAATGTCTACCGATAAAGGAATTTTCTCAGCTTCAGACTTTCCGTCGCTGGCCCCTCCTCTTCTTTTACCAACCGTGGTGATCTCGCCCATTACAATGCACCCTTCATTCCAAAAACTTTCAACGATTATCAATACAAAAGATGGAAATAGTGCTATGAATACCAATATAAATGATGAAAACAGTGCTACAATCTCAAACAACAGTGCCCCATGTGGAGAGTCATCAATTGATCCAAGTTCGAATGCTACCTTGATCGATACTGAAAACAGTGCTTCTTCTGCCCACGAGGACACCCCTACCACAGGGAACCCAATACGTTTTACTAATTTCAAATGTGCATCCCGCTCCTCAAAAATATATGATTCATCACTATTTTCAAACACAATACTCCCGCCACGTTTACCTCGATATAGTGGTTCTTCTCAACCTTCTGTGCACTCTTCCCCCTTGGCTCCTACTTCAATAACGGCTTCACAACCTGCAGTGGCAACTACAAAAACATTCTCCTATCCGTTGTCTACAAGATCTACCTCTAAAGCGTATGCTGCTACTACGTTGCCCTCTTCAATTGCTCCTCCAGCTCTGCCAGTAACTGACCCTGTGGAAACTTCATTCATACCATCATCCAGATCCTCTTCAAGAGCTTTCTCTTCAACTTTCAACTCTCCGGCTACCCCGCCTACTGCAACACCTTCCTCTCCGCCTCCGTCCACTTCTCCGGGAATGGTTCCTCCTCCTGAAACTGTGGAAGGTTCTCAATCTTTGCCTCCTCATGGAAAACACTCGCCAGCAGAAGTCCCCTCTACTTCCTCAAGTCCCGAGTCAACTTTCACTGATGCTTCTTCAGCCCCATTAAACATCAATAATGAACACTTAATTAAAATTCTAACAAACGTTTCAAAACTGAACAATTATTTGTTGAGAAATGTTAAGATGAATGCGGGACAAAAGTTATATATCGAAGAGAAAATAAAAGAGATTCGAATAGCTGGACATACTCTTGAAAGTAACCTCTCTTCAATCCCGTCTCCTCGTTCCAGGCTTTTTATTCGTGATCCGGTAACCTTGTCTGAGCAAATTTCTTCAAACATCACAAAAACATTTAATGAAGATGTCTCAGAGCATATTACTACGAATCTCTCAAAAACTTTGAACGAAGACATGAACAAATTTAAATCTCTAATGTTGGCTGAAATGAGATCTTTTGCCGAAACTGTGAGGAAAGATATTCCTGCAGCCATGAATACTTCTGACCATCTCCCTCCTGGTGCTTCTTCTTCTGGGGTGCCTCAAACTTGTTTGCTTCCTCTTCTCGATCTCGTCCAGCTACTGCTGTTCCAAACTCTTCCCGTACCTTCTCAAGTGTCCTTCTCCAAGGAAAAGATCGAACCATTAACAATGAACAATTAAAGAAAAACTTGTTCTCACTACCTGTCCCAAAAGGTGTGGATGTGAAAAACGTTACAGCGCTTCCAAATGGCACGCTTAAAGTGACTTGTCGGGAAGGTGACCCGAATAAACTACTTACACTTTTCATGAATTCTGAAATCAGTAGACATTTTGCTATCAGAAAGCAAGAGGATAAAAGAAAGGCTCTGATAATTTTCAACATACCACCTGAATTCACGGGGGACAATATCAAGGCACTTCTGTGTAATAATCACCCTAACCTCAAACCAGAGGAAATCAAAATATTGAAAAGTTTCAAGTCAAGAAATGGTAACTCTAATTGGGTGTTCCTCGTGGACCTTATTGCGGCCTCACGCATTTTGGAGGCAAAGAAAGTTTTCAACCATTTCACATACTTTTTTATTAAAAGACTAGCCGCCTTTGGCTACCAGCCTGTTCGCTACCCTTGAAAATTCTGACCGTGGCAAATTCTAACCGTGGCACACTCGCTGGCGCGACCTACCAGAAGGAACGACCTACCAGGAAGTGCCACCCAATTTAGACAGGAACTCAGTGGGGGAGGCATCCACAGGGACCGTACCCTCCTTCCCCTACCACCAACCTCTCGGAAGGACTTACGGTCCCGCATGTTTAACGTGATCGTACTCCGCCTGAACACGGCGGCAGTTTTGGCAGTGGCGGGAATCGAACCCGGACCTACCTAGTGCAAATCCCGCGCGCTAACCACTGGGCTACCGCGCCCTCCGCGACAATCTCCATAACCTTCTTTTTATTCACCCAATTTAGACCGGAACCCAGTGGGAAAGTCATCCACAGGGTCCGTACCCTCCCCTACGTACCTTCCCCTACCACCAACCTCTCGGAAGGACTTACGGATCCACATGTTTAACGTGATCGTACTCCGCGTGAAAATGGCAGCAGTTTTGGCTGTGGCGGCAATCGAACCCGAGCCTACCGAGTGCAATTCCCGCGCGCCAACCACTGGGCTACCGCGCCCTCCGCGACAATCTCCATAACCTTCTTTTTATTCACCCAATTTAGACCGGAACCCAGTGGGAAAGTCATCCACAGGGTCCGTACCCTCCTTCCTCTACCACCAACCTCTCGGAAGGACTTACGGACCCACATGTTTAACGTGATCGTACTCCGCGTGAACACGGCAGCAGTTTTGTCAGTGGAGGGAATCGAACCCGGGCCTACCGAGTGAAATTCCCGCACGCTAACCACTGGGCTACCGCGCCCTCCGCGACAATCTCCATAACTTTCTTTTTATTCACCCAATTTGGACCAGGACCCAGTGGGGGAGGCATCCACAGAGACCGTACCCTCCTTTCCCTGCCACCAACCTCTCGGAAGGAATTATCGACCCATATGTTTAAGGTGATCGTACTCCGCATCAGTGGCGGGAATCGAACCCAGGCCTACCGAGTGCAATTCTCGCGCGCTAACTTCCCGCGCACTAATTTAAATTTATAATGACCATATGCTAGGCTCTTAATTCCACCATCCTCGTTCCATCGTTCCATCATTTAAAATAGCCATAAAATTAAAATATCCATTTAAAATATCTATAAATTAAAATATCCATAAATTAAAATATCCATTTAAAATCAAAAAATCATCCATATTGTTCCACCAATCTATAAATATAATAATTTCAAATACATCACCACAATTCAAACCACCATAATTCAATCATTTAAATTATTTAAAATATCCATTTAAAATATCATATAAATATAATAATTTCGCCCGATGTATACAACACTTATGCTCGTAATTCATTTAAAACCGAAAGCGCGGTCTCCATGGAGACGGGGAAGAAACTACTGCGGATGGGGGGGGGAATGCCGTTGAAAAACTGGGCCGGTAGCCGACAAATTTAAAATCATGGCGTCTTTAAAATTGCGATCCTGAAGGCAATTTTCATTATTTCTGGACCAAATTAGACTTGTAAGAATGCCAGATATTTCAGCTTTCTAAAAATGTAAATTATTAGTCGAAATTATGAGTACTTTTCACTATGCGAGAATTTAAAAACCAAAAATCGTTTTTTTGAGCCAAAAGTGACTTTTGTTTTAAAATCTTTAAAAAATATTAGAAATCGAAATTGAGAGTTGAAATTGACATATTTTTACTCGAAATTCTCTGCTCTTTCCGATGGTGTGATTTGTTTTTTTCTACAACGTCTGGATCGTGGAGAAAAAAGGGCAAAAATGTCAAAAAACGGTCGAAATCGCATAAAACATTAAATAACAAAAAAAATAATTCAAATTTTAAAAATCGGTTTTCACGTGTCCCCTTCCCTCCCCCCCCAGGTCTCCGATTGCCAAATTTCGTAGCTCTCCGACGCGCGGTCGCGAAACGTATAGTGTATAAGACAGACACACACACAGACATTGCCTTTTATTATATAGAAGAACTAGCCGCCTTTGGCGACCAGCCTGTTCGCTACCCTTGAAAATGCTGATCGTGGCAAATTGTAACCGTGGCAAACTCGTTGGCGCGACCTTACCAGAAGGTGTAAGGTAACTGTTTGGACGGCCAGGAAGTGCCACCCAATTTAGACCGGAACTCAGTGGGGGAGACATCCACAGGGACCGTACCCTCCTTCCCCTACCACCAACCTTTCGGAAGGACTTACGATCCCACATGTTTAACGTGATCGTACTCCGCGTGAACGCGGCTGCAGTTTTGGCAGTGGCGGGAATCGAACCCGGGCCTACCCAGTGAAATTCCCGCGCGCTAACCACTTCGCCCTCCGCGACATTTTCCATAACTTTCTTTTTATTCACCGAATTTAGACCGGAACCCAGTGGGAGAGGCACCCACGGGGACCGTACCAGCCTGTTCGCTACCCTTAAAAATTCTGACCGTGGAAAATTCTGATCGTTGCAAACTCGCTGGCGCGACCTACCAGAAAGGTGTAAGGTAACTGTTTGGACGGCCAGGAAGTACCACCCAATTTAGACCGGAACTCAGTGGGGGAGGTATCCACTGGGACCGTACCCTCCTTCCCCTACCACCAACCCCTCGGAAGGATTTACGGTCCCACATGTTTAACGTGATCGTACTCCGTTTGAACACGGCGTCAGTTTCGCCAGTGGGGGGATTCGAACCCGGGCTTACCGAGTGCAATTTCTGCGCGTAACCACTTGGCTACCGCGCCCTTCGCGACAATCTTCGTAACTTTCTTTTTTTCCAGACCAATGTAAATTTGTTTTGGTTCTTCCGGACGTGAACATGGCGGCAATTTTGGGAATCGAACCCGGGCCTACCAAGTGCAAATCCCGCGCTCTAACCACTGGGTTACTTCGCCCTCCGCGACATTCTCCACAACTTTCTTTTTATTCACCCAATTTAGACCGGAACCCAGTGGGAGAGGTATCCACTGGGACCGTACCCTCCTTCCCCTACCAACAACCTCTCGGAAGGACTTACGGACCCACATGTTTAATGTGATCGTACACCGCCTGAACACGGAGGCAGTTTAGGCAGTGGCGGGAATCGAACCCGGATCTACCGAGTGCGATTCCCGTGCGCTAATTTTAATTTTATAATGACCATATGGTATTTAAAATATCCATAAAATTAAAATATCCATCGTTCCATCACTTAAAATATCCATAAAATTGAAATGTCCATTTAAAATATCCAGAAATTCAAATATTCATTTAAAATAACCATAAATTAAAATATCCATTTAAAAAATCCATATCATTCTATGAATCATCCATATCGTTCCACCAAACCATAAATATAATAATTTCAAATACATCACCAGAATTCTATCCACCATAATTCAATCATTTAAATAATTTAAAATATCCATTTAAAATATCATATAAATATAATAATTTCACCCGATGTATCTATCCAATACATATGCTAAGCTCTTAATACATTTAAAACCCGAAGCCTGGTCTCCATGGAAACGGGGGAAAAACTACTGCGGGGGGGAAAATGTCGGGGAAGAATCGGTTCTTCGCCGAGTATTGGGCAAGAAATATAAAATCATCACGTCTTTAAAATTGCGATCCTGCAGGCAATTTTCATTATTTCTTAACCAGATTAGACTTGTAAGAATGCCAGATCTTTGGCCTTTCTAAAAATGTAAATTATTAGTCGAAATTATAAGTAGTTTTTACGATGGAAGGATTTAAAAACAAAAGTTGGTTTTTTTGAACCGAAAGTGACTTTTGTTTTAAAATCTTTAAAAAATATTAGAAATCGAAATTGAAATTTGAAATGTATATATTTTTACTCGCAATTGTCTGCTCTTTCCGATGGTGTGATTTGTTTATTTCTACGACGTCCCGATCGTGGAGAAAAAAGTACAAAAAGGGCAAAAAACGGTCGAAATCGCATAAAACATTAAATAAATAAAAAAATAATTAGAATTTTGAAAATCGGTTTTCACGTGTCCCCTTCCCTCCCCCCCAGGTCTCCGATTGCCAAATTTCGTAGCTCTCCGACGCGCGGTCGCGAAACGTATAGTGTATAAGACAGACAGACACACACACACACACACACACACAGACATTGCCTTTTATTATTTAAGATACATTTCATTGAAAATATGTTTTAAATGCCAGGGGTATGGCCATGTGGCGAACTTTTGCCACCACCCAACTGGCAACTGTGGAATATGCACCCGCTCGGGTCATACATTTAAAGAATGCCGGGCGAGATCCCCCAAATGTGTCAACTGTGCTACTAGTAATGATGAAAATCCAAATCTAAACTACAGAATCGATCACTCGGCCTATGACAGAAAAAACTGTAAAACTTTTCAGGTCGAAATTGAAAAAATTAAGAAACAGCAAAAAGAGAGTAATTAAGTTAGCTCACACTTTGAACCCTTCGTTAGCTATGGTTTCACTCTTATATGTTGTATTTGGTTATGTTATATGTGTTCAGTAGTATATTGTATATAATATATGTTAGGTACTAATATGTATATTTTAGTGGTAATAGGTATATATTTTTTTATTGCCCTTTCTCCATTGGGTTTTTATACGGTTAATTGCTTTCTTTCTCCCTACATCCGGGCTCTAGCTTTCGCATTGACTACTTTACCTTATAAATGTCATTTAAATGCATACAGATTAATAGTAACCATTCTTTGATAGCTCATTCAAATGCAATAAAATTCGCCATCGATAATAATATTGATATAGTCTGCTTGCAGGAGCCTTATGTTCTACAAAATAAAATTCTTTCTCCCCCTCCCGGAACTCGCCAATTTGCTTCTGACTCCCAAAAAGCTATTATACTGATATTTAATACTTCCTTAGTTGTAAACTTTAAATTTAAAAGTTCCTCCTCTGTTTTCATCAGTGTTGTGCTCCCCTCTGGCAAATTTTTGTCAGTTGGGAGCCTTTACTTTCCTCCACATGATGACTTTCAAGACATGTTGGCTGAACTCTCCCCTTTCGACTTTTTTACTGGGGATACTTTACTTTTAGGAGATTTTAATGCCCGGGCCCGGATGTGGGGATATAATTTCACCGACCAGAGGGGTCTGGATTTAATTGATTTTTGTCTCTCTAATAACCTATTAATTTGTAATGATATTAGCTATGGTCCAACATTCGTGTCCCACTCCGGTGTCGGTTTCCCAGACCTAACTTTAATTAATTTTTCCCTTTTTGATTCTTTGCTCTGCTGGGAGGTCCTCTCGAGTGATTCCCTAAGCGATCACAAATTTGTACAAGTTACTTTAAATCTTTCTCCTATTTTAAATAATTCTTTTTTCCTTAAGACCCAATATGGACTGGGCAAATTTATACATAATTTTAGACCTCATAATAAATATTTACTCTCCCTTTTAGATAAAGTTAGCGATATCCTTTCCCTTGATAACTATTTTAAAACACTAATTGAACTTACACAAAAATGTGCCCTCTCTTTTATCCGCAAGAAAAAATCTAAAGTTTCTAGCTTTTCTTGGTGGAATAAGGACCTCTCCAAATTTCGAAATTTTGTTACTGCCCTTTCAAGAAGGGTTAAATCACTTGAGGGGAACTCAGCTCCTTTACAGGAAATTAACGCAGCAAAAGTTAAATTTAAACACAGCAGAGCAAAGTATAAACAGATGATCAAAAAAGTACGGCTGGAATCATGGAAAAAATACTGTTCCAGTTGCAATCAAACTTTCGGCTCTCACTTCAAATTCGCTTTCCAAAAACATAAGAAATTTAATAACTTATCCCTTTTTTTCCCTGATGCCCCTTCCCTAAACCCTAAAGAAAAGCTCTCTCGTCTTTTGGATCATCATTTTAAAGAAGATACTAATTTTGATTGTTTTCCAACTTTTCCCCTTCCGGAATTCGGTCTGGGTCAAGTTTCGGATGAAGAGCTCATTTCAGTCTTTAATAATTTAAAATCGGGTAAAGCTCCAGGTCTTGATCTCCTGGACTTTACCGTCTGGAAACATATCTTTAAATTTTTCCCCTCCCTTATTTCAAATTCCATTAATCTTTGTTTTAAATTTTGTCATTTCCCGTCCTGTCTAAAAAATGCAAACATCTTGTTTTTTAATAAACCTGGTAAAGATCCCTCCCTGTGCTCTTCTTTTAGGCCAATTTCTCTTCTCCCAACCCTTGGTAAAATAATAGAAAAAATTTTCATTCACAAACTCAACTTTTGGTTAACGACTGAAGGGGCTCTTCATCCCCTCCAGTTTGGTTTTAGAGAGCTCACATGCTGTGAGGATGCAGCTCACAGGCTCATAGAATCAATTAAAATACATAAATCTATTAATTTTGTATCATTAACCACCGTGGACATCTGCGGGGCTTTCGACAGTTTGAATTGGGGTGTACTACCACAAACTTTTGCAAATATCAATCTACCACCAACTTTTCAAACCTTTCTATTTTCATACCTGGTGGTTAGAAAAATAACATTTACAGAAAACTCAATTATACTAAATAAAACATTATCTATGGGTGCTCCACAGGGTTCGGTTATTTCCCCTACCCTGTGGAGCATTTATTTTAATTCAATACTAAATCTCAACAGTAATCTGTTTCACATTCAAGCCTTCGCGGATGATCTTGCGGTGGTCACCTATGGATCAAACCTAAAAACCCTCCGAACTAACACAGATAATATTTTGAATCAAATCTCCTCGGCCCTTGCAATCCTCAATTTAACAATCACCCCAAACAAATGTAAAGCAATTATATTTAATAAAAATCGCTCTAAAATCCGTTGCAGACCCTCATTCAAAATCCTAAATTACAAAATTCCTACCTCCCGCTCCTTATCATATTTAGGAATTACTATTGATGATAATTTAAAATGGAGTACCCACATTTTTAACCTTAAGGAGAAATGTTACAAGATCGCCAACACCTTTGGGCGGGTGTCAGGCAATAACTGGGGGGTAGATAAATCCTTATTAAAAATATGGTACTTAACAGTAATTGAAAAATCTATTATTTATGGCGCGGGCATTTGGGGTCAAGCTTTAACGGGGGATCAGATTAAAAAACTTATTTCTCTTCAAAGGATTTTTCTCTTAAAAATTTCTGCTGGCTTTCGGACCACTTCTAACATTTCTCTTTTCTCCATTACAGGAATTCCCCCCATTCATATAGTAATAAATACTAATTATAAAAAATATATCTTTTGGAAACACAGAATAAATCTTTTTACTAATTTAGAAATCCCTTCCCCCTCCCTTTTTGATTTTAACCGCCCCTTATCTTCAGTTCCTCCCGCTTCCAGGATTGTTAACCTTGTTCCCTGCCCTCCCTCTTCTTTTTCAGACTTAAATGTTTATACAGATGGCTCCTCCATTGATAATAACACTGGATTTGCCATCTGTATATTTAACCTAGACTCCCTTCTTGAAACATTTAAATTTAAACTTGCCGATGGGAACACAGTTTTTCAGGCAGAAATTGCCGCTATTGACTTTGCCGTAAACTGGGCCTCAACCAATAATTTAAAAATTAACATTTTTACTGACAGTCTTTCTTCCCTTTCGGCCTTAGATTCAATTAAAAACAAATCAAATTACCTTTTCAAAATTAAACAAAATGCCATTGCAAGCAAAAACCTTCTAAACTTACGTTGGGTTAAGGCCCACTCGAACGTCTCCGGGAACGAGGCTGCTGATAAGTTTGCCAAGCAAGCAACTATTTCAGGCTCCCCTTTTTCCCTTCCCTTCCCCTTTTCCCTTCTTAAAAAATTCTGTAAATCAAATATATCCCTCCTTTGGCAGGATTATCTAAACGCATATGTTTCCCCTCGGACCCATGATCCCGCCCGTATTTCTTTATTTTTACCCCAAGTTAAATCTTCTACTCAGATAACAAATAAATATCTAATCTACTTTATTACAGGACATGGGCCATTCATGGATTACCTTTATTTCTTCAAGCATAAATCTACTTCTAGTTGCTCCTGCGGCGCCTATGGCGACGCAGACCACTTCATATTTTCCTGCCCTCATACAAAAAATTTTCATCTCACCAAACCTTCCCCTCCTAACTGTGCAGCCTGGTTCTCGAGAGTCAGTTCCAACAAATCTTCCATCGAAAAAATTAAAAACTGTGTTCTCATCGCAAGAGAAATTTCAAATCATATTAACTAATCAGCTTGTGAGTTTTCCCCTCTTCCTCTGGTCGGTTCCCCGGAGGTGTTACCCCCTTGTTGCGTGTTGTTGTTAGCTTTTGCCAAATTTGTCTTGTTTTCTGTTTTGTTTTCTGTTTTGTTTTTTGTATATTAGTACTCAGTGTTCAGCATATTATGTCTATTTCAACTTTAATATTTGAATTTTAGTCAGCCGTTTGTGCTTTCTCCACCTGAAAAATTTATGTTCCCTTAAGTGGTGGAAACTTGTAACCCCTCCAATGTAAAAATTTTTTTAAGTTTCTTAAATAAACTTTGCCCTGTTTCGGCGCCAGCTGTGGGATGCTCGTGGGGCCCTGGTGTTGGTTGGTGTTGGCTGGACCGTGGGACGTTGGCCCTGGGAGTTAGCTTCGGCTTTCTTTTTCCCGGCCGTCCAAATGGCTGCTCATGTCCTCAGGACGAGCCGGACGGTCTGGGTCTTCAACCCAATTAATTTTGGATTGAACTCGGGTTGAAAAAATGAAATACATTGAGCCCTATGGGACCTAATTTTTCAAACATTTTTTAAGCGGATTTAAAATTCACAAATTGCTTCGAAAATCTTAGGTAATATTCAAATTGTTCCATAATATATAAAAAAAATTCAGCAAAATATATTCAGTAGTTTTTAAAATAAAAATTAAAATAATAATTACACCTCTTATATGAAGCGATCACGTGACCATGATATGAAAATATCACGTGACCCACTTCAAAATGATATATGGCATCCATCTTGTCTCAAAATCGTGATTTTTAAAGTTTTTTTAATTCATATTGAGTGTTGTATCCGTCCTAAAACCACTTTATTTTTGCTTCTGTACATCTACATTTTTGCTTCTGTACATCTACATACTGAAACAACGCAATTACAATATATTTGAGTTTAAATGTTCATTCAAATTCGATTATTTCTACAACGAAGCCTATTTTTCACTTATGTAAAATGTAAATAGTAAAATATGTAGAATGAGTTGTATTAGAATTGCTGTATTTCTTTAACACAAAATTATTTAGCTCATGGAGTCTGCATAGCTGATATAAAAGAAATATTTATTGATTTTACAAAGAGAAGCACGATTTTTTTCGATGATGTTTTAAGCATAGCGTTTAATTACTTGTAGCTCCATGGTCTTAATTTTTAAATAAAATAAATTATTATAGTATTGTGATGAATGAAATGAATGAAATACTGCTTTTATAGAGAGAGCCAGGCGTGTTATTTTTTCTATGACATCATTTGAATGAATTTCAGTTGTTTTCGATGAAGTTTTCAAATATAATAAATTATCGTAGTATTATGAGAATTCTAAAATTATTACCGATGAATATATCGCATTTTAGAGATGTTAAACCAGGCAATTTATATTTCAATGCCGTCATTTGAATGAAGTTCATTTTTTTCGAAGAAGGTTTAAGTTTTCAAATATAATAAATTAATGTAGTATTGTGATAAGTTTTAAAATATTACCGAGGAATGTATTGCATTTTAGACATGTTTAAATAATATTGCATTGAAGTTTGAAATTATTTCATAATCAATGCTTTAAGCATGATTGATCTTTCTTGTTCTATTTTGAGTTCGTTGCCGAATCTATGTTAGGTTGAGCCTTTCGGTACACGATGTTAATCAAATAACGGTGCCGCGAGTGAGTATTTAGCGCGATGTATCGTGTTCGTGTAGCGTTTGATGTAAACGTGCTAAGTACGTGGCACTAACCAACAGTTATGCTCTTTGTAGTATAACTCACGATTAAGTACCACATCGGACTAAGGTTGACATGAGACATCGAAGTTAGCTATTTCGATGACTAGAATTACTTTTAAGGCTCCTAAGCCCTGTGTCGGTGCACGTCATTGCAGACTCTGGCTAGCCACGACGCCAGGCTAGTTTGTTAATGCTACGTAGCAAAAGAAAATTATTTTTGTGCTAAGACACTTCGAAGTTAGCTACTTCGATGACTAGAATTACTCTTAATTACTCTTAAATATTCCTCGAATGATCATCTCACCTCCGAAATAGATCTACTTGATAAAATCTTAATTACATTTAATTTAATTCAAAATATCTTAGAACTTTAGAATTCTCATTCTGTTGCCTCCGTAGGCAAAGCGCGTCTTACCCAGTCCACGTCACATCGCCAATTAAATTTATTCACCGAAAACAGACTTAAGCATCTTTAATGTTATTACGCGTTCATGACGCAAAGAAAAAGAGTTCCAATGTTAAGGAATATGAAATGCAAATACGAAGTACGTGTACTAAAGCGCGGGACAAAACCCTACACCAAGGTTTACCGAAACTGGCGGGAAATATCCAAAAAAGGCCGAATACAGAAATGGCGCTTTATCAATTTGGAATAAATTTCTAAGAACAAGTTTTAGAATCGAAAGTGAATTAGAATTTGCGGACAGTTAAATTTTGAAAGAAAATAATTATTAAACAAGGCAAGCATTTCATAACATATCCCAGCCGCAAACGAGGATTTGTTTTGGTACAGAACAAAGACTAACCAAAAAAATACATTCCAAAATTGCCTAAAAATAAAGCGGTGACATAAAAAAAAACCCAACAATTTCCTGGATAAAAAATATGCCACAAAAAAATTTGAAATAAAAATTTAGGATCTGTTATGCAAATAGGATTGTCAAATGCAATCAATTCTTATTTCCTAAATATGTGTATTTCTCAACCCAGAAATTCAACGAAAACAAGGACAGATGTGAAAAATTTGATTCATACAACACTGCATTCGCTCACATTCATACACTGATTTTCACAAAAGAAGTCCTTACATGCTAAATAAAAGTGAGAGGGTTGAGTTTTTCAAATTTTCCTCAATGTGTTTCAATTCAAAAATTAAAAATCTCATCACTATTGCATATCAGATTGTCATAAACATGGCGCAAAAAAAATCAATTTTAGAATAACCTAACCGGGTGAGATGTCTTTAAAAAAAAATACAATATATATACATAATACAAGTAACAATATTCCATTTATACCAATATTACTTATATCCATTTGAGACTTGTACTAATCTTCAGATATTCAAAATACTTACATTCTTTTTCAATCTTTCTACTACAATTTATATACAATATCACATATTAATACAATACATATTCATTTACAATAACTGGCTAGCCAAAAAAAAATTTTGTGATCACAAAAATAAATAAACAGATTATATGCGCGCGTAAACAATACAACATATTTTATTTGAAAAAAAAAATTTTGACTGTGGTCAAAGTTCAATAGGTGTGAGTACTCGCGGAAATCAGACTTCCAAAAAAAAATGTGAAAGTTCTTTTATAACTCCATGAAAAAAATAATTTTTCCTCAAAAAAAAATTCACTTTTTCACAAAAAAAAATTCAATCTAAACCTTTATACAAAAAAAATTCTTTCCTTTAATAAAATTATTTTCAATTTCCTATTCCAAAATAAACAAAAAAAATTAACTCATTTTTCTCTTTAAAAAAATATACATATACAAAAAAATTTTGAATCATTTCCCTTTTAATATTTGTTGTTTGTAAGTGTGCGAGGTTTCAGCTGGGATGGTTGCGCTGTTGACATTCTCTGCACAAACGATTGCATTCTGGGCTGTTTTGCCACAGATGAGGTCTTGGGGTATCTCCACTCTTGCGGTTGGGGAGTGCCTCTGAAAATATTGGATTTCGGTTTTTCATGAAAATTCTGTGCCTTTCTGACTTTGGAATAGTCAATCATTTGATTTTGGCACCAGTGTGAACTTCCAGTTAACTCCTGATTATGTCTTTTCTGCGAATTGTTTACTTTCACGTTTCTGGGTTTCACACATTTTCTTTCAACGTCACAACTGGATATTAGATTTATCATACCTTTTTTCAAATTTGGCACAAAAAAGTTTCTTTTGATATTTGACATAATTCTTGACAGTTCACATCGGGTTGAATTTGTGGATGTGTTAAATAACTTGTATAATGTAGGTATGCACGAATTTGGGACTACTAATCTTTTTTGTGCGAATGATTTCTGAACATGGGTATGCCTCTTGTTTTTAGCATAAAGAGCATCGTTGTGTATAAGAAAATTTATATGTTTATATGCTGGAGGTTGACTACCTTCCTCAACAGCTCTTCGAATTTTTATGCAATGAGGGTCAGTTTTCTGTTCCTTTATGATTTTCTGTATTTCCTCAATTGGTATCAGAGCATTTTTTTCCTTGCTGTTAGATGCATTATTCACCTTATCAGTACAGATGCTAATAGCATTTAGAGGACTAGTGACTTTTTCTTCCTTTGAAATTTCCATATTTTGTTCCTCTAATGTGTTTTGGAGATCATCTGCTATAGCATTTAATCGTTCTATGTGGGATCTTGTATGTTGTCTTACAAATTGATTATCATGTAACTGAAGGGCATCTAGTGTGCACAAAAGTTGAGTTACCTCTTCCAAAATATGTGGAATTGACTTAAAGTCTTGGGTATCATACATGCTCTGTGTTTTCTTATGTACTTCTAAAATTCGTACAGTAATTTTTTCAAAATCTTTTAAAAGTTGCATTTGATCTGCATGAGATGGCTGATTTTCATACAAGTCATCTGACTCTACGGATTCATCTATATTTTCTTTTTCTTCACTTTTAAATTTATCCATACAAGGTTGTGACATTTGTTGCATTTTGTTATTTTCAGGATTAGAATTTTGTTGTACTCTCAGATCTAAATTATGGAAATTTTGATTATTACTTTGTGCAACTTGTTTACACATATCAATGTCAGCTTTGAGAGATTTCTGATTGTTGATTGAATTGAAAGCTTTTTCAAATTTTTCTTTTATCTGTTGACCTTGTATTATATTTGGATTTATGGAATTTTGATGATGAAACTCACTGCGAAATTTATTTGTGCCATAGCTACTTTTCTGTTGTTGAAATGGAGGATAAGATGGTTTCATTCCATATTGGGTATTATAAAAGGATTTACTTCGATTCTGATTTCTTAAATTTCTGTTAAATCTTTGGTTGTTCCTTCTATTATTTTTATATGACTGAAAACAATTTTGTTGGAAATTTGAAAGTTTGTTTTCCAAAAAGTTAACATCTCGGCAAGCTGCCTTTAAATTTTGAGAAAGTTCACGATTGTCATTTTCTAATCCTTTACAATAGTTTTTTAAATCATATATTTCTTTTTCATAAGAGTTAGCTAATTCAATCCATCTTTTATTTCCCTCATCAATTCTTTTCTTGTTTGCCAGATGTAGGTTTTCTAAACTTTTTATCCTATCGTCTTTTTGTTTAATAATTTCTTGTGATTCGGGGATTATTTTTTTATTATATTGATCTTCCCATTGTACAATTCTTGGAACTTCTCTTTTAGGGATTGCTGATAAATTAGATGCATTATTTTCAATTGTTCCCTTATTACAATGTATCATAAAATTTTGGCAAGAAAGAAAGTCAATCCCTAGGATTCCTTTATACATTCTTTGCGTTGTGTGGTATATTCTTGAATCGAAAACTACGAGAAGAATTCGGATGAAGGGTTATTCAGGAATTGGAGATAGTCGACGAGAAAACACTTTTGATGAATACCTCGGGATGCTGGTGATGGAATGCATTTGAAGAATAAGACGAAACAATCTTGGCTTTCAAACTTAAATATATTTATTTAATTCAAACATAATTCACTTCATAACAGAACATATTCTCTGGCCGATCGAACTTATGAAGTCAGACTTTACGACACACAATTTAACGTTAAAAACCAAAGTCGTTGACAAAACTTCATAGAATCAAATTTTTGGTAATTATTCCTCGAATGATCATCTCACCTCCGAAATAGATCTACTTGATAAAATCTTAATTACATTTAATTTAATTCAAAATATCTTAGAACTTTAGAATTCTCATTCTGTTGCCTCCGTAGGCAAAGCGCGTCTTACCCAGTCCACGTCACATCGCCAATTAAATTTATTCACCGAAAACAGACTTAAGCATCTTTAATGTTATTACGCGTTCATGACGCAAAGAAAAAGAGTTCCAATGTTAAGGAATATGAAATGCAAATACGAAGTACGTGTACTAAAGCGCGGGACAAAACCCTACACCAAGGTTTACCGAAACTGGCGGGAAATATCCAAAAAAGGCCGAATACAGAAATGGCGCTTTATCAATTTGGAATAAATTTCTAAGAACAAGTTTTAGAATCGAAAGTGAATTAGAATTTGCGGACAGTTAAATTTTGAAAGAAAATAATTATTAAACAAGGCAAGCATTTCATAACACTACTAAGTTAGCTACTTCGATGACTAGAATTACTCTTAAGGCTCCTAAGCACTGTGTCGGTGCACGTCTATGCGGACTCCGGTTAGCCACGACGTCAGGCTAGTTTGTTAATGCTACGTAGCAAAAGAAAATTATTTTTGTGCTAAGACACTTCTAAGTTAGCTACTTCGATGACTAGAATTACTCTTAAGGCTCCTAAGCACTGTTTCGGTGCACGTCAATGCGGACTCCGGCTAACCACGACGTCAGGCTAGTTTGTTAATGCTACGTAGCAAAAGAAGATTATTTTTGTGCTAAGACACTTCGAAGTTAGCTACTTCGATGACTAGAATTACTCTTAAGGCTCCTAAGCACTGTGTCGGTGCTCGTCTATGCGGACTCCGGTTAGCCACGACGTCAGGCTAGTTTGTTAATGCTACGTAGCAAAAGAAAATTATTTTTGTGCTAAGACACTTCTAAGTTAGCTACTTCGATCACTAGAATTACTCTTAACGCTCCTAAGCACTGTGTCGGTGCACGTCAATGCGGACTCCGGCTAGCCACGACGTCAGGCTAGTTTGTTAATGCTACGTAGAAAAGATTATTATTTTTGTACTAGATATTTTTATGCACCGGTCGGTGATAATTTATCGGCAGTACCACTCTTCCCTTACCAATATAAGAGACAATCCGTTTCTATACATAATTATATTTTCTATATATAAACATATACATATAATGTTCTCTATGGATAAACATTCTGTATAACTCCTTATATTAATAATTGTTCAGATTTTAATATAATCCGGTTTATACATAATTATATTTTCTATGTAGAAACTTATACATATAATGTTCTCTATGTATAAAATTTCTGTATAACTCCTTATATTAATAACTATTCAGATTTTAATTAATGTAATAATTCAAGAGCAGAGATCGCAAACCTTTGAGAACTTGCGGGTCGCATTTGTCTCCCTGAATGAACTTCAACACTTTATCGCTGAATTGGTGCTGAAAAGCACCAACATGTCGTATTTCTTATTTCTATTGCTTCATGTCATTAACGAGTAATTTAACTAATTGGCGTGTGTCTTAACTCGATTTTCTTCTCATACCAGAATCCATTTTTAAATAGGTTGTGAAATTTTCCAGCAAATTTTGCCAGAAAGAATTTATAAATTTGTATTGTTGGGGCAAAGGATCACAATTATAGCATATTTCCCTTCATTTTAAAGAGTTTGAAAGAAAAAAAATTGCAGTTTTTAAATTTGCAATTTTTATTTTTAAATCTGTAGGTCAGAATGATCAAAATTATATCAAGTTACCCTTTATTTTAAAGGACCGGAAAAAACCTTTCGATTGATAGCAATTTTGATAATGTTCTCCACCTGTAGGGGGGGGGGGGACTGGAAATGACGCATCTATCTCAAAAATTGTATCTAGGCTATTTTTCAATACAATGGTTGAAACGGTTAAATTTTGTGATTATTGAGACATAAATAACCTCTTTTATGCATAATTATGTCGAATGTCATTTTATGCTGCCATGTTAAGGAAATACAAAATTTCAAAGTTATCGCTCGAATTTAAAAAAATTATATCTAAAAATCTCGTTTTAGATTTTTTTTATAACAAAGCCGGATGCAAAATTTAGTGAATATCCATTAATATTTATGACAGCTATCGTGTATACAAAATAATTGACCACAGACTGGCGGACATCACTCTAAAAATAGTCAAAACATGTTCAGGATGTCCTAAAGCATATACTGACATCAAAATCTCGAAATCGATTATTTTTGTTAAAACAATACTTCTTTATACTATATTCTATAGTAAGAGAAGGTAATAATGATAATACAATATAGGTCAAAATAAAAATGAACTCACCTCGATTTCATCCGGAAACTCCGACCATAGACTTCAAGTCAAAATATCCAATTATATTACTACATTGCTTGGAGGTATATAAATTAAACTTATACAATATATCTGACGATATTTTAGAATCAAGCCAATCTATAAACTTCCCTGACGGCACATAAATACGTACTTGGAAACGTATATTTCCATCTTTATTTTCTTTTTCAAATCTTACCTTAATCTCTTTCTTCAAATCTTAATATAGTAATTGCGTTGCCACAAAATATAGATGTACAGAAAATACGAAAAATTAAAGCGGTTTTAGGACGGATGCAACGCTAAATATAAATTTAAAAGATCTTTAAAAATTACGATTTTTACATCGGGAAAAATTGATGGATGCCATATTCTTTGTAAATGGATCACGTGACCTCTTCATATTGTATGAGTGCAATTATTATTTTTTTTTAATCTAACGAGCATATTCTGCTAATTTTATGAGATAATTTGAATATTTCCTGCAATTTTCCATGCAATTTGTGAATTTTAATTTCGCTTAAAAAATGTTTAAAAAATTAGGTCCCATAAGGTTCAATGTATTTCATTTTTTTATAAAATATAAATTTCAATGAAAATAAAAATTTCAATTCAAAAATAGGGAAATAAAATGTCTACTAAAAATTCTATAAAAAAAACAGAATTTTTATCCGATTCTAACCAAATTTAAAATTGCAAAACATTTGATGTCATAGGTCCGGCGCTAACCTTGACAGATAATTAAAAGGACTTTGTCAGCATCAGCGGTGACGGCAGTAGAGGGGACGGAAAATACTTTTTTTATAATATAGAGAGAAAAGCCTAGATTATTATACTGTGATAAAGACACTCTGACATCGTTCTGAATTCGCAAATTCACAAAAAATATTCATATAATTAAACTTGTTTTAGTACTTAATTTAATACTCTCAAAAAGCAAGTGGACGATGCAGTGAAAGTAAAAATCCACAGAATACAAAATATTCTACAGAAATTTCCACAAAATAAGTAAAATAGAAAGTTGAAATTTATTTATTTTTTCGTCCAGTTTTTATTTGAATAAAATGTTCTCAGGAAGCTTGTCAAAATGTCAGACCGCCGAACACATGAAAAAAGGTTTGGCCCAAAATCTCCAGTAAAATGATTCAAGCTAGGAAGTGACAGTCGAAAGCCTTTTTTTGCTATATTTCTCTCCCAAGCACAAATAAAGAGGTTCCACATATTTTTTATACATTGAAGTTTTTTAATGTATTGAAATAAAGTTTCGCTTTAAAGCTTTCTTAAATATTATGCTTCAATTTACTATTCTTTGAAATTTTAAATATTTTTCTATGTATACGTATCAAAGTCGTACATACAAAATACGTACAAAAATGACTTTATTAATAACAAGAAAGATCAATCATGCTTAAAGCATTGATTATGAAACACTTTCCAACTTCAATGCAATTTTATTTAAACATGTCTAAAATGCAATACATTCCTCGGTAATATTTTAAAACTTATCACAATACTACATTAATTTATTATATTTGAAACCTTAAACCCTCATCGAAAAAAATTAACTTCATTCAAATGACGGCATTAAAGTATATATTGCCTGGTTTAAACATCTCTAAAATTTGATACATTCCTCGGTAATAATTTTAGAATTATCATAATACTACGATAATTTATTATATTTGAAAACTTCATCGAAAACAACTGAAATTGATTCAAATGACGTCATAAAAAAATAACACGCCTGGCTCTCTCTATAAAAGAAATATTTCATTCATAAATAATTCCCCCATTCATGTCATTCATCAGAATACTATAATAATTTATTTTATTTAAAAATTAAGACCATGGAGCTACAAAAAAGTTAACTCTATGCTTAAAACTTCATCGAAAAATATCGTCCTTCTCTTTCTACAATCAATGAATACTTCATTCATATCAGCTAAGCAGACTCCATGGACTAAATGATTTTGTGTTAAAGAATTACAGCGATTCTAATACAACTCATTCTACATATTTTGCTGTTTACATTTTGCATAGGTGAAAAATAGGCTTAATAGTAGAAATAATCATATTTGATGAGCATTTAAACTGAAATATATTGTCATTGCGTTGTTTCAGTATGTAGATGAACAGAATTTAGGCAGAAATAAAGTAGTTTTAGGATGGATACAACACTCAATATGAATTAAAAAGAACTTTGAAAATCACGATTTTGACACAAGATGGATGCCATATATCATTTTGAAGTGGGTCATGTGATCGTTTCATATCATGGTCACGTGATCGCTTCATATAAAAGGTGTTATTATTATTTTAATTTTTATTTAAAAAACTACTGAATATATTTCGCTGAATTTTTTTTTATATATTTTATGGAACAATTTGAATACTGCCTAAAATTTTCGAAGCAATTTGTGAATTTTAAATCCGCTTAAAAAATGCTTGAAAAATTAGGTCCCATAGGGTTCAATGTATTCCATTTTTTCAACCCGGGTTCAATCCAAAACTAATTGGGTGATATTATTCATTTATATTCCTATAGGTCCTATAGACCGTCTGAACAACATACTAAAATTTCATTTTGATTAAGCCATTTTTACGGCAGTTATCGTGCTAACGGACAGACAGACAGACAGACAGACAGACAGACAGAATGAACAAAGTCATAAACACTTTTCAACTTTGTTGTAAAGTGTTAAAAACGACGCCTAATCGAAGAATTAATTATTAAAACAGTTTAATATATGGACCACATTGCTTATAGGGGATGCTATCAATATTTATAATTGTTAATTTAGAGTTGTGTGAAATATAAGTTAATTGGGTAATTTGAAATAGTATTACGTGTTGTCATCAGGAAAATCATCAAATTTACTATTCAACGTTAAAAACACAGTACCATGGAATTAATATGTTATTTTTTAACTGTAAAAGGAGTAAATTCATTGCATTTGATAAGGAAAGTCATGAGCTGCTCACATCAGATATCTTTTTATTATGTTGAATCGTTACCACCACCCCATTATCTTATCGCTAACAAGGACCGCTACCTTTATATCGCCCGGACAGAGAAGCACAACAGGTCCGAACGTGACCATCGATTGTAACGTAACGATAATTTAGATTACAATAATCGCGGTCCAACCTTGGCTGCTAACTTTGTCTTACTTCTCTTACACGCTCAAATGGATATGGCATTAGATGATTTTGCATGAAAACCTGGCGCCGGGGCCATCCATACTGCATATAGAGCAGTTAATTTTTTTAACTTTTTTGGTCGTCGAACCTATTTGAAATCCAATTTAACAGAAGAACCTTCAAATAAGAAAACGTTCAATACCGTCCAAATTATGAATCCATTTTTTTTTAACTTTTAAGAAAAATTACACACAAAACTACCACCGGCCGTCCAAATAGATGCTCAGGTCCTCAGGACGAGTCGGACGGTCTGGGTCTTCAACACAAAAATTCCAGGGGCGCGGTAGCCCATTGGTTAGCGCGCTGGAGTTGCACTCGGTAGGCCCGGGTTCGATTCCAGCCACTGCCAAAACTGCCGCCGTGTTCACGCGGAGTACGTGTGCGTCCGTAAGTCCTTCCGAGAGGTTGGTGGTAGGGGAAGGAGGGTACGGTCGCTGTGGATGCCTCCCCCACTGGGTTCCGGTCTAAATTGTGTGGCACTTCCCGGCCGTCCAAACAGTTACCTTACACCTTTCTGGTAGGTCGGACGGTCTGGGTAACAACAACAACACAAAACTACCATCCCGGCCGTCCAAACGGTTGTTTGAGTCCATTGGATGAGTCGGACGACCTGAGTCTTCAACACAAATTTACCACGATGCGCAACACCCTTTAAAACACCCTGAAACAGAAGAAAGGAAGAAAAGTCAAACTTCTCTCCAGGACTCAAAGTCGCTCGGCCAAATAGTAATGCTACGGCACTGATTGTTGGGTTCATTTTATTCTTCATTGTTGAGTTAATTTTATTCTTTATTGTAGAGTTAATTTTAAAGTAATCATAACGAATTAATAATATGGCTTTATGACCATGTTATTGACAAATGCCGGTCGTTTGGCAACTAGGCCATTAGACATCTAGCTCTCCAGTATTTCTCAATGATTGAATTAAAGTCACTATAGCAGGGCACTCGTCCAAATGTTTTCCAGACAGAAACAGTTCTAGGCCACATAAAGTACAACACAGTTAAGCAGCAAGTCCAGTTCAATGGAGATGAGCCCTGAGACAGTCATGATCAGAAGTTTGAACCTCGCAACTGCCTCTCGTTGACAAGCCTCTGGAATGATTGAAACGTTCCTGCTGAGGACTCTCCATGATTTTCCTTTATATGCTTCCAAAGATTCTGCCTCAATTTCTTTCTTGTGTAGCACTTTATGCTTATAAATCTTTACTTTCATCTCTTACTGTACAAAGAAAGCATCGACTAGAAATTTTTATAGGAAGTATCTTAGATGTGAATAACATATATGATGGGGGTGTTTCTGGCTGAAATACCAGCGTTACGAGAAATGTATACACTTTGGACGCATATATCTCCAAGTCTAATAGATAAAAATGTAAATAAATTTTTGCTTGTTTTGTCGGAAATAGGATACCATTTATGTATATGTTACCGTGAAAGACCGAAATTTGGAGAATGTCGACTTTCACCGGTGTCGACTTTCACCGGTGTCGACTTTCACCGGTGTCAACATTCACATAGTCGCTTGGTGTATGTCCAAAATATTTGTCAAATATCCTTATTTCTCACTTACACCGGCAAATGTCGACATTCACCATGCACTAATGGTGAATGTTGAATATGTCGGAGGTTTGCATTTTCTTCTCTGTGTTTCAGGCTCGAAAAAACGTCACAAGGGTGTTAACTTTTTCGCATCGCTTGGTGAGAAGAGTGACCAATCACAGTGAGGAGAGGGGTTCGTCACTCTGTAGAGGAGTTTTAACTGCTGGACTAACCCCGGAGAATTTAAATGCCGTGGTAGATTTAAAGGGCAGCCCGGGATTTATTTTTTTGGACATGTAGCTTTAGATTCTAGCGAGAGAAGAAGAAGGGATGCTCGATGTTACTTGCCTTCTTAATAATGATAGCAGTTGCACTTGGATAAATGTTAAGCATTAAGATTTTAGTTTAAATTTAGTTAATAAAGAACTTTGCATTTATACCGTATATGTTAAAATAGGAGAAAGCTTAAGTAACAGCACATGTAAATAAACTGTTGAACTTAAAACAAACAGTACATTCTAAATGAGAAAAGAAAATAATACCTGTAAAAAACTTACTTAATTATGTGACTGAAATCTTATTTATTGCAACAACTTAAACTTTTATGACACTTTGATTTGCTTAAGAGTCCCTTGCTTTTACAACTGCATTTAGTTGTGGAACACTTCCTTTTGCAATGACAGCGTGCATAGCTTTGACCCTCCACTTCTCGAATTAGCTGCAGCTGCTTCTCTCAGCGACATTTCTTGAGAAGAAATCTCATCTATGGAAAGTAACTTTTCTCTACAAATTACGAACTGATTACGGGTATAAAGCTGCTTGAGGGTACCATTTTTATTTGCTAGTTTATAAAAGTCAGAGTCTTCTATTCCAACAACAACTGCCAACACATTTCGGCCATCTGTACGACCACGGTCGACATCAGGGCCTTGTATTCGTACGGTATCACCAATTTGAGCAGGAGGAAATTATTTTTTTGAGGTTCGTAACATTTTCGTTGCTTGAAGTAGGAGATTCTCTTTCGCGGCCGACCTTTTTATCGAAATAAACTCGTGCTGTTCAGTCAGGGCTTGATATGAAGACGTGGTAGGTTGCAGGTCCTCTTCAATATTTCTCTTTGGAATATGGTTTTCGGTATGGCCATTGCTCAAATTTTCTTCAAAAGTATTAACAGTTTCTTCAAGCTGTTCTACGGTTTCAAAAGTATTAGCAATTTCTTCGAGTTGTTCTTCGGTTTCAATATTTGCAATTTGTTCGACAGACAAAAAAGACGATGCTATGCCTCTTTTTGGTTTAATGCCAAACATGGCTTCATAAGGACTTTGGCGTATTCCTTCGTGGTATGCAGTGTTCTTGGCAAACTGAACAAAGGGCAAACCATTTGACCATATATTTGTATCGTTATCGTTCATCCATGCAGTTAACATATTCTGTATATCCTGATTAGCCCTTTCAACTTAGCCTTGTATTTGACTATGACGAGGCTTTCCATGAACTATCTTAACATCTTTCCACATAGCGCATAGTTCGGATATGACTTGAGTACTGAATTCCATACCATTATCTGAATGCAATATAGCTGGAGCACCAAATGTTAAAAATATTTGAAGAAGGTGATACGCTACTTCTTCAGCTGTCTTAGTTTTCAATGGTCGTAGCTGGACAAACTTAGTTAAATGATCTTGATACACCATTATGAACTTATAGTCACCATCCCTGTGTGACTGCAGGTCTATCAGATCAACTTAACATCTTGAGTTTAACTCAGAACTGACCATTGGTTTCACAACAATACCTTTCTTAGGCGCACTATGTTTCATTTGACATTGTGTACATAAATTTAAATACAAAATTACAACTTCATATGTAATATTTTTGTATTTAACTTGCAAATCTTTAAGCATACGTGTTCTTCCTCCGTGGCCTATTCTGGTGTGAGTTTCAAATAGTATACTGAACAATTCATCATTGGTAACATAATACTGTTTATTCGTTTCTCCTGGTTTTAATGGTACAATTAACTTCTCTTCATCATTAATTTTTAAAACGTCAAAACGTCTTAATCGTCTGTAATCCAAAGGTGTGCTGCACTTAGTTTTAGCAGAAATCACTTCAGAAAGTATTTTAGAGTACTTTTCTTGAGATAAATAAAAACAATTGTCTTCTCGTTTACTCGCAATTAATGCATTTAACTTTTCAAAAAAATATATCACGATTCGCTGCAGTATCCATTCAATATAAATTAGGGTATGGGATAAAAAAAATAAAATTTTGCGAAAACGTTGCGCGCACCATCAAACCTTGCATAAGACTGACAAACAGTAATGTTCCAGAGTATAACAAATACATGCCACATAACTTTAATAGCAGCAGAACAAAGGATTTGGCGACAGACTGTCGCCTCTCTGTTGACCTCGGCTTCTCTTTTCGACCTCCACCAGAGCATATCTGTGCTTGTCGACATACACCGGTGATGGTCCGAATGCACAAGAATATAATCAAATATTCGGTCTTTCACCGACGTATTTGGTATGTCTTGACATTCACCGATGAAAGTCGACATTCTCCAATTTCGGTCTTTCACAGTAACATATATACAAAATTAATTTCAGCATTTTAATATTTTAAATATTTTCATATTTTGAAAATCTGTCTTTCTGTCTGTATCTGTGATTATCTCATCATCACGGGAGAGCGACTGCACCGAATTTCATGAAATTTTGTGGGTAGCCATGAAGTAGCTCCCCTGGACCTTGTGGAGAAATTAATAAACCACTCACAATTAAAACTTCTATAGCATTATGCTGACGATAATTTTCCTCCAATTTATTTGAAGAAAACTATATAATGTCGCTTGGCAACAGATTTGAATCCAATATGTTTATGCGGCAGACGTTTTTATTATATCGTTTCCGATTTAAATAAATTTTCGATTTAAGGAAATACAATATAAAATCAGTTTTATCCAAATTGCATTTTTGACTGGATGAAATTCCTTTTGACCTGAGGCTTTAACGTCCATTAAAGCCTTCAGGTTTAAAGATTACAAGTATTGATATTTTTAATTTATTACATCATATTTTTTATTTGGCTTTTTAAAACTCATATTGTTTTACAGGTAATTTTTTACTAATACACGGGTATATCTTCTACGAAATTATAAGTATGCAATTTTATTGCTTTCATTTTGGCATATGTTGGAATTAAGTACGGCCTTCAGGGTTAAAGATTATGAGAAATATTAATATTTTTAATTTATTAGGCCATATGTTTTATTTTGGCAAAGATTTTTGAAATTCATATAATGTAGTACGTCGAAAGTCCAGACCGTCCGGCTCATCCTTAGACAAATATAATGTAGTGCGTGTAATATTCTACTAATACACGGGTATATCGTCTCTTTCTGGTAGGTCGGACTGTCTGGGTCTCAACAATAACGGGTATATCGTCTAATGTACGCGATGATGTATTGAATGCAGGAGCGTCATTAAGGGGACAGGGGCGTTTCCCCCCTCCATGCTTTGGAATTTTTTTTTATTTTTGACTGCAGAAAAATGTTCCTACATTCGTTGCGATTTATTAAATTGTAGATTAATCCCTGCTACGAAAAAGAAATTACATCAGCACAGTACTGTGTTAATTTAGTGCCTTTTCTTCAATGAAAATAAATAAAATTTCACCCCTATCAACCAAAACGGATTTGAGTTATCTACTTCAGCATATTATAGTAGGTGCAACTTCAGTTGTGTATTTCTCAACTCGTGCATAAAGTAATCATTTTTTCAAGAAATTGTTAGCTTTGTGCAAAATAGTTGCATAGCATAGTGAAAATCGCTTTATTTAAACAGCAGTCTCTGTATAAAAGATAAGGGACAGCTATTCAGAAGAGATTACAATTTAATCGCTTCTAGAAGGTGACAACCATTCCTTCTGTGGATTTCTAGGAACCCTACTTTAATCCCCATTGAGGGGGAATAATAAAGGAAGAGTTAAAATTGTAGAGAAGGTTCACAGATGGGTCATCCGCTAAACAGAAATACATGCATTGTAAATAAGATTGGATCTGTCTATACTATTACCTCATGTGTGGACCATGGAGGTAGTATTATACCTTATAATATCTCGTTGATGTGCACTAAATTCCAATCTCATTAGCTGGTTAACCGATGTATCCCATTCAGAACTATGCTGTTAATTCTACACTCTTGGCCTCCTACACACATTGTGGTACAACCATCAGGTGATATACAGACAATAGCTCTCAAAAAGAAGATTAAATTTTCTGTGAAAAGTGCTTACATAATTCCTGAACAACACCTTGCACATAGGAATCTACATTTCGAAATTAGGAGGCAGTAAATTCTTCATTTCAGAGGCGATACACCCGTTGATGATCAACCATGTTGGCCATCTTTCTGTTTCCCATTCATTACCTCTAATTTAACTATGGCCAAATATGCCTGCCCAGACGATCAAGATTTCTCGAATAAAATCTTCCAACACATTAGTATTACTAATATTGTTAATTGAAGATATATTTCACAAGAGAGAGAAATTATTTATGAGGAAACTATTAAAAGCAGTATTTTGGAAATTGAATAGAATTAATAAACACTAATAAAAAAATATGTATTTATGTATATTTAAATATTTAATTTATCTCCAATCGCATTATAAATTGAATAATTTGAAAATTAAAACCTGTAAAGGATTATTAAAATTCTATATAAGGTAAAATTCTTTTAAAATTTGAATGTAAATTGTTTAGCGATTTAAGAGAAAAATATAATCAAGAAAGAATCAAAACATGGCTTTTTACTTATTGTTAAAATTTCATCAGTATTAACCAGAACCCTATTAATGTGGTGGTTTTGTCTGTTAGTAACCCCATCTCACTCCATCTATAATTTGCCCGTTCATCTGAGGGTCTTCAAATTTACCATGGGACAGCAGATTAGTGACTCATTTACTCGAAAATTGTATAAATTAGCAAATTCGAAATCCTTGGAAGTGGGAGGGGGGGGGGGGGGGGGGAGCAGAGAGGTGATCGAAAAATAAAATGTATTCAAAACAATCGAGTGATGAGGGTTTAAAGAAAGTTCACATCAAAACTAAAAGACAAATGCCATTTCATTTTTTTTTCTTTTCCATATGTTGGGTAGGGGGTTGGGGGGGGGGGGGGGTTGCTAGTTTTGTAAAAAATAAACAAAAATATCTGAAATGATTTTTCCAGATATATCAGTCCAACCCAAATATAGGGAAAATAACTGATATACCAAATGGATTAGAAAAATAAAGTTGTCTGGTTGAAAATTAAAAATCTATCACCATATTCAATTTGAGTATCAAAATATCAGCTGGCTGGAAAAATACAAAGATTGCTTAAACACCATCATGTTTTTGTTTTTTCTTCGTTTAAGAAAGACAATGGATAGAAAGAAACCCTTAAAACATTTTCCAAAGATACATCAGCCCAATTTAATATTTAGATATTTATTAACCAAAGAAAAATCAGGTATTTTAGACTTCTTAGAATTCATTCATTTATTACTTTCCTTATATACATAATGTATAAGGAAAGTATTGAGACGGGGTCGAAAATTCGAATTCGAGTTTTCGACGGGAGAGCACGTTTCAAGCATCCCTGATCACGAATCAAACATTTTTGAAGTGATGTCTGTGTGTGTGTGTGTGTGTGTGTCAGTGAGACTGTTGAGAAGATAACTGACGAACGAATGTACCGATTTGAACCAAATTTGGTACAAAAATCACAATCCGTAAACACTGGAAGCCTATTGTTTTTATACACAATCGAATGTTGAGAACCCCCTAAATTTTCGAATGAAATTTTGAAAAAATCGTCAAAAAATCAAAACCATTAATAAAGTTACGCAAATAGACATTTCTTATGTAATTTTTCATTAGAAAACGATTGACATAAATTTTAGAACGCTAACAAGAACCGTTCTCGAGATATTGCACATTTTTCAAAAAAATTATCAAAAAGTCATATAAAATTAAAAAAAATATTTGCTATTGAGAAACATGTTCACTTTTTATATGTAATACCATGCGATAAATTGGGTGACATCATTCTCGTGGATCTAGCTCGTTCCATTCATGAAAAAAGATACTTTGAGTAATACTTTTGTATTTGAACGCCAATAGTCATTTATCTACTGTAAGGACTTATTTCTTCGTCCATAACGCTTGGCGAGATTTTGTCGACGAATTTGGTGGAATGTCGCCGACTTGGCGACTTTTTGAAATGTTGCCAAATTAAGGAAAATTGCGCCAAATGAATAAAAATGAAGCTAAATCAATGAAAATGACGACCAATTGTCGAAAATTCAATATCTTGGAAAGAATATTAGTATCTACCATAAGAAAAACCTCTTTTTTTTACTGTAAAAGTAGTAAATTCATTACATTATATAAGGAAAGTCATGTGTTGGCCACATCAGATTTTTAAACTTAAATTAGGAAAAAAATTAAAATCAAACATAATTTTGAGTATGAGTAATTTACTCGCGCTATTATCGTTCGCTAAATGACAACAAACATATGCACATGTTCGGTGATTTAAGTTTCTCTACGTTATTTGCTCCTAATGAAATTAAATTATTTTAAAACACCTTTTTCCAATTCTAATACCTTATACACAAAATTTTTGTCTTATTTTATAACTTTCAGCTGATTAATTAAATCTTAACCACCTTTATTTTCCGTTCATTTGAGGAAGGGGCTGTCAAAACCAATTTAATGAGATAATTTTGAGTCGTTTTACTAAGCAAAATAATACTATATAACATGTATGCTAAAATATTCTGTTTGAAGATATCTTTGACATAAACTTAACTTTATTAACTTAAACAAACTTAAAGATCTACATTTGCTAACTTTCAGCAAATAAAATTTTTTCACAGGCACTTACTAGTTATTTAAATAATTATATATCAGTAAAGTCTGCTTGCTACGTCCATTCAAGTACGCCACGACCCTGCAAGGGAAACAGAAATTGACGGAAATCAACTCATGCCAACTCTCCCATCCGTTCCTAATATCCATGGACACATGCAAGCCACACACGCCTCCCATTTAATATTACTATTTCTTAAACGACTCCCTATCAAAAAAATCTGATGTGGGCAATACATGATTTTCCTTATATAATGCAATGAATTTACTACTTTTACAGCTGAAAATAAACGTTCTTCTTATAGTAGATACTTATATTCTTTCCATGATATTGAATTTTCTTCAATTAGTCGTCATTTTCATTGATTTAACGTTATTTTTATCAATTTGGGGAGATTTTTGTTAATTTGGCACCATTAAAAATGTCGCCAAGTTGGCGACATTCCGCCAAATTCGTCGCCAAGAGCTCGCCAAGCGTTATGGACAGAGAAATAAGTTATTCTTATAGCAGATAAATGACTATTGACGTTCAAATACAAAAGTATTACTCAAAGTATATTTTTACATGAATGGAACAGGCTAGATTCACGAGAATGATGTCACCAAATTTATCGCATGGTATTCCATATGAAAAGTGAACATATTTCTGAATAGGAAATATTCTTATTTTTTATTTTATATAACTTTTTGATAATTTTTTGAAAAATATGCAATATCTCGAGAACGGTTCATGTTAGCGGTCTAAAATTTATGCCAATCGTTTTCTAATGAAAAATTACATAAGAAATGTCTATTTGCGTAACTTTATTAGCGGTTTTAAGTTTTTGACGATTTTTTCAAATTTTCGTTCGAAAATTTAGGGGGTTCTGAACATTCGATTGCGTATAACAACAATAGGCTTCCAGTGTTTATAGATTGTGATTTTTGTACCAAATTTCGTTCGAATCGGTCCATTCGTTCGTCAGTTATCGTCTCCACAGGCTCACTAACACACACACACAAACATCACTTCAAAAATGTTTGATTCGTGATCAGGGATGCTTGAAACATGAGCAACCGTCGGAAACTCGAATTCGAATTTTCGACCCCGTCACAATACTTTCCTTATACATTATGTATATAAGGAAAGTAATATACATACTATACCAACACCTAACATAACGCAATTAATTTACGCTTCCCTAGACCCTCTAACAAATCAATTTATCAAGCTTAATACTTCCAACATTTTATTTCAGGTTTTCAATTTCTAGTCATACCATGGAAGTAAAGGGACTCCTTATAACTTTATGAGTTATACAATTTAGCTCCAACCAATCTATCTATAAACAATGCCTTCCACCATCCTCAATGTCTTCCGCATGAGATTATAAACACAAAAAAGACCGAATTGTGAGAGCTATTTTTCCAGGTCCAACAGTTAATTTCAAAAACTAATTTCAGATTTGGATTCAGCATGGCCAAATGCCGACACAATAGCTTTTTCAGCGATCGGGGTTGCATTTGGTGCTTTGAAATACCGCCACTTTTAGAGAAGTTACTCATTTTATCCTTCGCGTAAATCCTAAATTTATAAGAAGTTTAAAAAGAAACATATATCTAATATCTATTAATTATGCTTTTTTAATGAAGTAATTACTTTCCTTATATACATAATGTATAAGGAAAGTATTGTGACAGAGTCGAAAATTCGAATTCGAGTTTTCGACGGGAGAGCCCGTTTCAGGCATCCCTGATCACGAATCAAACATTTTTGAAGTGATGTCTGTGTGTGTCAGTGAGACTGTGGAGACGATAACTGACGAACGAATGGACCAATTTGAACCGAATTTGGTTCAAAAATCACATTCCGTAAACACTGGAAGCCTATTGTTTTTATACGCAATCGAATGTACAGAACCCCCCTAAATTTTCGAATGAAATTTTGAAAAAATCGTCAAAAAATAAAAACCACTAATAAAGTTACGCAAATAGACATTTCTTATGTAGTTTTTCATTAGAAAACGATTGACATAAATTTTAGAATGCTAACATGAACCGTTCTCGAGATATTGCACTTTTTAAAAAAATATATCAAAAAGTCATATAAAATAAAAAAAAAAATTCCTATTGAGAAACATGTTCACTTTTCATATGTTATACCATGCGATAAATTGGATGACATCATTCTCGTGGATCTAACTCGTTCCATTCAAGATACTTTGAGTAATACTTTTTTATTTCAACGCCAATAGTTATTTATCTGCTGTAAGAATAACTTATTTCTCCGACCGTAACGCTTGGCGTGATTTTGGCGACGAATTTGGCGTAATATCGCCATCTTGGCGACATTTTTAATTGTTACCAAATTAACAGAAATCTCGCCGAATGGATAAAAATGACGCTAAATCAATGAAAATGACGACTAATTGAAGAAAATTCAATACCTTGGAAATAATATAAGTATCTACTATAAGAATACCATTTTTTTCACATGTAAAAGTAGTAAATTAAAAGTATTGCTGGTATATCTTCTCATACAGTTTTAGCGCTTCCATTATAGCATATATTGTACATGTAGCACATTAGCATATATAGCACATACTTTCTCTAAGCATTTACAGCATCTCTTTTAGTTCGTTGTCCCATTATGTAGGTGATAGAATGATGTATTGTATAGAATAATATGTAGATTTTTTTTCCTCTTTTAATGCTCGTAGTCTGCGTTTTGGCATTTATAGTAACTTACTACTGCCAAATCTAAAACAAGCATGTGTTTGGATTAATAAGAATTAGATGCTCAGATCTGAAGAAGAATCTAATAAGTCTGGTTAATCTCCAAAATTTAGCCAATGCTGATCATTTCTTTTATTGGCGTTGTAGCCGTGGTTTAACTGCTTTGGTGATTTCAATATTCCATAATTATTTGGAATTGGTAATTATTGTTATATCTTTATAATTATATATATATATATATATATATATATATATATATATATTAAATCAGAAATGGCAATGGGAATGAGGTTTGCAAAATACTATGGACGAGAATGATTTATAAGCACTCGATTTAACCATTTTGTTCGGGACAATGACAAATATTACTGTAAAACGTCGGTCCAGAATTCATACCCCCATCCAACCTCTATTTCGCCTATCAGAATCAACGTCAAGTTGGGCGCCCTTGTTATACTTATCCCGGAATTCACAATCAACCAAACCACTATCGAAACCTTTGGTACAGTGTCTAGAAGGGACCCCCTCTAGACACTGTACCTTTGGTTTGGAAAGCAGCAGTTCAGTAACCTTCGTTTCACAGCCATGCAGTTATATCGAGCGAGAAAAGGAATTCAATTGGCTGAGACTAATCACGTGGGCTGGCGGGCTTGCAACTGGGAAGCAAATACTTTCTTACTTTCGAATCGAATAGCTTCCACGTGCTTCTTATTTTAGAGTGGTTTTCATTCTTGATTGTTTTTTGTTTGAAATGATGACTGGCCACCGAATTGTATTTACGGTTTTTGAAAGGGAGCTCATAATTGAGCTGGTGAAGCCTAAATTGTCAATAATACGGAAGAAAGAAATAAATAAAGTTAGTGTTAACGAAAAAAATGCTGCCTGGCAGGAGATAGCTAATGCTTTCAATTCCACAAACGGAACAACAAAACGATCAGCCAAACAACTCTGTCAGTGCTACAGAAATTTGAAAAAGAAAGCCAAGAAAAGAATAAGTGGCCCGTGTTCTTCTCAAGAAATGTATTCTCTAGGGCGCAGGATCTTATCTATGGAAGCGTTAAGTGCACAGCGTGATGCAAATTATGACAGTTTAGGATCCAGCATGCAATTAATGTACGAAGAAGGTAAATTTTACTTTGAATTGTGTCGTTTAACCTTTTTTTTTTATAGCATGCAAGTTAATATTATACATACAGACTATTTTATACTTTTAAATGTTATTATTAATTTGCAAAATATATTGTATTAATTTAATTGTAGATTATCAGCATTAGACTGTTAACTAATGCTCTATTCATTAGTGAGTTTGGTGTACTTATCTTAATTTCCATCCATTGTTTGGAAGAATTTTTTTTTTTGGTTTCCGTATATTATACAACAGCAGGCCAGAGAATATTCCGGGGGGCGTTGGAAACGGAATATTTTCTCCTTATTCCTACAAATATTTATTCGAAACTCAATGGGTTCTATAAGTTCCGGGGTGATGCATACCCCCCCCCCCCCCCCCTCTTAAAGTTGCCACTGTTATTCAAGTGTAAAAAAAAATATTGAATATTTCAAAAACAATTGGCGGTGGTTCCAGTCCGTTGAAGCCGAAACGGTTTTGCTTGAATGACATTTTTACTTGCTCATACTTAATATTGATAAAGTATTGTTTCCGAGTGAATTTTTTATTACGATATTTTGATGCCAATATATGTTTTAAGCCCTTCTGAACACTCTTTGACTATGTTTGGAGTGATGTCCTTCTGTCTGATGCGTTTGGTTGGTTTCTTATGTACACAATAGCAGCCACAAATTTCAATGTATTTTCATGAAACGTTATATCCGGTTTTGTTATGAGGCAATCAATTAATTTTTTAATTCGAGCGGAAACATTGAATTTTATCCAAAAATTTATATTTTTTTTAACATGGAAGCATAGGACAAAATTTGGCATAATCAGGCAAAAAAGGGTTCATTTATGGCCCAATGAGTACGAGACTTCATAGTTTCAATTATTGTTATGAACAATAACTACAATACTTGTTGAACTGTGTTGTTGAACTTGTTGAAAAATACTGCAATACTTGTGAAAAATAACTGCAATTTTTGTTCGGAACATAATTAGTCCCCATTGGAGGTCAAATCAGCCCCGGAAGATAAATAGTATGTATGGTAAGTATGATGATATGTATTGTAAGTATGTATGGTATGTATGGTACTTTTTTCAAGGCCTTTAAAGTGAAGAGTAACACGCTATAGTTGCAATCATTTGGACAAAGACACAGATTTTTAACACTTTAAAAGTATGACTTTGTTCATTCTGTCTATCTGTCTGTTCCCACGATAACTGCCGTAAAAATGACTTTATCAAAATGAGATTTTAGTATGTTGTTGAGACGGTCTATGGGACATACGGGAATGTAAATGAATAATATCACCCAATTAGTTTTAGATTGAACCCGTGTTGAAGAATGAAATACATTGAACCCTGTGGAACCTAATTTTTCAAACACATTTTAAGCAATGTTAAAATTCGGAAATTACTTCGAAAATGTTAGGAAGTATTCAAAATATCCCATAAAATATATAAAAAGAATTTCAGCAAAACATATTCGTATTTTTTTAAATAATAAGTACACCCATATTATATGAAGATATCCAGTGATCCACTTCAAAATAAAATATGGCATCTATCTTTTTTTCCCAGTGTCAAAATCGTGATTTTTAAAATTATATTAAATTTATATTTAGTGTTGCAACCATCCAAGAACTGCTTTATTTTTTCGTTTTTTTCCTCTTTTAGTAATTGTAGTCTGCGCTTTGGCATTTATAGTAACTTACTATTGCCAAATCTGAAACAAGCATGTGTTTGAGTTAATTAGAATTAGATGCTCAGATCTGAAGATGAATCTAATAAGTCTGGTTAATCTCCAAAATTAAGCCAATGCTGTTCATTTCTTTTATTGGAGTTGTAGCGGTGGTTTAACTGCTTTGGTGATTTCAATATTCCATAATTAATTGGAATTGGTAATTATTGTTATATCATTATAATTATATATATATACTAGCCGCCTTCGGCGACCAGCCTGTTCGCTGCCCTTGAAAATTCTGACAGTGGCAAACTCGCTATTAATAAATGCATTTCAAGCAAATTGAAATTTAAAATGAAAAGTAATTTATTTCGAAAATATTAATTTATTCCAATAAAATGGGAAAATGGATGGTTTGTTTTAGTTTAGTGACGTACATTCATTATTTGCCAGGCACAAATATCGAATGTTACATCCAATTTCGCTATGCGTATCTGACACAACCTCGTCAGAACCTCCTCGACCACCTCCCCTCCACCTTGAAACACCGTGTGTCTGCGCGCGCATGTGGGTGAAAATCGATTCCTGCTTTCGCTGTTTGGCCGAAAAATTGAAAATCATTACTTCCTTAAACTCCGGATCGCGCGGCTACTTTTTCTTATTTCTTGACCAAATTGGGCTTGTGAGAAAGCCTGATCTTTGAGCTTTCTAAAACTGTAAATTATTAGTCGAAATTGTCGGTACTTTTTCCGACGCGAGGATTTAATAACGAAAGTTCGTTTTGTTGAGCCAAAAGTGACTTTTGTTTTAAAATCTTTAAAAAATAACAGAATTTGTCCCTGAGATTTGAAATTGATATATTTTTACTCGCAATTGTCCGCTCTTTCCGGTCGTGTGATTTCTTTTTTCTACGACGTCTGGATGGTGAAGAAAAAAGGGGGAAAATCGGTCGAAATCGCATAAAACATTAAATAACAAAAAAAATTCAAATTTTAAAAATCTGTTTTCACTTGTCACCTCCCTCCCCCGTGTCTTTGATTGCCAAATTTCGTAGCTCTGCGACGCGCGGTCGCTGAGCTTATAGTGTATAAGATACACAGACAGACATTGCCTTTTATTATATAGACTAGCCGCCTTCGGCGACCAGCCTGTTCGCTACCCTTGAAAATTCTGACTGTGGCAAAATCGCTGGCGCCATAACCCCGTGGAGTTAACAAAGTTTGTTTTAGTTTAATGACGTTAAAACTAATAATGAAATTTTAGTATGAAAAATAATGTTCTAGGGGTTCTTGAAAATTAATTTGTAAAGTGAATTTATTCTAATATTTGTGAACTGTGAGATTCTGAGGATTTCTGTACCTGTAAGCCTAGGAAAGGGATCACTTTGATGTGTACTCACAGCCGGAATCAGCTGCTCCTACGTTTTTTATAGAGGTATGTTCCTCTATTTTATGTTTTACATAAATGAAATTGTATCCGTTTGTCTGCATTTTTAGTATTGCAAGCATCGCAAATGACATGAAAGTGTTTTTGAGACTGATGATGTTGAATGTGAATTTAGTATAAGAAATAACGATGCTACTTTAACGATGCTGCTCAGTGAAAAAAGTGTTTTTTTTTTAAAGATTGTCCCTACCACCACCCGATGCATAAATGCACCGCGACAATCTCCATAACGTTATTTTTATTTATTTTTTATTTCTTCAGTGTTTAAGTTTTTTTTATTGTGGTCTCAACCACCACCCGAGGTAAACAATACATCTCCACAATTCAATCCAGCATAATGAGCCGAAAACCTTATAAAAAGCAAACACTAATTGGGTTTTTAATTGTCTCTAGGCCACAAACCGTACAAAAAGCAAACACTTATTCGGTTTTTTTATTGTCCCTAGGCCAAAAACCGTATAAAAACAATCACTGATGACATTTGCAAATATAATTTAATACTCATGCGAATATCCTCATCAGGATATTCGCATGAGTATCAAGAGCATGGTCCAAATATATCAGCCAGATACCACCTAACACTAATTCGGCTTTTAATTGTCCCTAGGTTAAAAACCGTAAAGAAAGCAAACACTTATTCGGTTTTTAATTGTCCCTAGGCCAAAAACCGTATAAAAAGCAAACACTGATTCGGTTTTTAATTGTCCCTAGGCCAAAAACCGTATAAAAAGCAAACACTTATTTGGTTTTTAATTGTCCCTAGGCCAAAAACTGTATATAAAGCAAACACTTATTCGGTTTTTAATTGTCCCTAGGCCAAAAACCGAATAAAAAGCAATCACTGATGACATTTGCAAATATAATAAACATAATAATTTCATACAAATATAATAATTTCACTCTGAATACTGTTACCACCTCCCGATGTATACAATACATCACCACAATTCAATCCACCATAATTCAATCTTTTAAATTTTATAATGATCATATGCTAAGCTCTTAATTCCATCATTTAAAATATAACGTAATTTTCTAATAAATATAACAATTTCATTAAAATATAATAATTTCACTCTGTATACTTTTGCCACCATCCGATGTATACAATACACCACAATTCAATCTACCATAATTCAATCATTTAAATTTTATAATGACCATATGCTAAGCTCTTTATCCCATCATTTAAAATATAATGGAATTTTCTAATAAATATAATAATTTCATATGAATATAATAATTTCACTCTGCATACTGTTACCACCACCCGATGTATACAATACATCAGCACAATTCAATCCACCATAATTCAATCAATTAAATTTTATAATGACCATATATTAAGCTCTTAATTCTATCATTTAAAATATCACGTTTATCATCATAGGTGGATAATCCCATTTTAATTTGTTTAGCAGTATAAATCTGATGGTATTTTCTTGCAATTTTAAATTGTTCAACTCTATTATATATTCTACTTGTTAGACAGTTATAGTAATCTTGGTGACAGATTAATTTTTCCACCACCACCAGGATTAATTCCCACCATCACCTAATGCATCAATGCATCGCAACAATCTCCATAACTTTCTTTTTATTTATTTTTTTATTTCTTCAGTGTTTAAGTTTTTTAATTGTGGTCCCAACCTCCACCCGATGTATGCAATACATCGCCACAAATCAATCCACTATAATTCAATCATTTAAACTTTATAATGATCATATGCTAAGCTCTTAATTCCGTCAATTAAATTATGACGTTTATCATATTAGGTGGACAATAGTAGGGGAATAGGGAGAGTTCTGCGCCACTTCAGAGGCGGTGAACCCTATACTTTAACATGGGGAACCCTCCGAGGCCAGAAAATGAGTGCATCAACAGAGGCGGTGGTAAAGTCCCATGCTTTAACATAGGGGTTCTCAGAAGTCGGTGTGAGGCAGCACAGTTCCATAATTTGACGTCACAGAAGAGAGTGGAGTTCATGACGTATAAAGTATTGTTTTTTCTTTTTTTGTTTTTTCTTTTTTTGTTTTTTAGTAACAAAATTTCGCAAATGTAAGTTATTTATTTATTTTTTTTATGTTCTCACACTTTCGCAATTTTTTTAAAAAATGTGGTAATGGGAAAAATTAACATTTTGTTAAAATGTTCCAAAAGCGTAAAAAAGTAACAAAAAATGTGGTAATGGGCAAAATTAACATTTTGCGACTTTTTTTTTAAAATGTTAATTTCTCTATGGGAATTAATTAACATGGGTTTTCACACATTTGTCATTTTTTTTCAAAAAATGTAGTAATGGGAAAAATTAACATTTTGCACAAAATGTCTCAAAAACGTAAAAAAGTAACAAAAAAATGTGGTAATGGGCAAAATTAACATTTTGCGATTTTTTTCAAAATTTCAATTTCTCTATGGGAATTAACATGGGTTTTCGCACTTTTGTAATTTTTTTACAAAAAAATGTGCGTTTTTACAAAAATGCTACTAAAAATGTGGTAATGGGAAAAATTAACATTTCGCACAAAATGTTGCAAAAACGTAAAAAAACAACAAAAATGCGTGTTTTTTACAAAAATGTGATAAAAAAGCGTGTTTTCAAAGTAGCAGAATCGCGTGAATTGGGTGTATGAGAGGGGGTGTGTTTTCCCAATCATTCTGGGCTTGGATTTCAAAAATTTTAAACATAAATATTTTTAAATAATAGCAGATACTTGTTTTCAACTATCCAAATGCAGTAATGTCTTTTAAGAAATTAGATGCTGTTAGAAAAATATATTATTTTTTTTATTGTGGTCCCACCTCCACCCGGTGTATAGGATACACCGCCACAATTTCTATTTTTTTCTTTTTTCCTATTTTTTTTCCTTCTTTCTCTTTTTCCTTTTTTTATTTTTTTATTTTAAAGTGTCCGTAGGCATAACTTGTAATGCCGTCCTCGAGTAAATATCTTTTACCATCAATGGGTGACAAAGCCACCTTGTTCTGGCATACAGTGAATAGTTTATGATGGCTACTATCTATTCTAATCTGTTCTTCCATAGTAGGTCTAACACTCAACAAGCACTGTCTATAGTCATTGTGTGTAATTTTCCGTGCAACCACATGTGTAGAAACACCTTTAGCTCTTTTCTTTTCTCCAGCAGCTGATAGAATAGAGTACATTTTAGGTCTAAGTCCTATAAACTCTTGAATGGGGGTTGAATTCAGTTCATCTTTAAAATATCCAATACGTTTTTTATTATCTTCACTGAAGAGGGGATGATCCTTGGGATAGTCAGAAAAATCACACAGGTGTTTATGCTGGTTCATATCTTCATAAATATCAGCAGTTTGGATTTCATAAGACAATGAATCAGTATCGGTGAAGAGAAGCGAAGCTTTTTCACCATATTGGCTTTTAATATGTTTATAATGAAACTCATACATCAGGAGTTTAGATAACTCCAAGATAGCAAAGATTATATATATCTTAAAAACTAAAAGTGATAGCTATAAACAATAAGCAAGAATTTGTTGCACTTATAAGTGTAAATCAGTCTTGGGTCTAATTATATTTCTTTTTTCCGATATTACAAAAGTTTCGTTTTATTAACACTTTACAACATAGTTGAAAAGTGTTTATGACTTTGTTCATTCTGTCTGTCTGTCTGTCTACCGTAAAAATGACTTTATCAAATTGAAATTTTAATATGTTATTCAGACGGTCTGTGGGACCTAAGGAAATATAAATGAATTATATCATCTAAATACTTTCGGATTGAATACTGGTTGAAAAATTGAAATACATTGAATACTATGGGATCTGATTTTTCAAACATTTTTTAAGCGAATTTAAAATTCACAAATTGCTTCTAAAGTTTTAGGAAATATTCAAATTATCCCATAAAAATATGAAAAAAATTTCAACAAAATATATTCGGTAGTTTTTTTAAATTGAAATTAAAATAATAATTACACCTATATTATATGAAGATATCACATGACCCACTTTAATATATGGCATCCATCTTGTGTCAAAATCGTGATTTTTAAAGTTTTTTTTAATTTATATTTAGTGTTGTATCCGTCCTAAAACCGTTTTATTTTTGCTTAATTTCTGTGCATCTATATTCTGAAACAACGCAATTACAATATATATGAGTTTAAATGATCAATGCCATCCATCTTGTGTCAAAATCGTGATTTTTAAAGTTCTTTTTAATTTATATTTATTGTTGTATGCGTTCTAAAACTGCTTTATTTTTGCTTAATGTCTGTGCATCTACATTCTGAAACAACGCAATTACAATATATTTGAGTTTAAATGATCATCCAACATGATTATTTCTACAACGAAGTCGAATTTTCCCTTATGGAGAATGTAAACACAATTTTAAGATGTTGAATGAGTTGTATAATAATTGCTGAATTTCTTTAACACAAAATTATTTAGCTCTTTAAGTCTGAAATATAATTGATATGAATGAAACATTCATTGATTTTAAATAAAGAACACTGAGCAGACGATTTTATAGCAGACTTTTTCGATGAAGTTTTAAGCATAATTAAGCAGTTAAATTACGTTTACCTCCATGGTTTTAAGTTTTTAAATAAAATAAATTATTGTAGTATTGTAATGAATGGGATAAAAGTGTATGAATGAAATATTTACAGATTTTACACAGAGAGACAGGCGATTTATATTTCAATAACGTCATTTTAATAAAGTTCAATTTTTCGATGAAGTTTTAAGTTTTCAAATATAATAAATTATTGTATTATTGTGATAATTTTAAAAGTATTACCTCTGAATGTATCGCATTTTAGAGATGTTTAAATAAAATTGCATTGCAGTTGGAAAGTGTTTTATAATCAACGCTTTATGCATGATTGATCTTTCTTGTTACATATATTAAAACACACAAATGCAAATAAAATTTTTTCTAAAAACATGTAAGTTTATTCAAATATTTAACTTAGTATATAGTCGTAATTATATATATAACTATATTCTACAATATATGTCTTAGTACAGGGTCTTTCAAAAGTCCATATAAATTTTAAAATTCATTAAAAATCGAAAAATCATCGCATTGAGATACGGTTTGTACCATAAGTTTTGTCAAGACGGGGGGGGGGGGGGGAATTAACGAAAAAAAAAATTGTAGTTTAAAAAATCACCTATAGGTGGCGCTGAACGCATTGGAAAGACAAAGAAAATAACTTACTGTACGCTCAGTGCCTTTATTAAGTGTTATTAACATAATGTGTTATTAGCATCATGCGTTCGACATGTCTGCCTCCACAAGATATGGCACAATTCAGGGAAGGAAGTGCAAACACCCTAACTCCAGAATGTAGCATGTCTGGATGGATGAAACTCACTTCACGACGAATGGAATCTTTTAGTTCCGACAATGTGGATGGGCCTGATTGATAAACTCGTGATTTTAAATACCCCCACAAACAAAAATCAACTGGTGTCAAACCTGGAGATCGAGGAGGCCATGAGATCTTGCAATGCTTACTGATAAGTCTGTCTTCCCCGAATGTGTCAATTAGAAATTTCTTTACTAGAGTTGCGATGTGAGATGGTGCTCCATCTTGCATAAATGTTACAGTAGATATCAAATTTCGTTTTCACAAAGACGGTACGACTTGCTCATGCAGAAGAGTCAAATAACGCTGCGCGTTTACTGTGCAAGTTTTCTAACCAGTACTTGAGCTAAACTCCTCAATGAAAAAAGGTCCCAGAATGTAAGAGCCAGTGAAGCCGCACCAAACTGTCACTCATGGTGAATGAAGTGGCTCACGTGGTATGTACTCACGTGAATTAGAAGTCGCCCATATACGACAGTTGTGTGTGTTTACATTTCCATGCAGTGAAAAGTGGGTTTTGTCTGTCCACAACACATTAAATAACCACTGTGGTTCCTGTGCAATTTTTGACATAGCCCACTTGGTAAACGTTTCTCGCTGTGCGTTATCTACCGGTAAAAGCTGATGGCGTGATTGTAATTTGTAAGGATACAGATTTAAGATACCGTGAAGGATACGCCATACCGAGGATACAGGAATATCCAATCACCTTGCAGCTTCAAAAGCGCTGCTATTCCCCGCCGCTGTTTCAGTTACTAGGTTTTCAATTTCAGATGCCACAGCACTGGCACAGGAGTCCGTTAACGATGGTCTTCCACTTCGTGGACGATCCTCTAAACATCCAGTTTCTGCAAATCGTGTGACAAGCTTTAGTAACTCAGAACGGGTGATAGGATCTTTTCCTTTCTTTAGATTTTTCCTAAATCGGAATTTTCGCAAAGCATTTGATGCTGATTCTCCGCATACGTAATACAGCTTCACTAACAAGGCTTTCTTGATCAAAGTTAACATTCTCGCAAAACTTTCTTTTTTGCACCGTTTACTAATGAATCAAACGAGGAATCTACAGAGCACTACAGCTCTTTTATAACAGCCTGATTTACATACTTCTGGAAGATGTATTCGGGTAAGCGCCACCTATAGGTGATTTTTTAAACTACAAAATTTTTTTCACGTCAAAAAAAAGAACCCCGTTCTGACAATAATTATGGTACAAACCGTATCTCAATGCGATGAGTTTTCGATTTTAATGATTTTTAAAATTTATACGAACTTTTGAAAGACCCTGTATATAAACTAATAGTATTTGTAAACCTTGCTATTATAGTACCTTTCACGATGACTCATTCTTTTCTTTCAATAAATCACGGCGAACGGCCACTGTGACATTTTTTGCTTTCCTGAAAGGAAACCATGGAAACTTTGCCATACGGAGAAAAATATACGGTATTTTTTAGTCTAGACCCGATTTCTTATTTGGCGACCTTCTCGGGATCCGTTTTCGCTGTATTTTCGGGACTTTCCCGACCTGTAGTCACCCTGTTTAATTCTAAAAGTGACAATATTTTAATTCATCTGAATGTTCCTATAGACATTTTTTTCTTACCTACAAAAAATATGTGTTGAAACCCAGACCGTCCGACCTACCAGAAAGGTGTTGTTGTTGAGACCCAGACCGTCCGACCTACCAGAGAGGTGTAAGGTAACTGTATGGACGGCCGGGAAGTGCCACCCAATTTAGACCGGAACCCAGTGGGGGAGGCATCCACAGGGACCGTACCCTCCTTCCCCTACCACCAACCTCTCGGAAGGACTTACGGACCCACATGTTTAACGTGATCGTACTCCGCATGAACACGGCGGCATTTGTGGTAGCGTGCAAATCTAGCGCGCAAACCACGGGGATACCACACCCGAGATGGCCAACAGCACGCGGTGTTCCGAGGTGGTCACCCACCAAGTACTAACCGCGCCCGATGCTGCTTGACTTCGGTGATCTAACGAGAACCGGTGTTTTCAGCACGGTACGGCCGTTGGCCCTCTACCAGAAAGGTGTAAGGTAACTGTTTGGACGGTCGGGAAGTGCCACCCAATTTAGATCGGAACAAAAAATATGTGCGTATTTATTATCATTTCAACAAGTTAAAGCATTTCACATTTAATACTTACTTGCAAAGAGAAAATTTAGATTCTTATAAAAACCTACTTCCAAAATTTGTTAAACTAGCAATGTTCAATTCTTAGATATGTAAAAGTTAACTAAAGGTTCTACTCGTATATGTTGCATATGTCACGAGCAAATATTTCTTACCTGTTATATTTCTTCATTTTCATGTAAAAACTAATTTGAATGAAACAATCACAAAGATTAGGGAAATACGCTGAAATAAACCTTTTTTCGATATTTATTGTAGTTTAAGAAATATTCACTGTCAAAGACAAAATATTGGAGCAGAGAGCTCGTGGCCTGGATAGACTAGCAATAGCAAGATTACGAACTTTTACAGCAGGTGGCTGCGTAGTTGAAGTTTTGTAGGATTGGCACGTCTATCGCATCTGCACGTCCGTCTTTCGTACCGGCACGTCCATGGATTTTCTCCATCTCGTATAGCGAGAAGCTATAGCATACAAAAATATGAAATGTAGTATATTTATAGGGAAATAATAGGGTAATACGATGGAATAAAGCGTTTAATCGCATTTTCAACCAACTACAGAGCATTTTATTTCTTTGTGTGCATAAAAACTGTACAAAATAATATGTTGAACAATTATTTATGTGACCCAAATGCTAATATATATCCCTCTAAAGAGGGTTTTTTCTACAACCATTATAATCTATATATTAATTATATATTGATTTATTAATTACTTTTACTCCTCAAGTTATTTTTGAGCAATTGGTGGTAAACCATGTAAACATGAATTTTTGTCTACTTCTATATTTGTACTTTATAGTAATTCAAGAAATATTTTATTGATGTAGGAAATGTTAATGACGAAAGTAATAAATATGAGGACAACGTGGATCAAGATGTTCCAACTGCAAATATTCAAAATGGTAAGTTTCTTATTCATGCATATTTGATCTATTATTACAATTACTGCAATAAATAGTTGATCAGAATGCGGGAAACGCATACACGAATCATTGGAGGATTTTATAACAAAAAACAGTCCACTTTTAATGGATATTTTGGAAACAAAAACCCAATGCAATTTTACAATAGCCAATTTCATTAGTTGGACAAATGATGCAAATCTACGATGTAAATATAAATACATGATATAAATATACATATATAAATATGAATACATCTTCATTATTCAAATCGGAAAGGATTTAATAAAAATCGTCTGCCGCATAAACACATTGGATTTAAATCCGTTGCTAAGCGACATGATATCATTTGCTTCAAATAAATTGGTAGAGAAAATATCGTCTAAATAGTTATATTTCTATGGAACATTTGGCGACAGTTTCGTCAAATTAGCGACATTTTAAAAAATCGCCAAATTTATCGCCAAGTGGGACTGTAGAACTGACAGTTCCACTTTGCGACAAATTGACGAAATATCATCACAATACTATCCCGTAACAAAAAACAATTAATATCATTTATGTAGCGCAATTTTATCAATTTCAAGATATTTTTATAGATTTGAAAACATTTTTATCAATTTGGTGACATTTTAAAAATTCGCTAAATGTATTACTAAGTAGGATGGTTGGTCTGACAGAGAAATGCTAACCAAACATCATTTCAGTACTCTCTTCTAACAAAACAAAAAAAATTTCATTGATATGTAGAAGACCCAAGCCACACGACCAACCCGAAGGTTTATGGCAGCTGTTTGTGTGTCGTTTATATCAATTTGGCGACATTTCCGTCAATTTGGCAAAGTTTAAGAAAAGTTGTCAAATTAGCGATATCCCTCCAAATTCGTAGCTTTGAATTTGCAGATCTGAATGAAACATTCTTATCCCGTTTCAATATAATCGGAGCGTTACAAAAAAAAATGTAACAATTCAGATTTATACCTCCTAACCTAATAGATAAAATTTTAAATAAATGTTCTTGCTTTGTTGAAATATGATCCAGATTATGAATAAATAAAAATAGTTTCAGTATTTGGATATTTTGAGCTTTTTTTCTTTCCCGAAAAATGTATCAATCTGAGTGAGTGTTTTTCTTTCATTTTTTTTTTAATTTTATTCGAAATATCTTTAAAACCATAAATATTAAGTAACAAAAGTCTGTCTTAAGAAATTCAGTTTCGAAATATATATTTGTTTTAGAAAAAAGCTCCAATTGTTCGAGAGTAATCGCTTGAGAGTAATCGTCAAGTTGAAAATATTCAGTTTTTCAAGATTTTAATATTTATATCTTAAAAACTAAAAGTGACCAAAACTATGAACAATGAGCAAAAATATATAGGTCTGTGAAAGACCCTTTAGTGTATATAATTGAATTTTAAGTCGAACTCTTAGTTTTCGAATAAAAAGTGGTTTTAATTTCGATATTTTAATATTTTAAACTGGGTTTTCCAATTTGTGGGAAAGTTGTTGATTGTTGCATCTCAATCTGTTTACTTACTAGTTGGTAAAATATTGCAGCATAAGCACAATATATTTTATTTAAAAAAAGAAAGTTAAATGAACTTGGGGATTCCAAAAATGTTTAATAATTGATGTGGTTTGAGCAGAATGGATAGAAGTAAGTAGAAAATAGGGATTCTATCCATGAAGGCAGCTTTTCGGGGACCTAGGGACATGTTTCCGGTGTTGCAGGGGATTCAAGATATTTTTCGTTGAAATTTTTAATTACAAGTTCATATATATTTAATTTGTTTTATTACGAACTAGTAATCAAAAATTTCTAAGTGGATTACGAAATAAACATGCTGATGGTGTAAGATTAAATAAACTGATAAGATCTCGTTTTTTACTCTAGATAGTGTGTGTATGTGTCGTCCATTTCTAGTTTGGATAGCTGTTGTCGAAAACCACACATTCTGTAGGTTGTTTTACTGCTTTTTCTATCTATTTTATTGTATATTTCGCGCGATGTGACAAACTTTTTCCGCCACAGATATAAAAATATGCAAAATTTTCCGAAGTATATAATTTCGCTGTGATTAAAAATTATAAACTTTAACTAAGTTTGCTAAATGTTTTCACATTTACGATTTCAAAGATGAAAAAAATATAACGTAAAGTTTTCTCACATATAGGCAAAAATGGCGTATGGCACAATCCAATGTTGTAAAATTCACTGAAAAATAACAAGATATAAGCACTTCGTTTCTTCTTTATTAATCAATTTGCACACGACACTCAATTTAGATAAAATGATTATACTTATGACATCAAACGCTAAGACATTTCGATCTTGCATATTGCGTGCATGGGTTTGCTTCATTCATAAATGTGATAAATTTATAGCGTTTTAAGTTCTTAGTGTTTTATATATCAATTGTATACTGTAAACACGACACTTAGGTGTTATCATCCTAAAATAATTTCTAAATTTCAAAGTATGCGTATGAGTGTCAGTACTTTAAGGGAGTGGTAAGAGAAGAATAGCCTCTAATATCATTGAGTGTAGCAGCATAGTGCCACTAACTTGTAATATGATATACTGAACCATTTAATAGCAAATAACTTTAACTTAACTAGAAAATAGATATACATTACAGTATGCATGCTTGGCTTTAAAATGCCAAAACAAAAACTTAGCTGATCAGCAGCTAGATACACTCATATACTCTAATACTGGAAACGGCGAAACTGAAGTTGTGGCGATTGCGGAATGTTAAATCTATTGCCTGGGACCTGCGCATTACAGCGTTGGCTGGTCAAGCAGAAAACTGCGTAGACCTGCAGTAAAGGCGACACCACATGCCCACACTCGAACAGTTAATTTCTATGGAAAATGCTGTGGATTTGCCAGATCATGTTCTAGATACATAAAATCAACGGGTATTGTCACAAATGTATTATATTCGTTCAACTGTATATAATACAGTTCGTTCAACTGTAGTAATTCGTTCATCTGTATTAAATTTGCCGTATATTAGTTAGACACCTTCCTTATGTCTTCCATAGACCCAGCTGAAACACACACCACTGTCATTCCACAAGTCCTTACTGAGGTTGGAAACCCACAAACTGAAGATCTGGTATTTTGTGCTCTTGCATATAGTGAATTTTATCGCCCACTACTGAACCTGTTTCGACCGAATTTACTTATTCTGTGAAAGATACACTCCGTCGGTGGTACCTAGGTTCTGGTGTGTATGCATACTTGAAACTTCGTAATGGGAAGTTGAAAGTGCATATATGGCAATACCGCCGTAACAAACAAAATGAACTAGTGTCTATCAATGACGGTGTTACATTGCCCCTACTACTTGAAGTGAATTTTCTCAAAAATAGTGGTCGTTCAATGTGCTATATGCGGTTACCTTTTTAGTCAGTCGTGTTCTGTATTAATGACAATGGTAAATTTTATTTACAAAACATTATTCAATTATATGATTCGAAATTGCGTCTAACGCAGTGCAATATTGCCTTAGATAAGAATCAAATAACATTCTTAATAGCTTAATAAAATGTGTTCACAGCATTAGTAATAATCTTTGAGAACGCATATTCATCGAATGCTTCCTGCTCAAATATTAAAAATAAAAGCCACTATAACCTTTATACCACCAACTATCTGTGACAGTAAATTTACATTCGCTTAATTTACTGTCTTGTTTCCATGGCAATGTTTTGCGTCATGTAAGAAACCTTTTCAGTTGTGTCGGTTGTGTTGCCAAATTGAAGATCAAAGTTACCATAAATGTACACCTTTAGAGATGTACAACAGTGTGCGTGAGCAAGTACTTCTAAATCTTGATATTAATAGTATAGCAAGAAAAAAAAGGCTTTGATGAGTTGGGGTCTTCTACTGGTATGATCGAAAAATTTTCAAATGAGGTGACTATGAATGTGTCTTAAAAACTTATTTTAAGTTATTTGTTTAAATGTGCAATAATTAATGGGTAATGTGTATTTTATGAAGATTAGATTCATTAAATGTTTTCTATCTTTCAAACTGAACTCTTTATTTACATTTATCATCTCATTTTTAACTTGTGCTATTTAAAAGCATGAGTTTCCTATTTTCTTTCAATCTTGGCTAGATTTGAAATATAAAGTGTTAAGGAAAATTTTTGAATAAAAAGTACAGATATAAAATTTTATCATATATGGATTACTCAATTTCATCACAATTTGCAGTTCTTTGAAATCCTGTAAACGAAACAAATGAAACTGGAAAATAATTGAATAAACTTATTGAACTTTATTGGAAACTTATTTTACAAAATGTTATTGACGTTAAACCATTTCTGCTTCATCAGACTGGAACTACAGCCTAATTTTTATTTATGATTTTATAGAAGTTATTTATAATTGGTTACTTAAAATTTATAGTTTAAAAAATTCATATCGAACTCTCAATCAACAGTAACGTATTTAATTTCATTCTGTGCATGAAAATTGTTCAAAATAATATTTTAAAAAATAATGTTTTTGCTAATATCCCATTGACCTACCCACATGCTACTATTTATTCATCAAAATAGATTTTGTAAGACCTTTATATTCTATATAATAATTTATAAACTTATTTTTACTCTTGCCAAGTTATTTTTGCATAATTGATGGTAAATCAACCAAGAATTTTTGTCTACTTTTATATTTGTATTTTATAGTAATTCAACACATCTTTTATTCATGTAGTAAATATTAAGGAGGAAATTATTACAGTTGAGGACGACGTGAATCTGAATGTTCCAAGTGCAAATGCTCAGTCTGGTAAGCTACTTATTTGTGGATATTTATGTTTATTACTAGAAACTGTGCACTCGACGTTGTCCGGCAGTTAAAGCAACGAAGAATTACAATTTTTTTTTACAAAGATTAGTCTCCTGCTGCAATAGTATACGCTTAAATTACGAAACACAAGCGAGGGATGCGACAGCCCAGTGGTTAGCTCGCGCGAAATGCACTCGGTCGGCCTGGGTTCGATTCCCGCTACTGCTAAAACTGTCGCCGTGTTCACGCGGAGTACGGTCGCATTAAACATGTGGATACATAAATCCTTCTGATAGAATGGTGGTAAGGTAAGGAGGGTACGATCCCTGTGGATGCCTCCCCCACTGGGTTCCGGTCTAAATTTGGTGACACTTCCCGGCCGTCCAAACAGATATCTTATACCTTTCTGATAGGTCGGACGGTCTGGGTCGAAGAAGATGAAAACATAAGCGAGCACATGGTCGTCCTAAATAAGTACCTAATCACACCATAGACCTATACTCGGATACGTAATACACCTTTGTTCCGGCGAAAATAAAATCTTACAATCAGCATCTAATCAGTTTGAATCGAAATCAGGTTCCCCGTAAACGTCTACAGAAAAAAGAAATGCCTCAGCAGAATTCTTTCTTTGGAAGAGAACTCCCCTCTCAAGCGCACCATCTCACTCCCTTAATCAAAATGAGTCTAGTCAATTACCGCGTACGTGCTTCAGATAACAAATTTGTAATTAATAAACGGATGGATTTATGAAATTATTTTTTTTTTGGAGTGGTCTGTGATATTTTAAGTGGCTGATAAATAGATGAATGTTGGATGACGCGTCAATTTTAATATATCGCAGTACACTCATGTCCAAAAGTTAAGCAACAAACTAACAAACTAGTATATTTGTCGAAAGAAACAACGTTGTTGTTGAAACCCAGACCGTCCGACCTACCAGAAAGGTGTAAGGTAACAGTTTGGACGGTCGGGAAGTGCCACCCAATTTAGACCGGAACCCAGTGGGGGAGGCATCCACAGGGACCGTACCCTCCTTCCCCTACCACCAACCTCTCGGAAGGACTTTCGGACCCACATGTTTAACGTGATCGTACTCCGCATGAACACGGCGGCAGTTTTGGCAGTGGCTGGAATCGAACCCGGGCCTACCGAGTGCAACTCCAGCGCGCTAACCAATGGGCTACCGCGCCCTCGAAAGAAACAACGTGTAGCCACAAAAGAAACAACGTGTAGCCACTCGAAAGAAACACGCCCTCGAAAGAAACAACGTGTAGCCACAAATTTGCATGCATGACAGGCCAACGTACGTGGAAACTACCTGAAAATATTTTGCATACCAACATTTTTTAACAAGGTTTCGTATGGGTATCAAATCGACTTGTCTTTTTTGGAGCCTGTATTTCCGCGTTACGTATTCCCGAAGGAAAATCAAAATAACAACATTCTGAAAAATGAGTAGACGACATCATCTGAGTCACAGAATACTATATTCAGAAGGCTCACTCCCATAGGACCCTATGGCAACATTTTTAACATGGGATGTCGCATAGACACTAGCTCTCGTGAGTTGGACGAACTGAACTACGATGTAAACAAAGCACGTCTGCCAGACTTGGCGCGTTATCGCTCGCTTGGCGATTTTTTTTTCAAAAGCGGGCGGAAAAAAATGTACAGGGCTGTACTTTTATAATTTTTGAAACTATAGAAAGAAATGATCAGGAATTAAAAATACATTAATCTGCAACATAAATATATTCATTAGTTTAAGTAAATTTAAATAAACATAGTTATATATTTAATTCAAATAATCATAAAATGGATTTAAAAATAGATTCATTGCATTATCTCACTGTAAAACATAATGCACAAAAAAATTACAAGCTAACATACTCAAAAGACTGAAATAATATATAATATTTTCAGTCTCGAAGGTATACCAGTGTGTTGATTGTTAAATTGCTTGCTCCTTTATTTGTTTTAGGATACTGATAATAGATTTTTTTATAAATATAAAAATATTCTTATAGTAAATATCAAATTACCCGGGGGTGGGGTGAATTGTCCACCATAAGGCACTTAATAAAAATTTTACATAAATATATACACATACAATATCACATTTAACTTAATTAGCTGTAAGAAAAAGCTATCCAAATATCAATTATTATACATTTTATAAAAATACGGAAATATTTTTTAACTAATTATACCACTACCCCTTAGAATTTAGTCTGATCGGCAGTAATAACACAGCACTAATTTCATATGATGAACACGTGTATATTTATAATGAACACGTAAATAGGATGGTGATAACTAATATTATTTCAATTTTAATAAAAATAAATTACATATCCTGTAACGCAATCAGTTTTCTTTTGGCAATCTATTTCTTGAAATGATTTAATCACTTCACAAATAATCCTTCTGCACGTTACTCAAACCACGCTACAATGAATGCTACAGGGTTATAACATGAAAATCGTTTTGGATCCAAACCAGACAATCGCCAAGCGCTCAGACCAAAGCAGACCATCATCAAAAGCGCGCCAACCCGCATTTTGGTCTATCTCTGAGGACGCTGCGAAATCGAGAGTGACAGGTCTGTATATATTAGTCTGTCATCTGCGTAACGCCAGGCGATGGGAATAGTAGAACGTCGCGAAGGGGGTCAGCAACAGTTGAAAATATCCAAAACCCTAAATGTTAATCGATACGTCATTTGGCGCCTGTGAAACCAGTATAAAAAAGGAACAGTGTCACGATGACCAATAAGTAGACATTCATGGATCACAACCGATCAGGATGACCCTTTTCTGTGTCCACAAGCACGACGCCACATCACTGTACATTAGCTTGTTTCTGACACTGTTCATCAGCTTGTTTCTGACACTGTACATCAGCTTGTTCCTGACACTGTACATCAGCTTGTTTCTGACACTGTACATCAGCTTGTTTCTGACACTGTACATCAGCTTGTTTTTGATTGAATCGTCGGCAAGGGGAGCGGTATATCGGCAAACTGCTTACAGACGGCTACATGCAGGTCAGCTGCATGCAAGAAAATTGCCAGAATCTGAAATAAAAGACTGCGTATGCTCAAATATATTCATTAAATTCTTATTTTGTACGTAATTTTATGACCACAAGAAGAAGAAGGTCAACCCCATAAATTTAGAACTAACCGTTCACGAGGTATTTTAGTTTATGGTGTTTTAGCCATTTCACTTTTGAAACTGCGTCCAGACCCCAATTGCAAATTCAGTGTAATTTCACTGTAATTGTCCGCCATATTTTCTGCATTTAAACTCAATTTAATAAATTGTAAAAAAAAAGGAAAGTTTATTTAATTTATGTCTGTGCTGCTCACATATGATTTTTACATTTGTATTTTCTAGTAATTCCAGCACATTTTGTGTTTCTTTTAAATTACTTTAGGTGACAGAAAAAATGAGGACGAAGTGGATCTGGATGGAAATGGTCCAAATGAGATTGCACAGTTTGCTGCAGTAAGTTTCATATTTATACTTGTTTAACATTTTTTTACAGTTGAAAATATGCATTAATACAATAGTTGATACGAATGCAGCGAACAAACATACACTAATCACCTGTGAATTTCATGATTTCTATCAGATTGTAATGGTAGCAGTTACTGCACCAATGCCGTATCGAGAAACGAAATTGGAGAGGGGACGTACTAAAATTCAAAGGGTACTCAACAGTCTTAAAGGAGGGGCTCACCAAAAACACAATTAATCATTAGCAATTATAAACTATAATTGTTACTAATATATATTTCAATTCATATAAATTATTATCAAATAATTGCATATTTATATTTGTAAGCGAAACGCTGATTATTAATATCCATATAGATACGATGCATAAATATTTATATAAAATATTTACAATTGATTTTAATGTAAGCATTAACTAGTAATAAAGCTCTTAATAATTTGTAGAAACATTTTGAATGTTGATACAAGTTAATGTTTAATATTAACTCTTACTTACTAATCAGCTGATTTTGACTCTATAATATATAACAGTAAACTCTATAATAATACAAAAGTAGCCTAAATACTGTTCTAATAATTTTTAAATATTTTTGAATAAAATATGTCAATAAATTTAGTAGTACGAAAGTCACGCTGAAATTTTTGAGATACGGATACAAGTTAAACTTACCAACTCTTAGAAATGTTCAAAGTACTCCTCTCCAACATCAATGCACTTTTGTAGGCGAATTTTCTAAACATTAAATGCTTCAAGACATCCATTTCTTAGAATCGATGAAAATATGCTTTTCCTCATCAATCTCATCTTCGGAATAAAAACAACGCCCATATAATTTTTTTTTAGATTAAAAAATAGCCAAAAGTCACACATAGCAAGATCAGGAGAATAAGGTGGATGTTCTATCAGTTCGATGTTTTTTGTTCAAGAAATTCGACTGTCATTCTTGTTGAATGAGAAGATGCATTATCATGGTGAAGCATGAGTCCCCTGACATTCACTGCCTGAGGAATTTCTATAAGACACTTAGTTGTTGTTGTTGAAACCCAGACCGTTCGACCTACCAGAAAGGTGTAAAATAACAGTTTGGACGGTCGGGAAGTGCCACCCAATTTAGACCGGAACCCAGTGGGGGGAGGCATCCAGAGGGACCGTACCCTCCTTCCCCTACCACCAACCTCTCGGAAGGACTTTCGGACTCACATGTTTAACGTGATCGTACTCCGCATGAACACGGCGGCAGTTTTGGCAGTGGCTGGAATCGAACCCTGGCCTACCGAGTGCAACTCCAGCGCGCTAACCAATGGTTGTGTACCAGTTAGCTGTATGTGTCTTCTGTCCCTCTAGCTTTATGGCTTTGACCAGACCTGCCTGTACTCCTGAAGAATGTAGCAAACATTACATTTTTCATTGCTCGTTGTCTTTTCACCGTTGTTGGTTTAGGGTCATCTTCAAAACCCATACTTTACTTTCTTGACGTGTTGGATCGTCAAAAACCGGTATGTACGCTTCATTACCAGTTCGATTTTAGAAATAATTCAGTGTCCACCATCATTAAGTAATTTTAGGGGTTTTTTTACTGGTTCTGACACACTCCGCGTTTTGCCAACGGCCCTACCGTGCTGAAAACACCGGTTCTCGTTAGATCACCGAAGTCAAGCAGCATCGAGCGCGGTTAGAACTTGGATGGGAGACCACCTGGGAACACCGCGTGCTGTTGGCACATTTCAGGCCGGTAGCCCGGTGGTTTGCGCGCTGGATTTGCACGCTGCCACAACTGCCGCCTTGTACATGCGGAGTACGATCAAGTTAAACATAAAAATGTGGGTCCGTAAGTCCTTCCGAGAGGTTGGTGGTAGGGGAAGGAGAGTACGGTTCCTGTGGATGCCTCCCCCCACTGGGTTCTGGTCTAAATTGGGTGGCACTTCCCGGCCGTCCAAACGATTACCTCACACCTTTCTTTTAGGTCGGACGGTCTGGGTCTCAACAACAACTTTCCGCGTTTTGGTGTTCTATTAAATTATGGGGGACCCAACAACAAAATAATTTTTTCATATACAGTTCTTCATGAATAATTTTCTGCATAGCTGCGGATCCAATTTTAAGTTCCTTCCGTATCATTTGGTAGGTGCAGTGATTATCACCTATTAACATTTTTCGAATAGCCGACATATTTTCTGGCACGACAGCTGACAAAAGCCTTCCTATGTGTTCTTCAATCAGGATAGAATTTCTAAACTCTATAAACCGTCTTAATGCAGTGGCACGAGATAGTGCATCATTTTTATATGTTAATTGTAGACGTTGAATACATTTTTATTGATTTAGCTCCACTAAAATGTTATGGAAAATCATAACTCGATAATGCTCTCGTGTCAACTCCATTTTTTTTTTTTTTTTTTTTTTTTTTTTTTTTCAAAATTTATTCTGATATCTAAATTGTAATTGTTGCCACAAATTATCGTCTGAGGACATAAAAGAGTTCAAGCTAAAATATTCGACCAATAACTTTTTCTAGAGCATTATTGTCTGCTCCTGTCTCAAAAATTCCAGTATGACCCTCGTATAATCACAAATACAATTAAATTAAAAAATATTTAAAACGAAGTAATTTATAAAAAAATTCTCAAATACATTTTTTATAAAAAATTTGAATAAAATTTTATGGCATTTCATATCACTACTAAAAATTTAATAATTTTATCAGGGAGTGGGGGGGGGGGGTGCTGAGTATACCTCTTGTGGGGCTGGCCTCTGCATGGTTACGGTCCTGTGCTGCATTCTAACCGAACTGGAAACCCTGGAGTTATCAGGTGGTTTGAAATCTATAAATATAAAATTATATATCTGTTTGTGGGAATGTGTGATACTCTCTTCATCTTGGAGAAACGACGGCAACGAATTTTAGGTAATTTTGTGGGTTGTATTGGAATGGCCTACCCCTCTTAAAATTTTGTCCGTGTCTCAAGTTTCTGGGATCAGGGGTTGTCAAGGTATTAATAAAACAAGAAAGATCAATCATGCATAAAGCACTGATTATGAAACACTTTCCAACTGCAATTTTATTTAAACATCTCTAAATTGCGATACATTCATCGCTGATATATTTTAAATTATCACAGTGCTACAAGACTTTATAAAATTTGAAAGCTTTATCGAAAACAAATAAACTTTATCCAAATAACGTCATCGAAATATAAATCGCCTGGCTCTCTATATGAAAGCAGTGGATATTTCATTCAAAAACTTTTTTCCATTCCTTTCATTCAGCGACGATATATTTAAAATTATCACAATACTACAATAATTTATTTCACTTAAAAACTTATAACCATGGAGATAAAGGTTATTTTCTAACTCCATGCTTAGAGAAACGCAGTACTATAGAATCGTCTGATTCTCTATGTAAAATAAATGAATGTTTCATTCATATCAGCAAATGATTTTGTGCTAAAGGTGTATAAAAATGTATATTTCGATGACGTCATTTGAGTAAAGTTCATTTGTTTCGATGAAGTTTGAAGTTTTCAAGTAAATTGAATTATTGTAGTTCTGTGATAATTAAAAAAATATCACCGCTAAATGTATTCCAATTTAGATGTCTTAATCAAATTGCATTTCAATTGGAAAGTGTTTCATAAGCGATACTTTATGCATGATTCATCTTTCTTGTTTTGGAATATATTGATCCAATTTCATATTTTTGTAAATTTAATTACAAACTGGGAGCAGGACATTCCCCGTATCTGCATCTGAAGATAACTTTGCATAGCCAGCGAGATTCTTATACTTCTTGTTCGGAAAAATATAAAATTGTATTAAAATATATAATTTCATATTCTATTAAAATTATATATTTTAATAGAATGTTTTTAATAACAATGTCATTTAGAATACTAGAAGAATTTTCACATAATTGTGAATTTTAGATTTCTTTATATTATACTAAGAGAGATTACCCGGCATTGCTCGAGATTTACGATGCAAAACTCTGCTAAAAATTACACCGGAACATATAGGGCCGTGAATATATAGGCACATATAGGCATATAGGCCACAGCAACATATAGGCACGCATCCATCGTAGGCACGTCGGAAGCAGCTATGACTTATATAATGCAATGATTTTTCTTTCTTACATAATGCAATGAATTTACTTCTTTCACAGTGAAAAAACAATGTATAAGATTCACGGCCCTATATGTTTCGGTGTAATTTTTATCAGAGTTTTGCATCGCAAATCCCGAGCAACGGCGTTTAATCGCTGCTAGATAATAATAGATACCGGGTAATCGCTCATGATATAAGAAAGAATCTTCCTCATAAAATGCTGATAAATAAATAACCATTTCGATTTCTTAATATTTTTCATTGCTGAGTAAACCTGTAAAAAATAAAACCATGGTGATAGTTTCCATTTAAATTTATATTTCAAACTGCGATTTCCAAATTTGACTTACGTTCAATAAACTCCTATAAAACTCAGAGATTTAATTGACTTTCACGTTTTAAACCAACGATTTCCAAACTTTATCCTTGGGAATCATGGAGTTAGAGAATAGAACTCCTAGGAAACAGTTTCGTTTTCCATTAATATCTCGATAACCCCTAGTCTTAGAAACTCGAAATGGGGCTATTTCAAGACTATCCACCAAATTTCATCAAATTCGGTTCATTCGTTCTCCCTTGATGTTGGATCATACATACATATACATACATACATACTTACTTTTCTTCTTTATATATGTAGATATTCCATACGAAAAACAGATATCCTATTGCTTATCACCCATAAATGTTTAAACTGTACAATTTTATGAGTTAACCGGGAAAGTCTGAGAAAATCTTTATGTATTGAAAAAAATTTCAAATCTTTATTCAATTTAGTGAATCACTGATTTTGAACACTACCTACATCATGTAAATCTATTTTAGTATTTATGTGTATATAAAATGTACACACGTTTAATAATTAGTTTCAATACAATGTTAATAATTACTAAAATTTACTAAATGGAAGAATAAGTGGAGATTTCACCCTAGAATTGATATGATGGAAATAAATGAGATCTTTTGTCCAATTTCATGGAAACTCATGATTTCACATGGTACATTAATTAATGGCATACTTCTAAGCTACTTGTTTAAATTGTTTTAGTTATAGTAATTCAGGGTGTTTTCTGGATAATTGTCAAATAATTGTACCTTTAAAATATAGTTTTATAATTAATCTCGGTTAAATTTATTTTCACATTTTATCTGTTTCCGCCCTTTGAGAGAACGGCAGACACACCTGTGAGAACAGCAGACACACCTGTGAGCATGGGGCGCGGTAGCCCAGTGGTTAGCGCGCGGGAGTTGCACTCGGATGGCCTTGGTTCGATTCCCTCCACTGCCAAAACTGTCGCTGTGTTCACGCGGAGTACGATCACGTTAAATATGTGGGTCCGTAAGTCCTTCCGAGAGGTTGGTGGTAGGGGAAGGCGGGGTATGGTCCCTTTGTATGCCTCCCCCACTGGGTTCCGGTTTAAATTGGTTGGTACTTCCCGGCCGTCCAAAGTGGCTCTTTACAGCTTTCTGGTAGGTCGGACGGTCTGGGTCTCAACAACAACAACACCTGTGAGCATAATGCAAAATTGCATTAAACAAGAAAGATCAATCATGCTTAAAGCATTGATTATGAAACACTTTCCAACTTCAATGCAATTTTATTTAAACATGTCTAAAATGCAATACATTCCTCGGTAATATTTTAAAACTTATCACAATACTACATTAATTTATTGCATTTGAAAACTTAAATCTTCATAAAAAATAATGAACTTCATTCAAATGACAGCATTGAAATATAAATTGCCTGGTTTAAACATCTCTAAAATGTGATACATTCCTCGGTAATAGTTTTAGAATTATTATAATACTACGATAATTTATTATATTTGAAAACTTCATCGAAAACAACTGAAATTCATTCAAATGACGTCATAGAAAAAATAACACGCCTGGCTCTCTCTATAAAAGCTGTATTTCATTCATAAATAATTTCCCATTCATGTCATTCATCACAATACTATAATAATTTATTTTATTTAAAAATTAAGATCATGGAGCTACAAGTAATTAAACTCTATGGATAAAACTTCATCGAAAAAAATCGTCCTTCTCTGTAAAATCAATGAATATTTCTTTCATATCAGTTACGCAGACTCCATGAACTAAATGATTTTGTGTTAAAGAAATACAGCACTTCTAATACAACTCATTCTACATATTTTGCTGTTTACATTTTACATAGGTGAAAAATAGGCTTCGTTGCAGAAATAATCAAATTTGCATGAGCATTTAAACTCAAATATACTGTAATTGCGCTGTTTCAGTATGTAGATGCACAGAATTTAAGCAAAAATAGAGTGGTTTTAGGACGGATACAACACTCAATATGACTTAAAAAGAACGTTAAAAATCACGATTTTGAGACAAGATGGATGCCATATATCATTTTGAAGTGGGTCACGTGATCTTTTCATATCATGGTCATATGATCGCTTCATATGAGAGGTATTATTAATATTTTAATTTTTATTTAAAAAACTACTGAATATATTTCGCTGAATTTTTTTTATATGATTTGTGGAACAATTTGAATATTACCTAAAATTTTCGAATCAATTTGTAAATTTCTAATCCGCTTAAAAATGTTTGAAAATTAGGTCCCATAGGGCTCGATGTATTTCATTTCTTCAACCCGGGTTCAATCCAAAACTAATTGGGTGATATTATTCATTTATATTCCAATAGGTCCTACAGACCGTCTGAACAACATACTAAAATTTCATTTTGATTAAGTCATTTTTACGACAGTTATCGTGCTAACGGACAGACAGACAGACCGACAAACAGACAGACAGAATGAACAAAGTCATAAACACTTTTTTACTTTGTTGTTGTAATGGCGCCGGATAAGAAGAAACGTGACCTCTAAATTTAGAATTTAGCCACACCAGCACCAGCACCACTACAAAAACCATGATCAAAAAAATGCCGCAAAAATAACCCACAGGTCCACACACTCCTGTCGGGAGAAGTAAATCTCCGCGATGACCTACAGCCCAGAAGAACCTAAAAACATTTAAAATCAAAACCTTACCTAAAGGAACGTCTTCTTCACAAAACACAAAAGAATAGTAATACACAAATGAATAAACAGAATTTTGAAGTTAAAATGAATTTTCATTTATTCAAGATGTTAAATTCTTAATGCATTCAAATACAACAGCTGAATCTCTCAGCACACCACTGGACACATGCGCAGATTTCATCAGAGCGCCACTGGCTTTAAAACGTCCATAATGTAATAAAAGGTGGTAAACCACATATTATAAATGTATCGAACATTGGTATGGTCAAATCATTGGGATGAGCACTCTGAGAGTAAAACTTATTTTTGATATTAATTAAATCTAAAATTATATATTTAGAATACGTATTAAACTGGAGCTACAGATTACGATGGATGGTTGTGCTCTCCATTACAATGTCTCTCTCTCGGCAATATTGGTACTCCTGGCATGTCTTGATTTAAACATAAAGGTCGCTTACCTCGGTCATCAAGTCGTCGTAAGTAAGGTCGTAGCTCCCAACATCAGCCAATCACCCACACGGCGATAAATCGGTGTTTCACAAGGAAAGGTTGACACACACATCCTGGTATTCTCCAGAATGGCCCAACCTGGACTCATGGCTTCATTCACTGGAACTCCAACAGGAATCGACTCGAAGGCAAACTTGACTTGAGTCTCAAGATAACCCAGGTAACGACGTTGCGATTTACATTCCCGGTATGAGCCTCGGGAGCATTCCGCTAGCTGACTCGCTGTTATATTCCCGGTATGAGCATCGGGTTCATTTCATACGCAGTCTCGATGTTATTCTATTCCCGGTATGAGCATCGGGATCGTACCATAGATTGGACGTTAGAACGGCAGCACTCCTCAGCTCACGAATCTCTAGGAATCTGCCTGGAGGTCAGACTCCCGAGATTCGGAGTGAGCGTTGCTATCGGGCACTGCCTACAGAGAGTTAGTCAGTCGTAAGAGCAAAAGAGCATAAGAGAGCGAGAACGTGCGTACGCAATGTGGGTTGTTGAATGGAGTGCCGAGTCGATAAGACCTAAACCTCCGGTATGGTAAACTCTTGTATGATATTCTTGAAATTCATGAGCTGCACAGATATGATAGAAATGCAAAGAGGAGCAAAGCTAGTGCTGCCATCTATGTGAGAGTGGCAGCAAGAAAAAGGGGGTAGAGAGCAGGAGCGAACAAGGATTAAGATACAGTGTTAGATTTAAAGCTCCAGTTTGATAAATATTCAATTTTAATAACAAATTTTTAATTTTAAAAGGTTCAGATAAAATATGGGGCAGGAAATGGAAGGCATAAGGAATTATAAAGCCTAAGGGGGTTCGAAGAGGACAGCTCGCGGACACTTTCTTTGCCGACGAGGGTCGTAGTCAGTTATTGTAAATAGTAACTCATTTTGGATGGTAGGAACGTTTTGAAAGAAGTTTGAAGAGATATTCTTGATGGTTTGTTTGATTGTTGGAATATTAAAGTCATTTCTTATTACGTCGTTTCGCAGATACCTTGGAGCTCTTCTGATGGTTCTAAGTATGCGGTTTTGTTCAATTTGGATATTGTTCAGACTGGACTTACTGGCAAAGCCCCAGACAGGGCAAGCGTAGAGTAGGAGGGGGATGATAATAGTTTTAAAAAGTAAGATTTTATTTTTGAGGTCTAAATGTTTTGAATAGAGGAGGTGGTTCATGGCGCCGGCAAGTTTTTTGGCTTTTTTGGTGACATGGCTGATGTGATCATTAAAGGTGAGGCGGCTGTCAAGGTGCACTCCTAAATATTTTGCAGAACGGCCGAAGCAGACTGGCTGAGCGTGGATTTCGATTGGAGGGGGTGGGAATCTTTTCCAGGAGAAAAAGATGGCCTGCGATTTAACGGGGTTAATTTTGATCTTCCATTGGTTATAGTAGGTCTCAAGTATGTCTATATGATTTTGGAGGTTAGCATGAAGATAATTTACGTTCCGATGTGCGGAGATGATACATGTATCATCTGCGTACATATAGAGGGTGGAATGGGGTGCGCGGGGGGTATCATTTACGAAAATATTAAAAAGAAGGGGGGCAAGAATAGAGCCTTGAGGGACACCTGCTTTGATAGAATTTTTAGAAGAAAGGGTGTTTAGGATCCGTACGTGGAAATTACGGTGCTGGAGGTATGAGTTTATGATTTGAATAAGGGGAGGGGGGCATTTATTTTGATGAGTTTATAGATGAGTCCTTTATGCCACGTACGGTCAAAGGCTTTCTCTACGTCGAGAAGAATGGCTCCAGCTGATTGTTTGTTGTGGAAGGCGTCAGAGACAAATTCCACAACACGCAACAGCTGGTGGGTGGTTGAATGGGCAGGGCGGAAACCAAATTGCTCGGGAATGATAATATTGTTGGAGTCAATGAATTTGAAAAGGCGGTTGTGAATAACTCGCTCAGCCAGTTTGCTAAGGGAGGAAAGCAATGAAGGGAGGAAAGCAATGGGCCGGTGGGCAGAGGGGTTTGAGGGGTCGCCGCCATGTTTAAGAATAGGTATGATAATCGCGGTTTTCCATTGGTCGGGGAAGTGGTGTAAGAAAAGTATGGCATTTATGATGTGTGCGAGGTAAAAGAGGATATTTAGGGGAATAAATTTTAAGGCTTTATCAGTGATTCTGTCTAGTCCGGGTGTTTTTTTGTTTTTAAAGCTTTTAATGATATCGAAAAGTTCAGTCGGGGTGGTAGGGGTGATGCGGTCCATGAGCAGGGGGGGGGGTTCATGAAATTTTCAACTTGGCGGGTTATCTGGGCCTGAAAATGGGTGTTATTAGTAGAATTATTAGGTTTGAACTGGTTTTTGTAGGTTTTAGCAAGTATGTCGGCTTTTTGAAGGTTTGAGAATGCCATTCCTGTGGCGGTGCGGAGGGGGGGGGGATCTGGCTAAAAGGTTTCTTAACACGCTTTATTTCTCTCCAAATGGTTCTGTCTTCGGGGGAAAGGGATTCAATGAAATGTTTCCAGCTTTGCTGTTTGAAAATTTTGATGTCCGCTCTAAGTTTGCGGTTTAAAAAATTTAGGTGGGTTTTAATTTGGGTGTTTCTGGTAGATTGCCATAGCCTGCGAGTGAAGTTTCTTGTTTTAATTTAGCTAATAATGTGGGGTGGAAGTGGGTTGTAGCGGGGGGCAGGGCGGGTGGATGTAGCATCCGAGAGGGCCCGTTGAATTTCAAGAGTTACGTTACTTACAGCTGAATCAAGGTCAGCCGGGCTTTTAATTTGAGGATTTAAAAGGGTGGACAATTTGAGTGATTTTTTGAAGTTTTTCCAGTTGGTGAAGGTTGGGAGATTGGAAACAGGGAGGAGGGTATTTAAATTTAGGGAAAGAAGGACAGGGAGGTGGTCAGAGCTTAGTTCATTTAGGGTGTCAGTGGTGTGAGGGTAGTGAATATTCTTTAAAAGGGCAAAATCAATGGTGGAGGGGGCAGCCGAGAGAGAGTAGTGGGTGGGGCTAGAAGGTACGGCAATATGGATATTATTGGTCGAGGTGAAGTTATGAATTTGAGTGCCAAAAAGAGTTCTGCGGCGGCAGTTCCATGAAGGGTGATGGGCATTGAAATCGCCTGCTAGGATAGTTCTGAGATTTGAGTTTAGGATGTTTTGAAGGTCGGGGATAATGTCGACAGAGCCACTGTGTTTGACGTAGACAGAACCAATAACAATTGGCGGGTGGTTTGGAAGGGTGACTTTTATAAGTTTGTTTTCAATTAGGTTGGAATTGATGGAAGACAGCTCATAATGGGGGATATTGCTTTTGACATAGATAGAGACTCCTCCATATGGGGAGGGGGAGGTGGCATTTTGATATCTGTAGGCAGAGTAGAGTTTATAATTTGGAATTTTAAGGGAGGGAGGATGACGGCCAGGTTTGATTTCTTGTACTAGGAGGATTTCAAAAGGGTTCGAATTTATGAAGTCGCGGAATTCTGTGATTTTGCCAGTAAGTCCATTTGCGTTCCAGAAGAGGATCCTAAGGGTATGCTGTGTACTATTCATCATGGGTGTTAGAAACAGGACAGAAGACTTCTTCAAGAGCAGTGAGGATCGCAAAAAGTTTATTTAGGGGGTTTGAGTTTTCATTGAAGCTAGTGCGGATTTGGGCAATGAATTTTTTAATTTTCGTCATATCGATGTCAAAACTTTGAAATATATTTTTGATTTCGGTGAAAATGCTTAAGATCTCAGTAAAATGTGATGAAAGATTTGATTTTGGTTTATCAGAGTGGTTTGATGATTTTTGTGGAATGGTGTCAGGGACAGGGGGAGGGGGGGTAATATAAGAATGTATGGAAATATTTGCCAGCGGTAAGTTATTTTGGTCGGTAAGGGGAGTTCTTTTAGGAGTGTACTTCGTGAGAGATTTAGCTAGTCTTGAGTTTTGATTTTCCGGCATGGGAGTAGATTTTTCAGTGGCGTTTGAGGTGATTTCAGCAAAGGTTTTAGTTGTGGGTGGTGGGGTGGTGGTTTGTTGGGCAGGAAATTGTTCGTTTGAAATGGGGGTGGGCTGATTTAGAGTAGCATTTTGAGTGGGGATGATTTTTTGGGATGAGGGTCTGAAGGGTGGGAAGTCTTTAGGCTGCGGTGCAGGGGCGCGAGTTGCGGGGGGGGGGGACATAAGGTCCCGGGATGTAAGCGTCCTTGTTGTACGGATTTGATGGGCAGAGTCTGTAATTTGCAGTATGGGGGCCAAGGCAGTTTGCGCATTTAGGGGGAGTTGTAATGGGTTTAGTACAGTCTCTAGATTGGTGACCTTCTCCACACTTTACACATCTGTGGGGAAGACGGCAGCAGTCACTACTATGGTTGTACCGCTGGCAGCGGTAGCACATCTTAACTGCGCGGGATTGAAAGTCTGTTATTTTGATTGTCATATCAAGGAGGGTGGTGATTTCTCGGATTTTTTCCCATCCCTTAGTGGGGTTTAGGTAGGTCAGAAAGATGGGTAGGGGGCTTTGGTACGGTAATCTTTGAGTTGTGATATGCGATGGGTGCTGAAACCTAGTGAGTTAAGCTCATGGGCAATTTCATCTATCTGTGAATTTGGGGGGAGACCTTTTAATAAGATTTTAATCGGCCTATCGGCCTTTAAGTTAATGGAATGAAATTCGATGTTTGATTCTACAAGGTGTCTTTGTACTATGCGAAAATCTTCTATTGACAGGGGGTAGATTTTAATAAATTCGCCCGCTAATTGGGCTTTTACTGGGTTTGTAGTTTTCGAGTTTAAAGTTTTGACTAATTCCCTCCAGTTGTTAGGGCTGTTTACATAGAACAATGCAATGGCAATATATTTCAGTTTAAATGCTCTTCCAAATTTGATTATTTCTACTATTAAGCCTATTTTTCACCTATGTAAAATGTAAACAGCAAAATATGTAGAATGAGTTGTATTAGAATCGCTGTAATTCTTTAACACAAAATCATTTAGTCCATGGAGTCTGCTTAGCTGATATGAATTCATTGATTTTAGAAAGAGAAGGACGATATTTTTCGATGAAGTTTTACGCATAGAGTTTACTTACTTGCAGCTCAATGGTCTTAATTTTTAAATAAAATAAATTGTTATAGTATTGTGATGAATGACATGAATGGGGGAATTATTTATGAATGAAATGTTGCTTTTATAGAGAGAGCCAGGCGTGTTATTTTTTTATGACGTCATTTGAATGGATTTCAGTTGTTTTCGATGAAGTTTTCAAATATAATAAATTATCGTAGTATTATGATAATTCTAAAATTATTACCGAGCAATGTATAACATTTAAGAGATGTTTAAACCAGGCAATTTATACTTTAATGCCGTCATTTGAATGAAGTTAATTTTTTTCGATGAAGGTTTAAGGTTTCAAATATAATAAATTAATGTAGTATTGTGATAAGTTTTAAAATATTACCGAGGAATGTATTGCAATTTAGACATGTTTAAATAAAATTGCATTGAAGTTGGAAAGTGTTTCATAATCAATGCTTTAAGCATGATTGATCTTTCTTGTTAGTTAAATTTTATTACATTACATTTTATTAATTAAATTTTATTACATTCAAAAAATGAGGCGGGGGGGGGGGGGGGTACGATTTAAGAAAATATACAGGCGCGGGTTTTCATGGGGATAAAGGTTGGGAACCGCTGTTCTAAATCAGATTGCAAGTTGTGTACATGTATGTGCATGCAAATTGTGCAGTGTGTATAGGAGATGGTTTGTGTACAAAATTGTGAACAAAATTCATATGAATTATAGAAGCATCACTTAAATCGTTTACTAGTTAGGCATAAGTACATACCTCCCCCCCTCTAAAAAGATATAAAACTCTTAGTGTTAGCGTTTTAATTATTGTTTTGATTTTCAATTATTAGAGATAACATAATCAAAAATATCTTTATTTATATGCATTTAGAAAGAAATTACGCAATGTTTATTTGTGTATAATGAAAATTTTAGAATGATTGCTTGTTTAGAAAACTTTCTGAACATATTCCTGTAAATTCGTATATTTAAAACAAAATTAATATACATTATAGAAGCATCACTTAAATCGTTTACTAGTTAGGCATAAGTACATCCCTCCCCCTCCTGAAAAGACACAAAACTCTTAGTGTTAGCGTTTTAATTATTGTTTTGATTTTCAATTATTAGAGATAACATAATCGAAAATAACTTTATTTATATGCATTTAGAAAGAAATTACGCGATGTGTATTTGTATATAATGAAAATTTTAGAATGATTGCTTGTTTAGAAAACATTGAGAACATATTTCTGTAAATTAGTGTATTTAAAACAAGATTCATTAAAAATAACATCGTCTCCTGTAATAACATTGACTGGTTTCAAAAAGTGAAACGAAACTTTCAGATGATTTATATTTTTCAGAAAGGGAAATACAGTTTTATTTTGTATATACCCTTCCAATAAAATCCTGTACTGCATATTTAAGTTGTGTTCAAGTAAAATTAATGTTATTTGAGTATTTATTTCATATTGCAAATTAAAAAGAATGATTAAATTAATTTTGATAGCATCCTTTAACATTGGAGTTCCTGACATTTAACTCCAAGTGACGTTGCGTCTTTGCGTGCTCTCATTGGCTAGAGCTGAAGAGGCGCAACCTTATAGATATAATAACCTTGCATAAGTGGGCATGGTCTCTTTTGACTTGTGTTTGCCCATGCCATTTTTAGTTACCGTCATGTCTTGGAGCGGAGAGCATCGTGCTTTTGTTGTTGAAGAGATTGTTACGAACGGTGAATCTGTGATAACGACGCAACGGGTCTTCCGAATACGCTTTCAGCTCGGACGTCATGATCCGGTTCCGGCTGCACAAACAATTCGTAGTTGGGTTTCAAATTTTAGACGAACAAGTTCGGCTTTAAAAAGAATGAGTCCTGGCCGCCCTAGAAGCGTAACAAGACCGGAAGATGTGACAGCTGCTAGAGATTCCATACAGCAGTCTCCCAAACGATCTGCACGTAAACACGCAGCTGCAGATATGGGGTGATATCGGTTGGCCACCGCGTTTGCCGGATTTGGCCCCATGTGATTTTTTCCTGTGGGGCTATCTCAAATCAAAAGTGTACCAACACAGACCAACAAATGTGCAAGCACTCAAGGCAGCAATTACGCAAGAAATCACAGCGATTCCGCAGATCACTGCAAAATTTCCGAAACAGACTTCAAAACTACATCGACACTGACGGTCGCCATTTAACTGATGATTCTTCAAAATTTAATGGAAAACAATGACATACTGTGCATAAAATATTTCTTTCTCTGTCTTGTTTTGTATTTCTTTATTGACGTTCCAAATCGGTACACTCTTTTTGCTGCACCCTGTATATGTTTCAAGACCTCCTGAACACGTTTTGACTATTTTTGGGGTGATGTTTGTCGGATGTCTGCGGTCGATATTTTGTGCACACAATAGCAGCCACAGATATTAATGGATTTTCGCGAAACTTTATAATCGACTTCGTTATCGAAAAATCTAGAACTAGATAGAACTTTTATAAATTCGACCGAAAACTTCGAAATTTTATATTTTAACATACCCGCAGAGGACAAAATTTAACATAATCATGCATAAAAGGGTTTATTTATGGCCCAATGATCATGAGACTTTATAGTTTTAAGCATTGTTGTGAAAAATAGCCATTATAAAAAAAATTTGTTCATGACGTCGTATGCCTAACACGCTACAATTGTAACCATTTGAACTCATGATATCAATTTTTCAAAATTTTTCTTGTAATTTTTTTAAAAAAAGCTACTAAAAATGGATGAGAAAGTCGAGTTGAATCACACTCAAGCTACTTACATTACACCCAGGAAAAGCAAATGAGTTATTTTATGTATAAGGTATTTTAAAATTTAATAAAATATTCATGTTTTCAATTTGTAAGATAAATAATACATATTTCTTGCTCAATTATTTTAGACAATACCAACATCAACTGAAATTCCGCACCCCAGGCTCCAATTTATTCAAACGCAGCAAAATATGGCACAGAGTTCCAGGACACAGAGCCCCAGCACACAGAGTTCCAGAGTGCAGGATTCCAGTGCACAGAGTTCCAGTACAGAGGCTGTTGAAACAATCCCGGACTACCAAAAATTAAAACAAAATGCCATTTCAGAAGAAATACTACAAAAGAAAGAGTATCACCTATTAAACATGCAGCAACGAAGGGAGGAGCATAAAATAAAAATGGAGATTTTGGGACAACAACTGATGTTTAGTAGAAAATTGAATTCCATTCTTGAAACTGATCCATCTCAGCTAAGCATTGAGTTAAATAAGACCGATTTATTGTAATATCCTGTTAATTGTATTGATCATTGACATAATCAAATTAGATTAAAAATACACATTTTATTTACATCGAAGATACATTTCGAATTAACATATTTCTTTTAGCCAAAGCTCTTCGAGCATGACGTGCTTACTCCTGCATCCTACACTGTTGCATAGTCATTTTCAGGATCTGTGTCTACTGGAACTGGAAAATCGTTATCTGTTGGTAGTTCATGATCACTTAAGCCCACAATATTCCATTATCTACATCTTAGTCAGGAACAAAGTTTATCAATTGAGTTATCAAACTTACCAAATTTATCTCAAGTGCGAGCTCACTTACCGTAGTTAAAACTAAACACATTGATTAATAAATACACAATTTATCTTTAAAATTATATTTATTTTATGTACACTCACACTCAATTATTACTACATACATTATCACTAGAACCCTTAATAACTAATCAATTTACACTACTTGTTGATTTAAATTCTTAATTCTTTTAGAAGAGGCTTAGGAAAATGTTTATATGAGACCGTGGTTAAATCTGAACATTAAAAATCCTTTAAGTTCGACCGTATAATTGTTGGTACATACCTCTATGTATAGCTGCACGGCAATTCACATGGCTTGTAGCAAAAATCTTATGATTCTATAGCCTTGATCAAAAGTATTAGGCACCCTACAGAAATCCATTTATTACTTTCCTTATATACATAATGTATAAGGAAAGTATTGTGACGGGGTCGAAAATTCGAATTCGAGTTTTCGACGGGAGAGCACGTTTCAAGCATCCCTGATCACGAATCAAACATTTTTGAAGTGATGTCTGTGTGTGTGTGCGTCAGTGGGTCTGTGGAGACGATAACTGACGAACGAATGGACCGATTTGAACCAAATTTGGTACAAAAATCACAATCCGTAAACACTGGAAGCCTATTGTTTTTATACGCAATCGAATGTTCAGAACCCCCCTAAATTTTCGAATGAAATTTTGAAAAAATCGTCAAAAAATCAAAACCACTAATAAAGTTACGCAAATAGACATTTCTTATGTAATTTTTCATTAGAAAACGATTGACATATATTTTAGAACGCTAACACGAGCCGTTTTTGAGATATTGTACATTTTTTAAAAAAATTATCAAAAAGTCATATAAAATAAAAAAAAAAATTCCTATAGATAAACATGTTCACTTTTTATATGTAATACCATGCGATAAATTGGGTGACATCATTCTCCTGGATCTAGCTCGTTCCATTCATGAAAAAAGATACTCTGAGTAACACTTTTGTTTTTGGACGCCAATAGTCATTTATCGGCTGTAAGAATAACTTATTTCTTAGTGCATAACGCTTGGCGAGATTTTGGCGACGAATTTGGCGGAATGTCGCCAACTTGGCGACTTTTTGAAATGTTGCCAAATTAACGAAAATCTCGCCAAATGGATAAAAATGACGCTAAATCAATGAAAATGACGACTCATTGTCGAAAATTCAATGTCTTGGAAAGAATATTCGTATCTATTATAAGAAAAACCTATTTTTTTACTGTAAAAGTAGTAAATTGATTACATTATATAAGGAAAGTCATGTGTTGCCCACATCAGTTTTTTTTAAATTACTAATGTGTTGGGATAAAATAAAAATGCAGAGATTCAAAATAATCATTTTTTATTGAAATTTACCAATATTTAGTTGACTCTCCTTTCGCTTTTATGACGGCTTTAATTCTTTTAGGCATACAGCGTACTAACCTACTACATTTCTCTCTCGGTATCTTCTTCCATTCTCCTTGCAATACGAAATTTAAGTTTCTTTTTGAAGGAATTGAATGCATCCTGATCTTGCGTTTGAGAAAAGCCCTCAACGGTTCAATGGGGTGGAGATCTGGAGACTGCGGAGGAGAATGCAGAAGATATGCACCATTTTTACTGAACCACTTCATAGTCACGGCAGATGTGTGACAAATTGCATTGTCTTGTTGGAGTCTGACCCCTTCCATGTTTGTATCGCCGAAAATTCATGAAAAAAAAAATTATTACAGTGTTGTTTCTATTACAGTTATGTACGTCAAAGAGTTCATTCGTCCATCACAGATGTATATTTCGCCCACACCGTCAGCTGTAATGCATCCCCAAATCATTATGGTGCCACCAGTATGTTTCACTGTGGGCACTATCCATTCTTCCTTATATTCTTCACCTACACGTCTCCTCGCATAAGACACACGAAGTGTTCCAAATACCTATAGTATTAAAATTATTTTACTAACATCCTAAAGAGCTTTATATTGACAATTTCACGCTAGTTTTGAATAAAAGCAAGTGAAATGCAACATACCTGAACGTTTGATTCATCAGATCCCAGAACTTTCTCCCAATCTTCTTCAGTAAAATGACGATATTTAAGAGCCCATTCCAACCGTTTCTTTTTGTTTATTTCGAAAATCCATGGCTTTTTCCAGGCATTGCAGCCTTTAAATCTAGCTTCTACAAGCTGTCTTCTAGTGGTTAGATCAGAGATTCTTTTTCTTGCTGCCTCTGATAATTCAGCAGCTAATCGAAATGAATATTTTCTACGATTTTTCAATATAAATCGTTTCAAAAGTCGCTCATCACTGGGTGTAGTGATCTTTTTCACCCACTTCTTCGACGAATTAAATGAATACCAGTATTCTTAAGACGTTTGATAGTGTATTACACCGCAGATCTCGAACGTTTTACTTTTCTTTCATTTCACATTGGCTATTGCCCTGCTCGTATAAAAATTGAATTTTCAACCGTCGTTCGTTGCTAAGCTCCTTAGTTTTCGACATTTTATAAAGACAAGACCTCAAATTTAGATGAGATAAGCAACAATAGCGTGCACGTGTACAAACCAGAACAGCGAATGCAACCGACTGATTCCACAAAATCCTGGAATTTCCAGTTATCGTCCTGGAAATATTTTATTTTTTGTTAATTGAAATGACGTTTGCATTTTCATTTCAACTTCCTACTACGTATGCAGTCATAAACAATTGAGGTGATTTCAAGTTACACACCCGCAGTTAAAGTAGAAAAAGTAGGGTGACTAATACTTTTGATCAAGGCTGTATTTGGGAGCATTTTATTTTCGTGGCATCACCAACATTCGAATACTGCTGCCACCATTTTTAAGGGACCACATAACTCGAACTCTTGTCATCATATCTGTCAAACTCTAGTAATGGTCTCTCTCGCCAAAATATATTTAATTGAATCTTGTGTCGGGGAGCCACACCTTCCCCTACTCTCATTGGCCTTGCTTTCTGTGCGATGTCGGGGTGAATCCTGATTGGATCCCCTTTTCTGCTGAATCTTATGGAGTTAATGCTAGTCTTGATCAGAAGAATCGTTTCCACCCAAAGTCGCCATCATGGTTTTTTCCAGTTGATGATTTCATGTATTTATGGGTCGTGAACCTCTGCGAGCAAAATTGTCAACTGTGGCTTCATTCGTTCGGAATTCTTTGTTCACAGACTTCATATTACCTAAAAGGTCTCATAACTGCATGTATAAAAATGAAATTATTAAATATGTAAAAATATTAAAAGACAAAAATAAGTTTAAAAAAGTGTTTCTAATAAAACTTTTTTTTAAAAATAAATTATTGTATAAGATCAAAAATTAATTTAAAAATATATGCTTGTAATTAATTAAATGAGTGACTACAATGAGAAAAAAGACGCAATTTTCTGGAAGATAAGTATATATTTGGAGCTATTAATAAAATATTTTCCTTGAACAGAAGAATTTACACGATCATTCCATAATTTTAACATTTTTATAGATGTTATAGAACTTAACACTGAAAGAATAAGCCCCTTAAAATATTAAATGCATTTTGATTAAAATATCCCTTGAACCTTTCTCTCTTACTCTGATTATATTTAAAAAAAAACAAGAAAGATCAATCATGCTTAAAGCATTGATTATGAAACACTTTCAAACTTCAATGCAATTTTATTTAAAAAAGTCGAAAATGCAATACATTCCTCGGTAATATTTTAAAACTTATCACAATACTACATTAATTTATTACATTTGAAAACGTAAACCTTCATTGAAAAAAATGAACTTCATTCAAATGACGGCATTGAAATATAAATTGCCTGGTTTAAATATCTCTAAAATGCAATACCTTCCACAGTAATATTTTTAAAACTATCATAATACTACGATAATTTATTATATTTGAAAACTTCATCGAAAACAACTGAAATAAATTCAAATGACGTCATAGAAAAAATAACACGCCTGGATCTCTATAAAAGCAGGATTTCATTCATTTCATTCATCACAATACTATAATAATTTATTTTATTTAAAAATTAAGACCATGGAGCTACAATTCATAAACTCTATGCTTAAAACTTCATCGAAAAAAATCGTCCTTCTGTTTATAAAATCAATTAATATTTCATTCATATCAGCCATGCAGACTCCATGGACTGAATTATTTTGTGTTAAAGAAATACAGTAATTCTAATACAACTCATTCTACATATTTTGCTGTTTACATTTTACATAGGTGAAAAATAGGCTTAGTTGTAGAAATAATCAAATTTGAATGAGAATTTAAACTCAAATATATTGTCATTGTGTTGTTTTAGTATGTAGATGCACAGAATTTAAGCAAAAATAAAGTAGTTTTAGGACGGATACAACACTCAATATGAATTAAAAAGAACTTTAAAGAATCACAATTTTGAAACAAGATGGATGCCATATATCATTTTGAAGTGGGTCATGTGATCGTTTCATATCATGGTCACGTGATCGTTTCATATATGATGTGTAATTATTATTTTAATTTTTATTTAAAAAACTGCTGAATATATTTGGCTGAATTTTTTTATGTATATTTTATGGAACAATTTGACTATTACCTAAAATTTTCGAAGCAATTTGTGAATTTTAAATCCGCTTAAAAAATGTTTGAAAAATTAGGTCCCGTAGGGCTCAATGTATATCATTTTTTCAACCCGGGTTTAATCCAAAACTAAGTGGGTGATATTATTCATTTATATTCCCATAGGTCCTACAGACCGTCTGAACAACATACTAAAATTTCATTTTGATTAATTCATTTTTACGGCAGTTATCGTGCTAACGGACAGACAGACAGAATGAACAAAGTCATAAACACTTTTCAACTTTGTTGTAAAGTGTTAATAAAAAGCACACACACGCGTTACTCCCACTCAATATTAAAAAACTCAATAACCAAAAAACTCTTGTAAGGCTACTTGCTTTAAAAAAACACTTTGAAAAGAATATTATATTCTATCAAATTAATTAGAAAAATTATTGGTATCAATTAAAAATAACAAACCAGAGCAGGAAAACTTTCCAATCTACATCTCGAATTCTAGCCACAAATTATTATTCACAACCAAATGGAGGTGGGAAAATGGAGGTGGGCCCACATTTATAACAATTTAAAAGATTGAAACATTCAAGATTTAAACATTCAAAACATTAAAGAAATAATAAAATTTTTAATGGAGGATCCATAACCTGATCGAAACTTATGAAGACATAGAAAAATAAGAAAGATCAATCAAGCATAAAGCATTCATTATGAAACACTTTCCAACTGAAATGCAATTTTATTTAACATCTCTAAAATGCGATACCATTCAGTGCTGATATATTTTAATTGTGCTGATATATTTAAATTGTCATTGTACTACAATAATTTATTTTATTTGAAAACTTAAAACTACATAACTTTATTCAAATAACGCCATCGAAATATAAATTGTCTGACTCTCTATGTAAAGCAATGGATATTTCATTCATATAACTTTTATTCCAGACTCCAGAGCTAAATAATTTTACTTGGAAAATTTCAGCAATTCTTATATAATTCATCTTATAATAACTTGTTTACATTCAGCATCCATTAAAATTAGGCTTCGTTGTAGAAATAATCAAAGTTTGATGATCATTTAAACTCAAAAATATTGTAATTGAGTTGGCACAGAATATAGATGCACAGAAAATACGCAAAAATAAAGCAGTTTTAGGACAGATGCAACACTAAATATAAATTTAAAAGAACTTAAAAATCACGATTTTTATACTGGGAAAAAAAGATGAATGCCATATTTTATTTTGGAGTGAGTCACTTGATCTCTTCATATAATATGGGTTTAATATTATTTTAATTTTTATTAAAAAAACTACCGAACATATTTGCACTGAACTTGCTTTTATATATTTTATGAGATAATTTGAATACTTCCTAAAATTTTCGAAGCTATTTGTGAATTTTTCTGAGGAACGAGGGGAAATGTGGTGTGCCATAAGAGTTTCCATGTGGCATCGAGAAAGCGATCAATTTAATTTCAACATACGAAGCTCCCGATTCGCGTCTGGATATTTAGAACAACACGAACTATATTATTATAATGAGTGGCCGCATTGGTGACCTTATTCACAACTATATTACTGCCGCAACTATTGTGATGGGGTAGTATACCCATGCTGGTATTTGTATCATGAAGAATGCTAGTATGACTTTATTGTTTTATATATATATTGTCCCTACGAACTCATTAGCGCATAGACATTGATGTACATATATTTATGTTTGTTTATTTTTTATTTTTTTAATAAATTGCTAATTTTTGTCTTATTTGTGTGTCATTCTTGGAAATACAGACACACTTTTCTTTTTCCTAGCAGGTATGTTCTTTTTATTAATATTATAGGTATTGCAAGAAGAAAGATATTTTATTTCCAGTAAATTAAACTTCATAGGTATTACAATATTCTAATTTTCACTACCGGTACAAAAATGAAGTGCGTTTTTATTATAGGTAAATTAACCTTCATGGATATTGCACATTTCTTTTTTTTTTTTTTTTCAGCTAAATTGAGAAACTGTAGATTTCTGATTTTTAAAACAACATCCTAGAAAGATTTCTTTTTCAGATAAGTCAAGAAAAAAAATTGCAGTTTTAGACTTGGAATATTTGTTTTAGATGATAAGATAGATATTGCTGAGGTATGATTTTATTTGGTATAAAATTTTAAGTGTTTATTTTTTAAAGCTGTAATTAACAACTGTGCGATTTTACTTTATACCGAATCCCTCAGTATTTATTTTCGCAGTAACAGAAAAAGAAAATCCGCAAAGTGACAGCCGTAATTCAATATTTTACCATACAAAATAGTAATGACATTCCAGGTTTGACTGTCGACTTCCAACGAGACACTGAAATATATTTTTCTCCTCTTTATTTGCACTAAACTATGGATAGTTGAACTTTGTTTTAAGTAAGCTGAATACAATTGAAAGAAATTGAAAAAAATCTGATGTGAGCAACACATGACTTTCCTTATATAATGCAATGAATTTACTACTTTTACAGTTAAAAAAATCTGATGTGGGCAGCACATGACTTTCCTTATATAATGCAAGGAATTCGCTACCTTTACAGCAAAAAAAAATAGGTTATTCTTATAGTAGATAATTATATTCCTTCTAAGATATTGAATTTTCGTCAATTGGTCGTCATTTTCATTGATGTAGCGTCATTTTTATACATTTGGCGAGATTTTCGCTAATTTCGCTGCATTTAAAAAGTCACCTAGTTGGCAACATTCCGCCAAATTCGTCGCCTAAATCTCACCAAGCGTTATGGATGGAGAAGTAATTTATTCGTATAGCAGATAAATGACTATTGGCGTTCAAATACAAAAGTATTACTCAAAGTATCTTTTCTCATGAATGGGACGAGCTAGATCGGAGAGAATGATGTCACCAAATTTATCGCATGATATTACATATGAAAAGTGAACATGTTTCTCAACAGTTAATATATTTTGTTATGGGATTTTTTGATAAATTTATTCGGAAAATGTGCAATTTCTCAAGAACGGTTAATGCTAGCGTTCCAAAGTTTATGTCAATCGTTTTCTAAGGAAAAATTACATAAGAAATATCTATTTGCGTAACTTTATTAAAGGTTTTGATTTTTTGATGATTTTTTTCAAAATTTCACTCGAAAATTTAGGGGGGGGGGGTCTAAACATTCGATTGCGTCTGAAAACAACAGACTTCCAGTATTCACGGATTATGATTTTTGTACCAAATTTCATTCGAATCGCTCCATTCGTTCGTGAGATATCGTCTCCACAGACTCACTGACACACACACACACACAGACATCACCTCAAAAATGTATGATTAGTGATCAGAGATGCTTGAAACGTGCTCTCCCGTCGAAAACTCGAATTCGAATTTTCGACCTCGTCACCTTATACATTATGTATATAAGGAAAGAAAAAACATGCATTATTCCCCTCTTTGAAGAAAACATCTCAGCATTATACAAAACATTTCTTACACCTTACATAGCTCACAGGTAGTAAGTGGGGATAAGAATTACGGTTTGTGTACACCTTGTAGCATCCTTAGACAATTAAACACCCATATATAGAGTTGTCAAAGTCACACCACAATTTAAGTATAGAAGAATCTTGGGAGCCCCCCACCCTCCTATTCACCCCAAGGTTTTTATCCATGTACATACCTTCGAAGAATAATCTAAGCGTATACTAGCTCGTTGGTACATACCCTCCACAGGTGCTTAAAGATAAATAAGCTCAATGTTCGGGTGTGCAAAAACGACCGGGGTTAGCATAGAAAGCTTTTAATTAGATTATATTCGTTTAATTAGAATTTTTCAATATTTCAGTTTTCTCGTTCGCTTTTAAATAGGAGTGAATTTTCCTTTTAAAATTGATGTCTAAAATCCTCACTCTTACAGAATCTTGCATAAGGACCAGAAAATGAATTAGTTTAACACCTAATAAATTGTTGTAATCAGGGAGGATTTCGAATTGCTTACTAATAGATTCTCTCAAGACAGTGTTTTCTAATCCTTACGAAGAGGGTATCTTTGGTGTTTATAGAGTGTGTCTTAAAAAAATATTTGAGATCTATAGAGGGGTAATTCTACTACATAAGGATAACAAGACTTACATTTAAGTGGTGCTTCATCTGAAGAGGGGGGTTTTCCAGTGCAATCTTTAGAGAAAGCATGACTGGTGTTAAATTTTACTGCGTACGAAATGGCATTTGGTAGTTTTTGAAACATTGAAAGTAACTTGTATCAGATTTTGAAAGTGGAAAACATGAATGTGTTAAATTTCTGCCTGAAATAGCTTACATGCTGAAACACATGTTTTTTCCTATAGGGAAAGTATCACACTTGTTTTTGAAACACTGAAAATCCCATTTGTTAAATTTCATTGTACGTAAAATCACATTTGTTGATTTTAGAAATGTTGAAAATGACTTGTGTCAGTTTTTGTAAAGTAGAAAACATACATCTGTTAAATTTTAGACGAAAATAGCACATTTGCTAAAACACATGTTATTTCCCATAGAAAAATTAGCAGGCTTGTTGTTTATGAAATACTGAAAATCACATCTATTAAATTTCACAGCACGCAAAATCACATTTGTTGGTTTTTGAAGCATTGAAAAGGATTTATGTCAGTTTTTTAAAAATATAAAACTTGAATTTGTTCATTCCAGTGTTTGTATTTAAAAAAAAAAACTTCGATCCAATTCACACTTAACCTTGAAAAATATTTGAAACCCTCTTTGATGGTTTAAGCCATTTCCACCATGGTGTGGCGCTGGTGTTGCCGTATGGATATACCACACACACGCATAGCAACTCATAGAAAGATTCTTTAAAGGAAAAAAGTCCTAGAGAAATCCCACCGCCTAGTTTTTGCTTTAAATCTTAAATATTTAAATCTCTATGTTTACACATTAGTCTAGTTCCTCAATTCACCGCTCGATGGCGCTTGCAGAGCATGCCCCCTCTGCCGCAAAACTTCAAGTGTTACCATCCTACATAAAGTTTATAATACCCCCATTTCTCTAACAAAATTGAAGTATCGTCTATGGTAGTACCCCTGCCCATTGCTAGGTGGCACTGATGGTTTCATACCCCCTCTGTGTTGCCACCCTTTTAAAAGTTTAAACATACCCCTCGTCTAGAATCACAAGAATCTCTTCGGAGGGGGTATGAGCATACCCCATACCTCCTCTGGCGTATAACTCTAGGCGTTACCACTACATCAAAAGTTTATATACACCCACTTCAAATTCAAACAAAAAATTACATAAAAAATAGCTATCTATACCCTGCAAAAGCTTCCGGTGACCTAGAATGCTCAATCTTTGTAGCACTTATAGTATCAACCACGAAACAGAACCCATAGACATATATATAGTCTTTTATATTTATGACAGAATCTAGCAGGACCGGATATTATACTTCCCGCTCACTCGAGGATAAAACGGGTGAGTTTCAGAAAACCACACCATATCCTGCAGTCAATCTCCCTCGGGAACCCCAAAATTCGAATCTTTGCCCATCGTCCACAAGACATTTAACTGAATCAATGGTTTTGCTTTCGTTCGTTTATTTATCTTCATTAAGTGTTATACATTATTTTAAAAATATCGCAACTAAATTTTTTAAGAGTAGTGGGTCATAAATATTTGTAATTGTATAATTAGCCTTTGTGATGGTACAAAAATTGCTATTCATATAACTGTTGTTAACACTATTATGTATTTACGCAAATAAGCTGTATGTATCGAATTCATTTACTCTTTTTGTCTACTCATTGTGTTGAAGAAATAAGAACATTTTTAACTGACGCTCATAAAATATTACTTTTTTTTTCTACTTGCATTCTGATTCTGATATAAAAAGAAAACACTCTCTGATACAATACTTTCATAAAGAATAAATATTTGTTTCGGGTTTGAACTGCCATAACCTTAGGATAAATCAATGGATGACTTAGAAGTCAAAAGTGTCCATGGTAAAAGTATATCATATTTTTATACATTATACTGATAAGAAATGCCAAAATATTATTTATTTCTCAGTCTTTGATTTATCATTTTTTGATTTATGTTATTATGACAACAATCATGAATCAACTTTTTGCGTTAGACTTATATGTAGTTGTGAGATATGGATCATTACTTGAGTTCTGTCGTCCTATGTGGCTTTCTACGGTCTTTTTGACATAACAACCTGTTGACTAGTGGCATTGATTCTAGAAGAAATATTCGATTTTTTTTAGCTTCCAAATAAATGTCAAAGTCGTTCTAGATTTAAAATCAATTTATTGACTACAGAGTGTATGTAAACAGGGTAAGAAATTAGCAAAAAAAGTAGATTCCAGCATTAATTTTTTATGGGACATTTGAAAATTTCCAAAGGGCCAAAATAAAACAATTTATTGAAATAAAAAATTTACACGATAAAACCATATAGGCCTAATCTAAATATAATTTGCTTGCCAAATATATATACTTTAAAAAAAGGCATTAAAGTGCAAATTAAAATTTTTAAATTGACTTATAGTTTAATTCCCATTTTTAGTTAATAGCCACTGGCCAGTAGGTCAATGAAGTTTAATGGCCAGTTGTTGTCAGCTGCAAAATGTGCGGTGTTTTTTTTTTTTTCAACTTAATGTTATGTGAAATTGTATTTAAGTATGTTATTTAATAATTTAGGAATTTTCTGGTATTACTTATTTATTTATAGATTTATTATACAGTGAACATAAGACACTTTATGTCTATTATCAAGAAAACTCTCCTTATCGGATCTACTTTTACACAATCTATTATTTGGATGTTGATACAAAGGAGGAGAGCTTTAAAAATTGGAGGAAATTTTAGAGATTAGCAATATACACTATTTTTTTATTATTATTTGATAAGGAAACAAGACAAATTCACAAAAATATTTAAAATTTTAAGTGAGTAATATTGTTAACATGCATTTATTATTGCTAACATCTCATTATTAACATTTAATAGATTTTCAAAACTTATTTTAAGTGTTTTTTCTAAAACTAATTCTTTTCTATAAGTCCCTATCCCCATCTTTTCCATTTCTTAAAGATTTCCCAAATTTAAATTTTTATTTATCCCATTTTTGAATATTTTAAATATTTATATTCACTAATTTTTTTTAATCTTGTTTTAAATCTTACCAATTACTTTTATTATAAGTTTTTTCAAGTGTTTTATAATACCGGGTGGTCAGAATTAAAACACCCCTATTCTGAGATCTCTATAGATCGAACTACTCAGTGTAAAGGCTCCAATATTGTTGAAAATACTATTAAAGACATGGAGAAAGGGATTACGCGAAAAAAAATAGTTCCAGAAACACCGACAGGTGACGCTGTACAACAGAAAATATGCTGAAAAGACACAAAATACACATTTGTAACACATTTTATTCGAACGTACCAAACATTCATATCACAAGGACCTTATCGATGCAGGGAATGCTGCTCAATAAGTTCCCTTCTTCAAGATGTAAAATCTGCAATCTGTGGACAGCTTGTTCAACTGCGGATCGTAATTGGTCGATTGAGATGCTTCTCACATGCAGAGTGATACTGTCTTTCAAATCTGCCAAGGTTACCAGACGTCCTCGATAAACAAGACTTTTTAAGTATCCCCACAGCCAAAAATCACAGGGATTAAGATCTGGAGAACGAGATGGCCAGTTTGTCGGAAACGCACGATTAATTACTCTACTATTAGTAAAATGTTGTCGAAGAAACTGCTGTACACAGAGTACAATGTATGGAGGCGCTCTATCTTGCATAAATGTAATTGAATCAAGACATTGGTGCTGTTGCAGTTGGGGTACAACAAAATTTTCGAGCATATTTTTGTACCTCCTGGTCGTCGCGGTGCATGTCACAGGGCCATTGGGAGTAGCCTCTTCGAAACAGAAAGGTCCAAGAATGAATGTGGCTGTGAATCCACACCAGACTGTAACTTTCGGTGAGTGAAGTTGAATCTCCTGGAAGGTACTAGGGTTTTCAGTGTCCCAAATGCGACAGTTATGGGTGTTGACTGTTCCACTTAGATGGAAATGCGCTTCATCGCTCCATAGAATCTGCCATGGCCACGATGCATCCACTTCAACTCTAGCCAGAAATGTCAATACAAAGATCAGTCGCTTCTCCCTGTCGACGGTCAGCAAGTGGTGATTGTGACTAATTTTCTACGGGAAAAAATGCACTATGTTTCTCAGTACGTTCCGCACTGTGCTGTAGGGAACACCCAAGTGCCGTGGCACTCCATGTGCACTACTACAGCCTGTAATGTTATCCATTGATTGTTCAACAATAGCGGTGGCAACATCGTCAACGACATCTGAACGAGTCGATTTGCGTCCTCGACCCGGCTGAACTCCAAGATGTCCCGTTTTCACAAATCGAGCGATCATTTCCCTGAGAGCTTGTGGAAGTAATGGTCCTTTGCGCAAATTCTTAGGTCGACGAAACTCTCAAAGTGCAGCTGCAGTATGTCCTTTGTTTTCATAAAACAGCTTCACTAGCAAAGCGCGTTCTGGCGTGTGACAGCCATCGCTGATAAGAATGAAAATTTCCCAGTTTTATCCCATTTTATGCCCAGAACATAGTAGCTGCAAACCAAGGGTTTATGCAAATTTTTGTGCTTACAGTGCGAAATTGACAGTTACAATGACAGTTTAAGTTTCTTCACTTTTTTATCTTGTTTTTTTTTCATATCAGCAAAAAAAAATTAAAAAGGAGAAATTTTGGGGCCTTTACACTGAGTAGTTCGATGTATAGAGAGCTCAGAGTAGGGGTGTTTTAATTCTGACCACCCGGTATTTGTTTTCAAATAGATTATAAAAAAAAATAATTTATCATGAAGCATTCAAATATTTTTGGAGGCAATTTTAAATTCAATCAATTAATTTAAGCAATTTCAAGTTTTCTCATCTTGATCTTTTTATTTTTTACTGTTACAAGCTGACGAAGCATTTACTATTTTTTATTCTACCTTATTATTTTAAAAAAGCCCAGCCACTAATTTTTCTTTAATTTAGAGGATTTTACCAATGATTTTCGGTGATTTTTGATAAATTTATTATCTTGTTTTTGTGTTTTTGATCATTTACTATGTAACATTTCAGTCATCGCGATCGCGATATTTCGATCTTTTCTCCTGTTATATTATCGGACGTTATGAACGCTTTTATTTTAAAATTTCCCCAATATATATATTTCACAACAAGGAAATTATTTTTCCTCTTAAGGAAATTTGATCTTTTTAATATTTCGGCGTTTTTGAATTTAAGAACTGTCGTCTTATATCGATAGAAACATGATGTTTTATTACAATACTCGAATTTTCCGATGAACAGGGAGGCGGGGGGGGGGTTACAGTTTAATCGCCATCTGACGAGTGGGAATGTTAAGCTTATTTTGTTTTATATTATTGTATTAATTTTAAATTGACTTATTATTTTATACAAAAAAAAAAGGGTTTTTTTCCCCTCGGATATTTTTGGTACATTATAGTGGTTTAATTCTAGTCGCGATTTGGCCTCCGATTCCGAAATTATGGTCGCCAACGATAAAAATATGGTCGCATTTCGCACATGGCCCCCGTTAATTCCTTACCTTGTATGTAAACTAATTATATCAAAGGACAATTTTGGAAAATATGTAACTAGTTTCCATATGTTTTTTTATTATAATAGATAGGGTGGGAGTTTTATTATAAAACTTCCATTCTAGTAAACAACAGTGTCATGTGAGCTATCAACAATGTTAAAATGGCTATTACAGTCATTACTATGACAGCATCTGATATTCATTAGCATATTTGGAATGACCTGGAACATCGTTTAGAAATTGTTCAACCAACAAAATATAGATGTCATGATTTATTACCATATCCAATGAAGAAGCTGTTCATTAATATTTAGGTCATATTTATTTACATTTTATTTACTGGATACATTTTAGTACATTGCTTGGAATCCACATCAGCCATCCATCTCCACCGAATTCTTAGAGAAATCTGATTCTCAAGTGAAAAAGCTACTCACTTACTTCGGAAGGAGGAGGCGTTCCAGAATGTTCTATAGATGATACAGTCTTTCTACGGAGCTTGCTCTCACCAGAGAATGGTAAACAAGCCATCATTGATTTCTATCTCTGTACTAAGGAAGGCAGCGGTTTGCCACCCCCTCAAGTACACGGTTCCTTTGAGTACTCCTTTGAGTATGTACAGGGGAAAAATGCTACTCGAAATTTTCAGCCGAAAGAAACAAAGTACATATTTGTATCATTAAAATTATCTTGTTCGACGACGGAAAAACATTTTTGTCTCCGAAAATTTTCCGATGTTTGGGGGAGCCGTTTTACGGAAATTTTGAGAATTTCAAATTGAGACAAAAATGTGCAGGTCGCTATTCCTAGGAGGACGGATTAACGGAATTCTACGGTATATTTATCTCGAAATTGATTTTTTTCATAATTTGTCGACTTCATAAGGTTATAGCTAAAATTAATTTAAAAGTACATATATGAAAGTTTGTACAAAGTAACTCTCGTCTATTTTCAATGAATTGAGTTCAGGATTTTTCATTTGGAGTAAAAAATTTGAAATTATCTTTCATAAAACAAATTTCACACTCAAAAATGCGACATGTTTTTCTATTATCAAAATTATCGACAATTTTATATATAATCTTATTTTTTTTAAATCCCGAAAACAATTAACATAAACTTTTTCTGTGCATAAAAGTGAGAAAAATACAGAATGCGATAAAACTGAGCAATTGGTTCAGCAATTGTATCCAAAATTACACATGCTTAAATTTATTTATAATATTCATCATACAGCGCACGATAAAAACTCTTGCAATGCTTATATTCAAGAGGTTCGGCGTATAAAACAGCTCCAAAGCGAACAATAGTTCTCACCATCCATGAGTTTTGTAAATTTTGTATATAGACATTATTTTTGCTTTATTATTCATGTTTTCCCCACCCTGAGCACTGCCATTGATTCACCAATCAAATGGTTCTAAAAATCCTTCAGTTCAATTCTAATCATTCTCTGCCCGCGCACAGCAACCTGTTACAGTTTTCTCTGGAAAACTCTTTTGACATCATATGTCTACAAGAACCGTACGCCACTAAGGATGGTATTCTCCGTCCTCCTTCTAATTTTTCCCAATTTTCCTCCCTTTCGGATAAAGCTGTCATTATTGTGACTAATCCCACACTCTCACCTAATCTAAAATTTCGCTCCCTTTCAATAATTATAATTGAAATTATATTACCGAACAATATAATACTTAATATAGCATCATTATATTTCCCCCCCCCCCCCCCCACGCTGAAATCAATGACCTCGTGTCTGAATTTTCTAACCTTGACCTCTTCAACCCTAACTTTCTCATCCTTGGTGATTTTAACGCCCGTGATCAGTCGTGGGGATATAACTTCACTGATCGTAGGGGTACTTGTATTATGGATTTTTGTTTAGAGAATAACTTGATTGTCTTGAATGATGCCTCCAGGGGTCCAACTTTCGTTTCTCATTCTGGCAGGGGATTCCCTGACCTCTCACTTGTCACCTTTAACTTTTTGGACTCCGTTCAAGACTGGGAAGTCCTCTCGAACGATACCTTAAGCGACCATAAATATATTTCCCTTACCCTTAACATTGCCCCCCCCCCCCCCCCACTTTGTCGTCCTTCTTTTTTAAAACTAATTATAATTTGAGCAAATTTCTTCATAATTTTAAACCCCTTTTAAAAGACTTTAATGCCTCCTTAGACTCTGTTCTCGACTCCACCATGCTGGATAACTTTATTAATAATTTTATCCAAAAAACCCAAGAATGTGCTCTAAAAAATATTAGGAAAAAGAAAACAGCTAAACATTTTAAACTCAGCTGGTGGAGCCGAGATCTTGCTAAGTTCAGGAATTTTGTAAACGCCCTTTACAAAAGAATAAAATCGCTCGAGAGGAACTCCGCCTCTCTTGAACTTCTTTCCCAGGCCAAAATTAAATACAGACAGAACAGAGCAAAATATAAACTGCTAATATATAAAGCTAAATCTAATGCCTGGAAATCTCATTGTAGCAGTTGCTCTGAAAAATTCGGTTCTCTCTTTAAATATACATTTCAGAAACAAAAGAAATTTAACAATATTAATTTACACTTCCAGGATAACCCTAATCTAGAATACAATGAGAAAATACAACGTTTGTTGGACCACTGCTTCCCTGAAGACCCTTCATTCAATGCATTCCCTGTTCTTGACATTCCTTCGGGGGGTTTAGGTTCGGTTTCGGATGTGGAGCTCTCTCTGGTCTTTAACCATCTCAAATCAGGAAAGGCTCCTGGCCAAGACAACTTAGATTATAACATTTGGAAAAACCTTTACAAATTTTATCCCTCCCTTTTTTCCAAAATTATTAATTTAATATTTAAATTTTGTAAATTTCCTGAACCTTTAAAAAATGCAAAGATTTTAATCATACTCAAACCTGGCAAGGACCCAACCTCTTGCAATTCATACAGACCTATATGTCTCCTTCCCACCTTTGGGAAAATTATAGAAAGGTTATTTATTAACAAACTCAACCTTTGGTTAAAGGCGAGCGAGGCTCTTCATCCACTTCAGTTCGGTTTCAGGGAGCTGCTCAGCTGTGAAGATGCTGCTCACGCTTTGGTTTCCCGTATCGGAGCTCTTCGACCTTCGCGGCTTGTTTCCTTGGCCACGGTCGACATCAGCGGTGCATTTGACACCCTAAATTGGAACATTTTACCTTCTACCCTTGACACTTTAAACCTTCCCCCACAATTCAAAATTTTCATCTATTCTTACTTAAATTCAAGATCTATCTCCTTTACCTCCAACAATTTTTCGTTTACAAAAATTTTATCCAAAGATGCCCCGCAAGGATCTGTTTTATCCCCTACCCTATGGAACATATATTTTAATAAAATCTTAAACTTAAACAATGACTTGCACTATTTTCAGGCTTTTGCTGATGATCTGGCCGTGGTCACCTCGGGGAACGACATTCGCACTGTTGTTAACAATACTAATTCTGCTCTGTCCCTTGTCGCTTCCACCCTCTCCTCTCTCAGACTTTCGGCCTCAGTTGAAAAATCTGCTTGCATAATTTTTAATAGATCTAAAAAAAAACGGAGATTCTACCCACCCATTAAATTTTTAAACCAAAAAATAAAAATTTCTAGATCACTCAAATTTCTAGGAATGATTATTGATGATAATCTTAGATGGAGCCCCCATATCTTACACCTTAAAGAGAAATGTTTCAAGCTCTATTCTACCTTTGGAAGGATTTCAGGAAATAATTGGGGGGTTAACAAATATTTTCTTAAAACTTGGTACTTAACTGTCATCGAAAAAATAATTACTTACGGTTCGGGGATCTGGGGCGGGAAACTTACTGGGGATCAGATTTCTAAACTTACCTCTTTACAAAGGATCTTTTTATTAAAAATATCTTCCGGCTTCAGAACATCTTCAAACATTTCTCTCTACTCTATAACAGGAATTCCCCCCCTACACTGTGTTATCAAATCTCAGTATTTAAAATATCATTTTTGGAAGCATAAAATTAACCTTTTCCCGGATTCTTCCCTCCCGTCCCCGCACCTCTTTGATAGTAATTGCTCCCTTTCGGGACTTCCCCCTTCCCTTCGCTCCCTGTTTTTCCCTTCCTGTGATCCTTTAATTTCATCTAACATCAACATATATACTGATGGATCTAAGATTAACGAAAATGTCGGATGCGCCATTTGCATCTTTGAGGGTGATTCCTTGGTCGAGGTGCTTCGATACAAATTGAACTCCGGGAATACAGTTTTCCAAGCGGAATTGGCTGCCCTGAGCACAGCCTTTTCGTGGGCAATTAGCAAGAATATCAAGGTCAACATTTATACGGACAGCCTTTCCGCCATTCTGGCATTGAATTCCCCAAAAATTAAATCAAAATATTTAAATGACATTAAATCAAAAATTTCTCCTTTCATCTCTTTTTTCCACCTTTCGTGGGTTAAGGCCCACGCTAACATTCGGGGTAACGAGGTCGCTGATGAGAATGCCAAACTTGCCACTTCTTCTGGTATACCGCTCTCTGTCCCCTTTCCCCACTCCTACTTGAAAAATCTTTGTAAAAATTATCTCTTAAGAACTTGGCAAACACTTTTAAATGAATACATCTCTCCCCGGACTCATGACCCATCCAGAATTTTAACTTACCTTCCCTCAGTCAATCCTAACCTACAAATTCACAACAAATATTTAATTTACTTTCTTACGGGTCATGGTCCTTTTATGGATTACTTATACTTTTTCAAACACAAGGAAACATCCTCTTGTTCTTGTGGTACCTTTGGAGATGTGGATCATTATGTATTCTCGTGCCCGCACTCCTCGGCATTCCACCTTGTCAAGCCTTCTCCTGCTCATCAGTCGGCCTGGTTCTCTGGTGTTAGGAACAACCCTACCCTTCTCGAAAAATTAAAAAACTGTATTCTTGTTGCGAGAGAGATCTCGAATAAAATTTCATAACCTTTTCGTGAGCTTTCTCCCTGCTTTTGCGATCAGTGTAGTTCCGCACTGTTCCCCTGGTCTCGGCCTGCTCTTTTGTCATATTATTTTTTTATTACTATTTTAGAATGTATATTGTTGTATTGAAAATATTGCTATATTGAAATCATATATCTTTCTTGTTAGCCTCCCTTGTTTGGCCTTTTGCGCCATCTATTGTACAAAATACTGTCAAATGATATATAGTCAGCACTTGTGGCATTGCAATGTTATTTTCTTAGAATATACACTATATGCTGCAATTTGTACTGCAGCGAGACTTTGTCCGTTTTCTTTGTTGTTTGCTGGTATTGTCTGCGTGCCTTTGTTGTCTGTTTGTCCTGCTGTTTTTCTTTCCTGCTGTTTCTTTTTGTAAATTGGATCTGGACCCAGGACTTCCTGTCTGTCCTGTGATTTTGTTATTTCATTTGTAACCCTTTTTATGTCTTAAATAAACGCTCAGTTCGGGGTTTCTCGGTGAGTGTCGGCTTCGGCTAACTTCGGATATCTGCTCCCGGCCACACTTTTCGCTGCTGTAAACCCTAGGGTCTGCCGCGTGGTCTGGGATTTTAGCCCTGTTCTCTCTTTGTCCCCCCCCCTTTTGTAACTTCCCCTGGTTGTTTTAATTCCATTTATTCATTTATTTTTTTTTTTTTAAGTAAATTTAAAAATTTTTAAATATCCCTCCAGGGTCTCTTTGGTAAACCTGTGCTGCCTTATTGCTTTGTACTTTAAATTTTCACTGTTACTTTTGCTTAAACCTGTTGTTTTTCTTATGTGTTCTTTTATGCTTTTGTGTTTTTTGTATCTTTGCTTGTCTTGTTGTAACTTATTGTGTTGTGATTCAATTTGAATATGTGTTGTAATTACTTGAATCAAAAATAAAGTTCCCGGCCACACACTTAGCTACAGTAAACCTTCGGGTCTGTCGTGTGGTCTGGGTTTCCAACTTCCAACATGCTTAAATTTTTAAATATTTTTAAAATAAAATTTCAGATTTTGATAATTTTCATGAGCAAACAAAGAAAAAACAAAATTTGCGTAAAACATATCACACCCGTGACATTATAATAGTCCAAAATAAGGAGTGGAATAATCAAATATTTAACCTCTTAGTATTTATAAGTTTTATTTTACTTCAAACAAAATTTTCATACTTTTATGTTGGTTAAAAAGATTTTGAAACAGAATCAATGAAAAAGTAATTTTATGTTCTACATGATAACCCAATATTAAGCCAGCTAAATGATTGATGTAAAAATAAAATCATTAAATAAATTTTAGAAAACATGAATTTATTCTCCTAATGCATACCTAAGTATACTAATATTTTTTACTTTCGATACAATACAAAAATATTGTGAATGATGTCAAGAAAAAGTATTGTGATGATGTCAAAAATGAATGTCTCCCATCTGAATCTGCATGTTTTGAACATCCCTGAATACAAATCAACCATTTTTTCAAAGGCGTCTGTTTGATTATCTGCTAGTGTGTCTATCTGGTTCCACGTACGACATCTCTCAAACAAATTGATACAATCGAATGAAACTTATTGTTCTTACTTCTATTAAGGACTGATGATTATGTAGAGTGAAGCACCAATGGAAGGCATTTAATTTTTCGAATACACACACACACATACAAATTTAGTTTGAAAATTATAGAATAAATTATAAAAACAAAATTTTATTATAGTTTGTTCTGAAAATAGCCGCCTTATATGTAATGTTTTACTTAGAATCAAATGGCATAACTCTGAGAACGGTAACTTCCGTCATTCTTGAGATATTTTTCTTTTAAAATTTAAAATGGAGAAACTCTTAAAAAATCTATATATTTTCTTTATTATCAAATGGCTGAATGATTTGCAAGTAATTTTAACCAGCAATATATATGCAATATTGTTCAGAATTTATTTCAGAAATTACGAGACGCATTTTACCTCAATTCAATCTTTCGACATTTTACCATCATTTCATTTTTGAATTTAAACAATTTTTACTTTCTCATACCATAGAAAGTAGTGTAGAGAAAGTATTATTGTTACAAAAATTTTCTATTTCTAGATTCTGATGTCAATATATGTTTCTGAACCTCCTGAACATATTTTGACTATTTTTAGAGTGATGTCTGTCTGTGGTTCTTGTATACAGGATAGCTGCCACAAAGATTAATGGATTTTCACGAAACTTTATATTCGGTTTTGTTACCAAAATATCTAGAACTTGTTAGTCTTTTGAAATACGAGATAAAACTCCGATATTTTATATTTTCTTAACATGGCAGCATAGGACAAAATTTTATATAATCACGCATAAAAACGATTATTCATGTCTCAATGATCACGAAGCTTCTATTTTCAACGAGTCCAGGATTTTTTTTTGTGAAAATATTTTTCACAAAACAAATATCCCATTCAAAAATGCGATATTTTCTTAATTTTCAAAATTATCGACAATTTTACATATAATCTTTTTTTTTTTTTTTTCAAAAATCCCGAAAACAAATTAACATAAAAACTTTTCTGTGTATAAAAGTGAGAAAAATACAAAATGCGAGAAATCGATTGAAATGATTGAAACTTACTCTGCAAATAAGTTTCAATCATTTTAGTAACATTCGAGATAATATTTGTGTTCGTGACATCATTAGCCCCTCTTGGGGTAAAGTCCCCTCCCCCCGGCAGATGCATTCTCAAGCTTAGCATCAATCGAAAGAGTTTTACAAACCTTTTAAAATGAAGGGTAATATACCATAATTGTGATTATTTAGAGCAAAAATTCAGAGCTTTTTTTTTTTTTTTTTTTATGTCAAATTTGCAAAAAGGAAAGAAAACACCCAACTGTTTGAAAACAGATTCTGCTATGTGAAAGTCGACTTGAGCAACACTTACCTTTTACCACACAATTTGGTCAAAAGTATAGAGTTATATTAATTTAGTGGATGGATTCCTAAACCCCTGTGTTTCGAAGCCAGCGCAGTACCGAGAGACCGACTATGCTGAACCATAAGAAACCTGATAACTGTAGTATAATAAAAATGAGAAAATTCAAGACTGTTGTTGTTGTTGAGACCCTGACCGTCCGACCTACCAGAAAGGTGTAAGGTAACTGTATGGACGGCCGGGAAGTGCCACCCAATTTAGACCGGAACCCAGTGGGGGAGGCATCCACAGGGACCGTACCCTCCTTCCCTACCACCAACCACTCGGAAGGACTTACGGACCCACATGTTTAACGTGATCGTACTCCGCATGAACACGGCGGCATTTGTGGTAGCGTGCAAATTCAAGACTGTGTAATGTTTACATTTTTACTAATTGTATAATTTTTTTCCAATTTGCAATTATTATATCTATAAATAATATTGCATAGACTAAGCATAACAATAAATTACCCTTCGTCTCAGGCAGGGGCGGCATTTCAGCATTCCTTTTGGGGGTGCGAGATTTGTATGTATGAAAATTCACAATATGAAATAAATAAAATGTTTGTTAACAGGGGGGGGGAGGGTCACAAATTTGAATTGATGTTGAGAAAAATAATTGTTGTTAACATAATTTTTGTACATAATTGTGTTAACATAATTGTTGTTAATATAATTTTTCTAAATACAAATATCTATATTTATTTACCTTATATTGACGTTTCAAACGCCGGTTCATAGAGTCTGGAAGAAGACAAAATTTTGTTACAATATCATAATAATCCAGTAGTATATCTTGTTCTATAACTAAAACAGCTAAAAATGAAAGTCTTTCTTGTCCCATTGTACTGCGAAAATAATTTTTCAGCCTCCTAAGACACTAAAAAGACCTTTCACAACTGACTGAGCTGATTGGCACAGTCAAAAACGATTTAACTAATAGTGTTATGACAGAAAACATGATTACTTTTTAAATTCCGCTTTTTAAAATAATCCAGGCGACTTTTAAAACTCAGATGGTCTATGTTTTCATTTTTCACCATTGAATAAAGCAGTTGCAATTCACACAGCAGTTCCTCTTTCTGGAAGTCATATACTTTGCATATGTTTGAAACATTTTCTTTTTCTTTTTCGACATCTGATCCGGATAATACTAAACTAAGGGCAAACAAAACAGATATATTAATCTCATTAAATCTTGTCTCAATTTCATTAGATACAGAATCTATAATTTTACATTGAATATTGATTCTGTTATATGATTTAACATCATCATGGGGATTTTTTCACCGCCTCCGAATTCGCTTGAAATTTTTTACGCCTTTTCAGTTTTAGTCCAGAATAAGAATTTTTTTCGCAAAGTTCTGTAACAAAACTCTACACTTGATTGAAATATGCATCAGTGCGAAAAGAACTAAGTTTCAATAGTAGCTTTAGCCAAAGTTTGCATAGTCTGAAAATTAAGATCAGATGACTAATGATGCTTTGAGAGAGTATTGTATTGATCAAAAACACTGATCAATGCAAACAAAGTGAACAAAAATTCGAACGATGTCATGCATGTTAAAAGGGCTTCGGCTCTTCCACCATTGAGAGAATCGTTTTCAAATAATTCTTCCAGTGTTAAAGTCACCACTCCAGAATTATCAAGTAGTGCTTTTATGGCTTTAACTCTGGAAGACCGCCTCGTATCACTTAGTGATTGTAGAGTTGAAGAACCTCCAAAAAAAGTATTTGTTGATGAGTGAATATTTTCGAAAATAGCATGTCTTTTATATAATGTTTCTATAAAAAAATATAATGCATTGAGCTGCTGAAATGCATTTCTAGCAGAAGGAATGGATGTGCATTCACTAACTACATATACATTTAATCGGACACTTGAAATTTTCAAATGAAAAGGATAATATAACCCCTATCTTTTCAAGTTGAAAAGGATTCGTTCCAGCCGGAAGTGGGAATTTCAATGTGAAGGTTGACTTTTTCAAGCGCCATAGCGTGAAAAAACTGACCAGTGGACAGTCGATAAAAAAAAGGAGAAGCCGATAGACAACGAGGAAATATTTGGGGGCGCGACCGCGCCCCCTCGCGCCCCATATTTGCCGCCCCTGGTCTCAGGAGTCTACTCGGGCCGAGGCTTTCCCACACTTAGCATGTCACAGTTTTGCAGACGTGAGACTGTGATACAAATTTTATGAAGCAGTCTGGATGAGCTCTATGAATTTGTAAAACAATGTATTACAAGTGCAATTAATCAGATAAACCATCGTATGTTTACCGATAGATCTCCATTAGTAAAATGAATGACGAAAAAAATATAAAGGAGTACATGGAATTAATGAATCAAATTGATGTGATTGATCCGGCCAAGAAATTTTGAATCACCGTAACTAGAAGGGGAAGTACTTCTATATGAATTTCGTAAAAAGTTTAAGATTCTGTATGATTTTCTTCACACAAGCAGATTGGACTTCTGCAGTATCGTTGACAATCCAGTTAAGCTGTCTATTGAATTATTGTCATAAAAAAGATCTATAGATTCTTTGCCAATTAGCACAACAAAATGAAAAAAAAAATTAGTACAATGAATTTTATAACTATAATATTAGATCTGCTTTAAGCGTTACAAGACTTTTTCACCAATGCCATGATTTTAGTTTCCCAATCTGATAGTCGGGTTCCGTTTCCTTGTGTAATGAATGATATGGTTATTAAAACACAGAAACGCAGATGATAGTACTTGTGAGACCAGAATAAGTGCAAGATTTATGAGGGTCTGCAATATCAAATAATGCAATAAACTGCAGTTTAGTATTATAGACGGTCATTAATGCAGTTTAATCCTTTTTTTAGTAACTGGTCTCACAAGTCAACTCTCCTCCGCAAATAATATATATTAATTGTTGGAATGAATTTAATAATTAAGATAATATTCTGAATAAATGATTTTATTTGTAAAGTTAACAATGGTGCAATTAATTGAATAGTATTAAGCTAATAAGTATTCTATTCAAGGAATTCGCACTAAAGAAAATAATGGTGGGTTTTAATAGCGGCAAACAACGCAATGTGTTTAATGTTTAAATGTAATAACGATCAATAAGTTACGATATTACGGCCATGTTTAGATAATTCATTTTAATATTATGCTTTGCATAATTCTCATATCATGGTTAAATAAGTATTATTAAATATTCAACGCAACTAAGAATAAATAAACTTTAATACTTTATTTCCAAATATGCGGTATTATTAAGTAAGCAACGCAGTAATCAAATCAAATAAAGTAACTAATTTAAAAGTCCCCTGTTTTTGTGCACCACAGTACTAAATCCCGAAATTGTAAGGGCAAACTTAATGGTGGACGTTACATATATCTATGAAGTGTCTTTCACCTCTTAAATCATATTGGTAAATATATATACATAAATTGAGTTATATCAATTGTCACTGTATTATATCGATAGCGCAGAGGTCCTCTATGTTTTTTTTATAGACTGCTGCTTAGACTTCATATGGTACTATGAATTTTGTAGATCTTTTACCACGTGCATTCCCTGGGTGAAATGCGAACGCTATTTCAAATTGATCCAACATGCCTTCTATGATAAATGGAAACTAAAAGAAAATTGTTTCTTTTGATCCCAATATCACATTCCCTCCCATCTATCCATACCATTTATCTCTATAACGCGCTGATGACTGTCATCTGTTTGGGAACTGTCTCAAATATGACAATGTTTCGTGATTCATGTTCCGATCGGAATTTGTAAACGCGTCACGGCATGCGGAGTAATCCCATTCATATGTTATACGAAATCCTTACAAATGCGATAGGGTTATAGTGATGGTCATGGTGATATATCTACAACTGTGGATTTTGTTGACGTTCACTGTGGATCGCGAACAAGACAAATTTAGACAGAGAGTTATGTGGTAGACGCATAACTAATGTGTATATTGATATTATAAATTGTTATTCATTTAAATATGTATTTATTTGGGATACGCTCTTTAACAGCCAAGCCCAGTTACAGGGACGGAAAATACAATTTACAAATAATACAAAAACACACAGAACAGTAACATGTAAATACAATAAAAAAATCTGATGTGGGCAGCTCATGACTTTCCTCGTAGAATACAATAAATTTACTCTATTTACCGCAAAACAATAATGTATAAGATCCATAGTACTGTGTTTTAACATTAAATTGTACATTTAGCGATTTTCCGGAAGACAACATGTAATGCTATTTCAAAGTGCCCAATTAAGTTATATTTCACACAACTCTAAATTAACAATTAAGACTATTGATAGCATCCTCAATAAGCGATATAGTCCATATATTGAAATATTTTATCAATTCATCAATTAGGAGTCATTTTCATCAACTTCACCGTATTTTTGTCACATTGGAAACATTTAAAATAGTCGCTAAGTTGGGGACGTCCCGCTAAATTTCTCTCGGACAGATCTAGAAATGGCTTATTATTATTATAGTCTATTCTTATGTTCTTTCCAAGATACTGAAGTTTCATCAATTAGTCGTCATTTCATTAATGTAGCGTCAGTTTCATCAATTCTGGCGAATTTTTATCAATTGGGTGACATTTTCATCAATTTGGCAGCATTTAAAAAGTCACCGAGTTGGAGATATTCTGAAACATTCGTCACCAAAATAAGTATCTAAAATAGTAGTTTCAAACATTTGAACGTAGAACCATGTCTTTCCCCATGCTGGGTTGGGGGTAACACGGGAGCACGGATGTAACAACAACATGTCCTAATTTGAGGACCTATATTGTCACAACTAAAAATCGTAGATTAACATATAACACATCATTAGATATTTTATAGTATCCTATTTATAACAAAAAAAATCGGATGTGGGCAACACATGACTTTCCTTATTATAATGCAATGAATTTACTACTTTTACAGTAAAAAAAATAGGTTTTTCTTATAGCATATATTCTTTCCAATATATTGAATTTTCGTCCATTAGTCGTCATTTTCATTGATTTAATGTCATTTTTATTCATTTCGCGAGATTTTCGTTAATTTCACAACATTTAAAAAAGTCGCCAAGTTGGCGATATTCCACCAAATTCGTCTCCAAAATCTCGCTAAGCGTTATGAATGGAAAAATAAGTTATTCTTATAGCAGACAAATGCCTATTGGCGCTCAAATACAAAAAGTATTACTCAAAGTATCTTTTTCATGAATGGAATGAGCTAGATTCACGAGAATGATGTCACCAAATTTATCGCATAATATTACATATGTAAAGTGAACATGTTTCTCAACAGTTAATATTTGTTTTTAATTTATGCGATTTTTTGATAAATTTATTTGAAAAATATGCAATATCTCAAGAACGGTTCATGCTAGCTTTCTAAAGTTTATGTCAATCGTTTTCTAAGGAAAAATTACATAAAAAATGCTTATTTGTGTAACTTCATTAAAGGTTTCGATTTTTTGATGATTTTTTCAAAATTTCACTCAAAAATGTAGGGGGGTTCTGAACATTCGATTACGTTTAAAAACAATAGGCTTCGCTTCCAGTATTCACAGATTGGGATTTTCGTACCAAATTTCATTCGAATCGCTCCATTCTTTCGTGAGATATCGTCTCCACAGACTCACTGACACACACACAGACATCAGCTCAAAAATGTTTGATTCGTGATCAGGGATGCTTAAAACGTGCTCTCCCGTCGAAAACTCGAATTCGAATTTTCGACCCCATCACAATACTTTCCTATACATTATGTATATAAGGAAAGTAATAGGTTTCAACTCTCTAGCCCTTAACTAATCGCTACAATAGCATTAGAAAATTAAGCCAAATATCACGTGATTTTGTTTCGAAACACCGTTTCAAAGTTGATAACTCGTGATTAGATAATGACAGCGATGACCTCAACCCCGTATTCCATAGCTGAAAGTCAGAGAAAATATGTGATAAATCGAAATAAAGTTAATTTAAAATGTATTATTTGTTTTTAGATAAGTTGGTGACAAAAATTCAGAAATGCGCATAAATTCAAGAAAAATTACTGTAAGAACCGACAAAAGTCAAAGAAACAGCTAGATGCAAAAGACAAGAATCCGAAGAGGTCCTCTAATTCATCAACTGAGAGGTTAAAGGAATGTAGGGATGGTGAAATTTAGTGCACAAGGAAGCAACCGAGTCCTACTCTAGAGCCACAACCTTTCTCTTCGACTGCACCAATTGGGCCTGAACAACATGAACGGAAATTGATGTCATCTAACCAAATATTAAAATTTTCACAATGGTACATCAATGTACATCGTCATGAATACCAATGTACATCGTCATGAATACCAATGTACATCGTCATGAATACCAATGTACATCGCCATTGTTCACAACTCCGCTGGATCTTCCCGACCGTCCAAACAGTTACCTTACACCTTTCTGGTAGGTCGGACGGTCTGGGTTTCAACAACAACAACAACAACTCCGCTGGACAATGAATGTATTACGTCTCAAACGCTTACAACGCCGAAGCATTCTGAATCCAGACAAGAATGAGAGCAACAAGAAGGGTGTGTCGCTAAATTTGCAGCAAGGCGACTCTGAAAAAAAAAAAACCAAAGACAAACTAGGAATTTTGTTGCGACTGAACATCTTACGACAACGTCAACTGAAATGTTTTCGATGAATATTTTAAGGATATACTAATGTGCTTTAAAATAGTGACCGTTGATGTAACTGTACATTGTAAGTTGCAGCACAGTTGCTTTGATATTTCTATTGAAGGACATTTGAAGTATTTCGTAAAATCTTACGGTAACACTACTAAGCTGACATATTAGCTTCGATAGGGTTAAATAACAAAAAAGACGTGTAAACTATTAGAGTTAATAACTAATAATAATTGTCTCGTACTGTTGAATAAAATATTATTACCTATTTCTGTTTACTAATATCTGTTAATATAAAATTTGGAAACATTTTTATTTTATATATAACTTGCTGGTTACAAACAAACATTTAATCTATGTTTTGTAATAGTTTAGTGATGTTATAATTATCTCGTTAATTTTATTACTTTCCTTATATACAATAATGTATAAGGAAAGTATTGTGACGGGGACGAAAATTTGAATTCGAGTTTTCGACGGGAGAGTACATTTCAAGCATCCTGATCACGAATCGAACATTTTTAAAGTGATGTCTGTGTGTGTGTGAAAGTATGCTTGTGTGTGTGTCAGTGAGCCTGTGGAGACGATAACTGACGAGCGAATGGACCGATTAGAACGAAATTTGGTACACAAATTACAATTCGTAAACACTGGAAGCCTATTGTTTTTATAAGCAATCGAATATTCAGAACCCCTCCTAAATTTTCGAATGAAATTTTGAAAAAATCGTCCAAAAATCAAAACCTCTAATAAAGTTACGTAAATTGACATTTCTTATGTAAATTTTCATTAGAAAACGATTGATATAAATTTTAGGACGCTAACATAAACCGTTCTCTAGACATTGCACATTTTCCAAAAAAATTATCAAAAAATCATATAAAGCAAAAAAACTATTTTCTATTGAGAAAAATGTTCACTTTTCATATGTAATACCATGCGATAATTTTTTGTGACATCATTCTTGAGGATCTAGATCGTTTCATTCATGAAAAAATATACTTTGAGTAATACTTTTGTATTTTAACGCCAATAGTAATTTATCTGCTGTAAGAATAACTTATTTCTTCGTCCATAACGCTTGGCGAGATTTTGGCGACGAATTTGGTGGAATGTCGCCAAATTGGCGACCTTTTAAATGTTGATAAATTAACTAAAAACTCGTCAAATGTATAAAAATAACGCTAAATCAATGAAAATGACGACTCATTGACGAAAATTTAATATCTTGGAAAGAATATAAGTATCTACTATAAGAATAACATTTTTTTAACTGTAAAAGTAGTAACTTCATTGCATTATATAAGGAAAGTCATGTGCTGCCCACATCAGATTTTTTTACTTAGTAATTAAAATATGGCAAGTTTTATTTTACAATTTTTATGAAGTCCTAGACATGAGCTCGTGAAACCTCAGAATTCTGCTAAATTCTAGTTGGAAACCACTGACCTATAAAACATGAAAATAAAATAATTAATTGAAAAACTTAAATAAATATCACAATGCAATCATCACATTTTCTTTTATTTTAATCCGCTATATTTGCTTTACAAATACAAATTTTTAATTCAATATTTCTCTCCTCACCGAAGTTAATACTCTAAATCATTCCCTCTTTATAAAAAAAATGTATTTGAACATTTCCTTCATCTATCACATAGACACAAGCTATTCAAGATCCTATATAATAATACAAAGGTTTCGGTAACTGAGGACAATTTATGTAGTGGGTGAACTCATGTTATTGCATAAGAATTTTTTTTACTCGCTGTCAAATGATATAAATGGGTTTTTTCCTGTTTTTCTTCGAAATATTTTTAATACAAATAACGAAAATATATCATTCCAAGCAATAGATTTGTCTTTATTGGACCGATGGGTTTTCAGAAGATTTCATCGTTTACAAAGAAATGCTGGGAAGATTTATGTACTTTATTCATGTAACTATCAGTGTGTTTTATATTCGAAACTATTGTTGAGAACGCGTAATTTTCCCTTTCTTTCGGAGACTATTTTCATACATTTACTGGCTTCCATACATTTGTCTCGCTCCTGAAAACAGATAGACCAGAAAGTAAAAATACTGGACGGGCGTTTCCATGACGTGTTCGTAGGGTTTCCAGAATTTTGACATTCAAGAGGAATTTCCAGATTTTGCGATTTATCGTCAATTTGGCGCCATTTTAGAGACTTACCAAAAATTCTAGAAGCATCTCCTAATGACTAATAATCTGCGAAATACTAGATAATTTTAGAAGTTTATATAGAGAGAGCCTATAAAAATGAGTCATTACTCAGCGGCTGTTCAGTTGACAAGATACGTGGTATAGTGAACTGTGACTTTTGTCAATGTTTTGTGAATAGTAGCTGCTGAAAGAGAAAATACTGGACGGGCGTTTCCATGACGTGTTCGTAGGGTTTCCAGAATTTTGACTTTCAAGAGGAATTTCCAGATTTTGCGATTTATCGTCAATTTGGCGCCATTTTAGAGACTTCCTGAAAATTCGAGAAGCATCTCTTAATGACTAATAATCTATGAAACACTAGATAATTTTAGAAGTTTATATGGAGAGAGCCTATAAAAAGGAGTCATTACTCAGCGGCAGTTCAGTTGACAAGATACGTGCTACAGTGAACTGTGAGTCTTCTCAATGTTTCGAGAATAGTAGCTGCTGTTTTATGAAATTATTTTTTTTCCTATGGCCAGGCACTAGACTCTTTTCGTGAACCATTAAGTAATCATGAACCATGAAGTAATCGTGAACCATTTCGCCGTCCTAGGACGTTGCCCCAGGCGCACCAGAGGGGGGGGGGGGGCGGAACACAGCGCCCACATCACACAACATACATGTCCTACGTGGGACTCGAACCCACAACGCGACGGCCGATCGATCGCTGGAAACGCTCGCCTTGACCGTTCGGCCACCACGCCGGATTTGTGAAATTATTTCCGTCAGTATTTTGAGAATGATATCGCTTATTTTGTGAAATCAGTGGAGCATTTAAGTGATATATGATTGTATATTGCTCTTGTTTACTTTGTGTTTGTGAATAAAGGTTAGTTATCCAGAAACATATACTCAATTTTTTATCCTGCGTGTACACCCGCGGATACGTTCGTAACACTATACATGCTATGTATTTGTGAATATTTTCGGATTACAGTAAAAATGTACTATAATAAAATCTAATAATCTGTAATATACTATAATGTAGAACTTAAGATTCGTATATTGTTACGCCAAAAAATCGACTATATCATAAATGCATCTGGGAATAAGTAAATGAGAGAGTTATCACTTAAAAAGTAGGGACATTTCTGTTAACAGAACAACACTATGTAACTCAAGCGGATATGTGCATTTCCAATCGGGTAAAAATAACAATTACACAATAAACACAGTAAGTATGAAAGAGATTGAATTGAACAGCAGAAGAGTGAAAAAAAAATCTAATGTGGGCAGCACATGATTTTCTCTATATAATACAATGAATTTACTTCTTTCACAGTGAAAACTGTGAAAGAAGTAAACTGTGAAAAGATCCACGGCGCAATGTTTTTAATGTTAAATTGACAGCATGTAAAACTGTTTCAAAGTACCTAATTAACTTATACTTCAAGCAAATCTAAACAGACAATTATCAATATTGATAGCATCCGTAATAAGCAACATCATCCATGTATTAAAATATTTAAATAATGAATTCATAAATTTGTAATAATTTTCGTTACCTTAGCTTAATAATTTTTGCAATGCTGACGATATTTTCATCAACCTAAGACAAAATATCGCCATGCTGGCGATATTTTTCTAAATTAGTTATCAAGCTCGCCAAATTTAACGCCAAGCATTACAGACAAACGGTAAGAGAATTTCTTACATAAATTGCTTAGCGAATTTTGGGGTTGAAATACAAAATTATTACTGAATGTATCTGCTCTGGTGAATAGGAGGAGCCTAATTCGCAAGAATGCTGTTAATAAATTTATCGCATAATATTACATATAAAAATTAAACATATTTCATAATAGTTAATATCTGTTTTTAATTTTATGTAATATTTTTGATAAGTTTATTAGAAAAACGAACAATATTTTGAGAACAGTTTATGCTAGTCTTTTTAAAATTTGGGTCATTTGTTTCCTAATGAAAATTACATAAAAAAAAGATAATTCATTTATTAAAAGTTCTGAATTGTTAATGGATTTTTTCAAAATTTCATTCGAAAATTTGAGGGTCTTCAGAACATTCGATTATGTTTAAAATCAATTTGGCTACCAGCATTCACCGATTGAAAATTCCATTCGTTCGTGAACTATCGCTTTTATAGATTAGCGGCATAAACACACACACTTACGTACACACAGACATCAACTCAAATACGTTTGATGTTTGATTCAAGTTCAAGGATACTTAAAACGTGCTAAACCTCGACTTTGAACTTCCTACCCTATTACAACACTTTCCCTATACATTATACTATGTATATAGGGAAAGTAATAATCAAACTATTTATTTAATTGTGATTATAAAATATTGTAATATTTAATGGTAAAAGCAATCGAGTTTTTTTACTTTCCTTATATACATAATATATAAGGAAAGTATTGTGACGGAGTCGAAAATTCGAATTCGAGTTTTCGACGGGAGAGTACGTTTCAAGCATCCCTGATCACGAATCGAACATTTTTAAAGTGATGTCTGTGTGAGTGTGTGTGTCAGTGAGTCTGTGGAGACGACAACTGACGAACGAATAGACCGATTCGAACCAAATTTGGTACAAAAATCACAATCCATAAACACTGGAAGCCTATTGTTTTTATACGCAATCGAATGTTCAGAACCCTCCTAAATTTTCGAATGAAATTTTGAAAAAATCATCAAAAAATCGAAACCGCTAATAAAGTTACGCAAATAGACATTTCTTATGTAATTTTTCATTGGAAAACGATTGATATAAATTTTAGAAAGCTAACATGAACCGTTCGTGAGATATTGCACATTTTTCAAAAAAATTATCAAAAAGTCATATAAAATAAAAAAAAATATTTCCTATTGAGAAACATGTTCTTTTCATATGTAATACAATACGATAAATTGGGTGACATCATTCTCGTGGATCTAGCTCGTTCCATTGATGAAGAAAGATACTTTGAGTAAACCTTTTGTATTTGACGCCAATAGTCATTTATCTGCTGTAAGAATAACTTATTTCTTCGTCCATAACGCTTGGCGAGATTTTGGCGAAATGTTGCCAACTTGGCGACTTTTTGAAATGTTGCCAAATTAACGAAAATTTCGCCAAATGGATTAAAATGACGACTAATTGTCGAAAACTCAATATCTTGGAAAGAATATTAGTATCTACTATAAGAAAAACCTATTTTTTTTAATGTAAAAGTCGTAAATTCATTACATTATATAAGGACAGTCATGTGTTGCCCACATCAGATTTTTTGAAATCAGAGTAGGTATTTCACTTGAAAAGTAAGTAAATAGGGAATATTGAAATGAAATAAACAGCCAGTCTCAGAAACTAAATATATCATCAGAAACTACATAGAATGTGCGATGTGTAGCGAAGTGTAACAAGTTGAAGATTGATGTGACAGGATGTCAACTGGGGGAAAATATTACTAATATTTTCGTGATGTACAGTTCTCAATGGTATAAAAATCTAAAAAAATAATAAAAACATAAAAAACTAGAAAGCCACGTGTAACAAGTTTAAGAAAAATATCTGTTCTAATAGGATGTCAATTGTGTGAAAATATTACTGATATTTTTGTGATGTACAGTATATTAGTGTAAAAATATAAAAAAATAATAAACATATAAAAACTATACAAAGAAAAACCATGTGTAACAAATTAAAGAAAAATATAAAATATTAATTGGGAATATTGAAATGAAAGAAACAGTCAGTTTCAGAAACTAAATGCGTCATCAGGAACTACAAAGAAAAGCGAAGTGTAACAAATCAAGGAACGGTTTTACAGGATGTCAACTGTGGGAAAATATTGCCAATACTTTGGTGATGTACGGTATAGTGGTGCAAAAGTATAAATATAATAAAAACATAAAAAACTACAAAGAAAATCTATGTGCAAGAATTTAAGGAAAAATATAAAATAGTAATAGGGAATATTGAAATGAAAGAAACAGATAGTTTTAGAAATTAAGTGTGTCATCAGGAACTACAAAGAAAAACATTGTGTAACATATTAAGAATCGGTTTAACGGATGTCAAGTGTGGGAATATATTACCGATACTTTTATGATATACGGCTGGTGCAAAAATATAAAAATAATAATAAAGATATAAAAATGTACAAAGAAACACATATGTAACAAGTTAAGGCAAAAAGATCGGTTCTAACAGGATGTCAACTGTGGGAAAATATTACTGATAATTGCGTGATGTACAGTATATTGGTGTAAAAATATAAGAAAATAATAAAAATATAAGAACTACAAAGAAAAGCCATATGTAACAAGTTAAGGTAAAATATAAAATAGTAATAGGGAATATTAAAATGAAAGAAACAGTCAGTTTCAGAAACTAAATGTGTCATCAGGAACTACAAAGAAAAGCGATATGTATCAAGTTAAGGATCGGTTTAACAGGATGTCAACTGTGGGAAAATATTACCAATACTTTTGTGATGTACAGTATAATGGTGCACAAATATAAAAAAATAATAAAAACATAAAAAACTACAAAAAACTCCATGTGTAAACAAGTTAAGGAAAAAGATCGGTTCAAACAAAATGTCAACTGTGGGAAAATATTACTGATATTTTTGTGACGTATGGTATAATGGTGTAAAAATATAAAAAAAATAATTTCTTAGTAAATATATAATGATCGAGTTGAAAGGATATGTATGCCAATGATTTCAAGAGCCTATTTCCAAAGGATAACCAAAAGGCGCCTATATTTCTTACAAGTTAACAGAACGATTTTATATATAAGACTCCAAGGATTATATATATACGTCATAGTGATATATAATAAAAGGCTTCGAAATTTATGAAAAAGATTTGATTTCCGGCCTTTTACTGCCATATACAATAACATTTCTTAGGATCATTACTCAAAACACATTTTTTTTATCCAATGGAAAAAATTTATTGAGCAAATTAGCGTTAATAAGACAAGACTTTTAACTGGCTCCGAGAATGACAAAAATAACATTTATTGCTTTGCCGCGAAATAAGATAAAGGAATATTTTATTACAAACAATAGTGCTGTACATTTTTATCACAAAAGAGTAATAATAGATTACTTCTAACTTAATGTCAGGAAGATTAGCTAAGAAGCATATTTCTGACATATTTGTGCAATGGCGGGATAGCTTAATGGTTAGGGCACAAGAATTGCGCTCAGATGACCTGAGCTATCACCATGTCTACTCTTAATACATGCACGTTAAATCTGCGGGTTAGAAAGTCCTTCCGAGAGGAAGATGATACGGTAAAGGGGGTACGGTCCCTGTGAATGTCATTCCCACTGGGCTTTGAACTAAATTGTGTTACACCGCCCAAAGATATAACTTACAACCTTGGGTAGGTCGGGCGGTGTACGTCGAAAAAATGGAAGGCATATTTGTGCAAGAATTTTGTCATATAATTTTCTTTGAGAAAAAATTTCCTTTGAAAGATTTGTCTCTCACGATCTGCTATAGAGCTCAGAATGAAATGTCAAATTGAAATCTCAAATTTTGTCTTATACTATCATGCCAAGGAAATATAAAATGTTGAATGAATTTCGAAGTTTTCACTCGAATTTCAAATAATTCTATATATAAAATAAAGAAATAAATACATTATAATTCTAGATTTTCCGTTAACAAAGACGGATATAAAGTTTCGTGAAAATCTATCATTATTTGTGAGAGCTCTTGTATATACAAGAAATCGACCGCAGACAGACAGAAACCATTCTAAAAATAGTCAAAAGGTATTCAGGAGGTCTTAAAATATATATTTGCATCAAAATCTAGAAACCGAAATTTTCGTGCAAACAATATTTTCTCTTCTATACTATGTTGTATAGTCTGAGAAAGATAAAATAAATAAATAAATAAAAATAAACAAATCAATAAATAAAACTAAATAAGTAAATAAAAATAAATAAATAAGTAAAACTTTGAAAAGATATATGATCACAAATTTAGGAAAATTATTCATATATTTTGTTCAGTTAATTGTTCATGGATAAAGGTCCGAGGAATGTCATTAATCACCTCAATAACTTTTTAAAGAAAGCTTCATTAGCATTAGGTGTATATAAAGTAAAGTGACAATTCCCGACCTAATAAAATTAACTACAGCGTACCTAACGGTGAATTTGAAAAGTTAGGAAAACAAACTTGGTAACAAAGAGGAATAAACGAATGGCCAATTACAAAATTGTAAAACATTTTACAATGAGTAAATATTGACAATAGAACTGTTACAGAATACATGCACATCACATAATATGGCTATTGACAAATTGCTGTCGCATTCAAAAATGCTAAAATAAATTATATTTAAGAATCTAATGTACAAATAGTTCAAAATCCCTCTGTCAGCAACAATGTACAGACTTCGGAAAACAATATTAAAAGCATTGCAGAGATATAGTCAGAAAAAAAAATTCGACTGGGGTCCACAAATTCTCGATAAAAAATAACACCTTTTTAAATGAAACGCATTTACAATTGATCAATAATAATACATTTAAAAATGAATGTTGTATGGTAAAAGTTGACAAAAGCATATTCATTTAGGAGACGACGTAAAAACATATATATAAAGAACCTAAATTTGGGGGATCCAGACCCCCCCCTACCATAGCTACATCCCTGATTGCAAGCGTCGCTGTGCTACAGTCCCTTGTGATATAACTTTTTGCCAGGTATTCATTGCTTTCCATAAAGACATGATACAGATTCATACTAATTACCTTTAAAACTTTGCAATTGACATTTTTTTCTATCTCGCTTCGTTGCTGAGTTCCTTAGTCTAATATTTTAATTCTCCGCTATGAGCGCTGAAATCACTTTTATTCTATCGGGCATGGTCACTTTACTAGAGGCAGACTTAACGTATCTTTAACATCTTTCATAGGAAATCCTAGGAAAGTTATCTATTTCACTATTTGCTAGGAAATATTTTAATTGTTCGTACTATGTATAATACGGACAGTAAAAATTAATGTAATGCGTATAGATATGGTGTACGCAGACGACATACATAAAGGCAACTGCAATTTCAATCACGGAATTCAATTTTACTGAAAGTCTTTACAGTCATTTTGAATGCAAATTGACATTTATGTAAATGCTTCTTTTCCCCTTTAAAGTTGCCCTGCAAACCTCCATGGCAAATATTTAAATAAAATATTTCCAACAATATTCGTGCTTGAAAATTCTTGCTTGAAGAAACCTGCACGTGGTGCATACTAAGTAAGCAGAGAAAGACTTAGTACTTGTGAAACACTGCGATTTTAGAAGAACAAAAGGGTAGATGTTACTAAGTTTAGTATAACAACTGAAAACTTATCGTAAGATAAGCTTTCAGTCGTTAGCTTTTGAAATATTAACACGCTAAGATTCTGAAATGTAAATACTTTAAGCTTCTGATATGTAAACACTTTAAGTTTCTGAAATGTAAAAAAACTTTAAATTTCTGAAATGTAAGCACTTTAAGCTTCTGAAATGTAAACACTTTAAGATTCTGAAATATAAACACTTTAAGCTTCTGAAATGTACACACTTTAAGTTTCTGAAATGTAAACACTTTCCGTTTCTGAAATGTAAACACTTTAAGCTTCTGAAATGTAAAGTTACTTTTAAAATACGTACTTATGTTCAAAATATTTTGAAACATATAATTGTTTTACATTATAATTGGACATTATATCGTCCACTAATCTATGCCATTAAATATTCTTTCATTTGTATTCTTCTGAAGTTTCTCGTATACTTAAAGATCCGGTGTGTTCTATAAATGGAATTTTCCTACAGATGAATAAATTTCAATTATATTGAGGAGGGTGAGGTGTAGATTAACACAAATTAATTCTGAGCTGTATTATTGCTAGATCTAGATGAAAAAACTGAACGATTTATTATTGTTACCAATAGAAATAGCATACCAAAGTTTATGTAATTTGCCTGAATATTTCGAAAGATGACAGGATATTTGTGAAAAAATAAAAGATTCAGTATCTTGAGAACGATTCATCATAACTACGTAAATGCACGATGGTGACCATTTATGTTTCGTTAAAAGCACTTAAATCATCATTCAATTATGTAATAAAGAAGAATTCAATGTAAATTTCACGTATTTAAAGTACTTGCAGTGATGTATTTAAGAATGTTAAGATCTTCTGAATTTTATATCAGTAATGTACAATATCAGCAAGTTATATACTTCGCTATTAATAGTAAAAATGCATATCAGAAAGCCATTTACGCAATAAAGACCCCAAGTCAATTAAATTTATAAATATTTAAGATAATAAAAAATTTAAATATATACCGTAATTAAAATTCATATACATGCAGCTGAGTCAGACTGTCTGACTAGCAATATGATAAACAGCCCAAATTACTGAACCTAGACATTTGAAAATTGGCATGCACGTGGGATTTGACTCCTAAATAGCGAAAAAGAAAATCTGAAATTTTGAAAGTTTGTTCAAAAAATTTATAAATTGCGGAGTTTTTATTTTTACTTTCTTATACTATAGAATATAGTATAGAGATACAGACATAGTTTCCAGAATTGCTCGTTTCCGAGCAAAGGTTTGGAATGTTCTGGTGGAAAGCATCGCACAAGGGATTGCAGGGTGCCATGGGAACTCACTGCTGTATGTTGCAATTGCTACTAATCACAGTAATGCACCGACGAGTTTATTTCATCAGGAGGTGTAAATGGGGTGTGAAGTATTTTCGTCTTGTTCTATTTCTTCATAGTTCTTTAGAGGGTTGTATGCCTGTCCTAATTTATCAATCCCAGTAGCCTGCACGAAAAGGAATTTCATTTAACTTGAGTTAAAGGATATTTTTATAAAAAAACTTGTTTTATACTTATTCTATTACGGTTTTTATATTGGATTAAAACCCCATTTGACGTATTTTAAAAATATGTGTTCATTTGCTATATACGTTACATATTTAAAGGATAATATCAAGAGTGATTTCTCCCCGTAATAGACTGTACAAGGAACGCGTACAAGGAACCGTCTGATATAATACTAAATTTGCTATTATGCCATAAAATAATATACCTAACCTTATATAATGTATAGTAATATGCTACCTGAAGTAATATATCTTAAATAAATGAAATTTATATATACATTTATGTACAAATTACATGGTGCATTTTACTTGCTGTAAGGGTTATTATAATTCCGGGGAAAATTTAAATATTTTTTTTTCAGATTAAAGAAAAACGCTTCTGCATTCTGAAATTAAAAATATTTCATTAGTTACAGACTAAATAGTTGATTAAATATATCAATCGATTTGGTCCGTAAAAACATTATCCTTCTTCATGATATATATAAGGCAGAGCAACTAGACAAGCTATGTCACGAAATCGTTTCCTAGTGTGGTTGCTCTGTGTCTTATTTTGACAAAGCAGGCTTCAGAAACCTGTAGATGTATTTAACCAAATGTTTATATTGAACTAATAAGGAAGTATCTTTAATTACAGGAAATTTAAGACAGCAGATTCAGCTAATATTTTATATTATGTTTCAATGGTATTACAGTTTTATTTCATCAGTTTATTAGTCTCTAAATTACGACATTATCGTACAACATAATATCTTACATAATGCGTTTTTAGATTGTTTAATTCGTTTAGTAAGTCAGACAAAATAGTTAGAAAAAAAATGTAATACAATCAAACATGTTTGAAACGGAACCTGCAGGAAACGGAATACTGTAATAAGCGGGAAAATCTTTAACCCCATCTAAAAATATGGGAGATTTATGTTATTTTCCCTGAGTGAAACGGAACTTGCCCAATGCGGAAACGGACAGCCATTTTGAAATAATTTGTTAATAAAGCACCTGTTGTAACGAATAAAGAGCGGAAATCCGACTGTTTCAGCCATTTATTTCCAAGAGAACCATTTTTCGAAGATCTTTCTATTCAGTCACGATGACGATTTTCCGAAAGCTGTTTTTCAACTTCAGAAATTTTTAGTTCATCAGGGAGATTATGAAATGGTAGAAATTTTAATTAATGTACAATTTTTAACAAAAACAAATATCATTAGTAAGACACATGTCCAAAAAACCATGTTGGATTATTTAAAAAGTTCATCTAAGTGAAAAAATGCGTTTCTTTTTCATCTATTTTCTTGTTTTATAATAATTTGCCAATAAGTCAATTTATCTAGATTTTAAGGTATAGTAATAAGCTAACAGTTAAGGACAGAAGGCACACTATTTCTTTTCTAATTTACATATGCTCCTGTATTCGCAGTATGCAAAAATGTATGTATATACACATTCAAAATAATTAAATTAGCTATTATGGTATAAGAGAGATATTATGGTATTTAAAGATGGTATAAAAAAATAATTAAATTAGCTATTATGGTATTAGCTATTATGGTATTATATATATTTCAGAATTTCTTAAAGTCTAGTAATAATCTAACAGTCAAAGAAATGAGGTACACTATTTTTTTTATTTACATACACTCCTGTAATCACAGTATGAAAAAATCTGATGTGGGCAGCACATGACTTTCCTTATATAATGCAATGAATTTACTACTTTTATAGTAAAAAAATAGGTTATTCTTAGAGTAGATACTTTGATTATTTCCAAGATATCGAATTTTCGTCAATTAGTCGTCATTTTAATTGATTTAGGGTCATTATTCTCCATTTGGTGAGATTTTCATTAATTTAGCAACATTTAAAAAGTTGCCAATTTGGCAACATTCCGGCAAATTCTTCGCCAAAATCACCAAGCATTATGAACGGTGAAATAAGTTATTCTTATAGCAGATAAATAATTATTGGTGTTCAAATACAAAACTATTATTCAAAGTATCTTTTCTCATGAATGGAACGAACTAGATCCACGAGAATGATGTCACCCAATTTATCGCATGATATTACATATGGAAAGTGAACATGTTGCATTTAGTGATCACTGGCAGTTTCAAAGCCTGAGTGAAAGTCGTTAGTATTTAATTTAATTATATGTTTCTATATTTTTTTCGATTTTTTTTAATTGATAGTTCCTCTGGTTTGAGATCTCAGATAATATACAGGAAACATATAGAAATACATAAATTTAGGTATTTTTATCATTTCAACACATGCGAGATATTCTTCAATAAAATTTGGAAGCAAAAATTTGAAAAAGACAAGGAAAATGAATTATTTTGATTTATATTCTTAGATTATGCAGAAAATAATTACTTTATTTAATAACCATCATTGACTCCTATACAGTCTGATGTAGAAAAATCTGATTACTTATGTAGCATATTATAATTTCAAAGAATTAATAAAACTATAATAATTAATAAATATATAAATAAAGTAATAAATTATAAAATAATTAATAAGATTGATAATGAGAAAAATCTGGAACTTTGACTCATATATGCAGTCTAATGTAGAAAACATCTGATTATTTATGGAGAATATTACAATTTAAAAGAATTAAAACTAATAATTAATAAATATATAAATAAAATAATAAATTATAAAATAATTAATAAGATAATTGGTAATGAGAAAAATCTGGAACTTTGACTCATATGTGCAGTCTAATGTAGAAAACATCTGATTACTTAAGAATATTACAATTTAAAAGAATTAAAATTAATAATTAATAAATATATAAATAAAATAATAAATTATAAAATACGTAATAAGATAATTGATAATGAGAAAAATCTGGAACTTTGACTCATATGTGCAGTCTAATGTAGAAAACATCTGATTACTTAAGAATATTACAATTTAAAAGAATTAAAACTAATAATTAATAAATATATAAATAAAATAATAATTTAAAAACATTAACAAGATAATTGATAAAGAGAAAAATCTTAAAGTTGAACTCATATACAGTCTAATGTAAAAAACATGATTACTTATGAAGCATATTATAATTTAAAAGAATAAAATTAAATTAATCATTCATAAATATATAAATAAAATAATAAATTAAAAATCATTAATAAAATAATTGATAATTAGAAAAATCTTGAAGTTTAAAAAGATTTTCCAATTATTAATTATTTTCTAATTATATTCAACGAATATACTTAAAATACATGGAACGCCATGTGCAAGACAGAACTTTCTTCAGAACCTCATATTTGACGTAGCTTAATTACTGAAATAATTTCAGGAACTCTTGCATTTTCCATCGGCATCGCTTTCATCCTAGCAGAGGGGGTGCAACGCTGCTGAAACGCACCAAGTAAAATGAAAAGGAATGTAAATGCAAAATGGTAATTCTGCAGAACTTTGTCGCTCCTTAATTGCTAGACTAATGCAACATTCCATACTGCAAGTTATTCCACGAACATTATCATTACTGTTTCGTGTTGGGTGCACAAAATGCAACTTCAAAGACGGTAATCTGTTAGACTTTATTACAATTTTGTGAGTTAGGTATTTGCTGAGTATAAACTCGGAGCATTTTATCTGAGTTTATTGTGAACTTGCCAAAATGTATCGCACTGAAGAAGACAGACAGAACGTAAACTGAACGTGAAATATATAAGTGCATTATTACTTTCCTTACATACATAAGGTATAATGAAAGTATTCTGACGGGGTCGAAAATTCGAATTCGAGTTTTCGCAGGAGAGCACGTTTCAAGCATCCCTGATCACGAATCAAACATTTTTGAAGTGATGTCTGTGTGTGTGTGTGTGTGTATCAGTGAGTCTGAGGAAACGATTTCTCACGAACGAATGGAGCGATTCGACTGAAATTTAGTACAGAAATCACTCCGTGAATACTGAAAGCTTATTGTTTTTAAACGCAATCGAGTGTTCAGAAACCCCTAAATTTTCAAGTGAAATTTTGAAAAAATCATCAAAAAATCAAAACCTTTAATAAAGTTACGCAAATAGACATTTCTTACGTAATTTTCCCTTAGAAAACGATTGACATAAACTTTCGAACGCTAGCATGAACCGTTCTCGAGATATTGCACATTTTTCAAATAAATTTATCAAAAAATCCCATAAATTAAAAAATATATATTAACTGTTGAGAAACATGTTCACTTTTCATATGTAATATCATGGGATAAATTGGGCGACATCATGGAGAGCAAGATCTCGTGGATCCAGCTCGATCCATTCATGAGAAAAGATGATTTGAGTAATACTTTTGTATTTGAAAGCCAGCAATCATTTAACTGCTATAAGAATAACTTATTTCTCGGTCCATAACGCTTGGCGAGATTTAGGCGACGAATTTGGCGGAATATCGTCACCATGGCGACTTTTTCAAATGTTACTAAATTAACAAAAATCTTGCCAAATAGATAAAAATGACGCTAAATCAATGAAAATGACCACTAATTGACAAAAATTTAATATCTTGGAAAGAATATAAGTATGTATTATAACAATAACATTTTTTTTTTGTAAAAGTAGTAAATTCATTGCATTATATAAGGAAAGTCATGTGCTGCCCACATCAGATTTGTTTTTAGTTAAATTATGATTTAAAAATGGGAACTTCGCGTATGAAATACCATTATTTAAGTGTTGGAAATAATATTGGAAAGAACTGAAATGAAAGAAATACTTTTACGTATGGACTGATTGACTTTTTACCGATGTGTTACATACGTTTTAAGAGTTTGTTGTATGGCAACACTGATATAAAACTGAATGTCTCTATGATTTGAAGGGCTCGCACGCTCGGTTTGCTACTGCGTAGTTGAGCATTGTATCTTTCGTTTCATGTATTAAAAGAGGTTGGAAAGATATTTACTGAGTGATTAATTTTTGCTTCATCTTATCGACAGCTATCGGCTTCATCTTATCGACTTAAAGCATCTGGTAGACGCACACAAGAGCCCCAAATTAAATTCAATAATTGTGTTACGGTTTCTAGCATTAAGTGTATAGGAATTTTATGTGCTAAGTATGTTTTAAAATTAAATGTATATCTTTATCGCATTTGGGACATTTTCTAATATATGTAATTTTTAGTGTGTTTTACTGACCAATAAAACAAGAAAGATCAATGATTCATAAAGCATTGACTATGAAACACTTTCCTACTGAAATGCAATTTTATTTAAAGTTCTCTAAAATGCTATACATTCAGCGCTGATATATTTTACATTATCACAGTACAACAATAATTTATTATAAACTTAAAACTTCATGAAAAATGAACTTTATTCTTACGATGTCATCGAAATATATATAAATCGTCTGGCTCTGTATGTAAAGGCAATAAATATTTCATTCATATCACTTTTATTCCGGACTCCAGAGCTAAATAATTTTGTGTTAAAAAAATTAGCAATTCTTATACAAGTCATCTTACAGCTTTATTTGTTTACATTCTGCATACGTTAAAATTAGTCTTCATTGTAGACTAATTTTAATCAGAGTTTGAGGATCATTTAAACTAAAAAATATTGTAATTATGTTGGCGCAGAAAACACTCGCAAATACAAATGCATAGAAAATACTCAAATGTGAACCTGTTTTAGGACGGATTCAACACTAACTATAAATTTAAAACAACCTTAGAAATCCCAATTGTTACAATGTGAAAAAAAGATGGATGCCTTATTTTATTTTGAAGTGGGTCACGGAATCTCTTCCTATAATATTTGTGTAATTATCATTTTAATTTGTATTTAAAAAACTACCGAACATATTTTGCTGAAATTCTTTTCTATATATTTTTGGGATAATTTGAATATTTTTTAAAAGAAATTTCGAAGCAATTTGTGAATTTTAATTTTACTTAAAAAATGTTTGAAAAATAGTGTCCCATAGGGTTCAATGTATTTCGCGTTTTCAACCCGGGTTCAATACGAAACTAATTGGGTAATATTATTCATTTACATTCCCATATGTCCCACAGACCGTTTGAACAACTTATTAAAATTTCATTTTGATAAAGTCATTGTTATCGTGCGAACGGTTAGACTGACAGACAGAAAGAATGAACAAAGTCATAAAAAATTTTCCACTATGTTGTAAAGCAGTGGTTGCCATATTGTGGTCCGCGGACCACTGGTGGTCTGTGGCTGGGTTCAAGGTGGTCCACAAAATTTTCTTTCTTTTGAAAAAGTCTTTTTTAAGGCAGTTATCGTGCGAACGTACAGACAGACGTACAGACAGAACGTACAGACAGAACGTACAGACAGAATGAACATAGAATGAAGTCATAAACATTTTTGAACTAAAAGTGTTAATAAAACTCAAATGCCATTATACAATCTAAGATCTACACTTTCATTCGCTTCTGTTTATTAATAAAAAAAAAAAAACAGAAGACATATTGTTGAGGATCCAGAGCACCTGACCCTCCCTAGGGCATGATCAGCTGTTTCAGCGGTTAGAAATGAGAACCAGTGGGAACCGGCCTCCTTGGTTGACGACACTAACTGTACTCATTTATTGAAAATAAAGTTGCTTACAATTGAAGAAAATATTCATGTATACAAGGTAGTTTTACATAATAGGATAAAGAAGACAATATGTGTAATTCATTACATGGCCTGAAAAATGATTTAATGTGTAATAATAAATATTGTATATCGTATTTTCAAGTGAATCATTGAAACAGTAGTTATAAGAATTTCGTGACAATAAATCATAAAATTAAATACAAAAAATTCTGATGTAGGTAGCACATAACTTTCCTTGTATAACGCAATGAATCTACTACTTTTACAGTAGAAAAAAATAGATTATTCTTATAGTAGACCCTGTATTTATATTTTTTATAAGATATTGAATTTTCGTCAATGAGTCGTCATTTTCATTGATTTAGCTTCATTTTTATCCATTTCGCAAGTTTTCGTTAATTTAGCAACATTTAAAAAAGTCGCCAAGTTGTCGACATTCCACCAAATTCGTCGCCAAAATCTCGCCAAGCGTTATGGACGGAGAAATAAGTTATTCTTACAGCAAATAAATGAATATTGGAGTTCAAATACAAAATAATTACTCAAAGTATCTTTTTTCATGAATGAAACGAGCTAGATCCACGAGAATGATGTCACCCAATTTATCGCATGATATTACATATGAAAAGTGAACATGCTTCTTAATAGGACATTTTTTAAAATTTATATGATTTTTTGATAATTTTCTTGAAAAATGTACAATACCTCGAGAACGGTTCATGTTAGCGTTCTAAAAGTTATGTCAATCGTTTTCGAATGAAAATAAGAAAATGAATGTTTTAGATTATTTCTCTCAGTTTAAAAAAAATCGACGGTGACTCCAACGACGGTGAACATGCTTCTCAATAGGACATTTTTTTATTTTATATGATTTTCTGATAATTTTTTTGAAAAATATGCAATATCTCGAGAACGGTTCATACTAGCGTTCTAAAATTTATGTCAATCGTTTTCGAATGAAAATATGAAAATGAATGTTTCAGATTCTTTCTCTCAGTTTAAAAAAAATCGACGGTGACTCTAGTCCGCTGAAACCGATACAGTTTTTAAATTTTTTTTCAATATATTAAGATATTGAAATTATTTTATATATTCATAATCAGGGCCCTATTTCCGACAAAGCAAGAAATATATTTACATTTTTATCTAATATGTTCAGGGGTGTAAGCTTCCAAAGTGTTTACATGTTTCGTAACGCTCCGATTTCCGTAACAGAAAACCCAAGCATAGATGTTATTCACATCAAAATAGTTCACATATTAGGAAACTCCAAAATTCAATTTCTCGAAAATACTTAATTTTCCTGCTATGAATAATTTACAACCTTAACCCCAAATTACTATCTACAGTCAAAGATACGTAATCAATATCCATAACAAGTCAACATTCGTACGTATCTTAACGTCTTTAGAATTTCTAGAAACTTCTGAACTTAGCTTGAGCACTGCATTCATCAGAGAAATAACTTCGACGACAACAATTTTTAACTTGAAACTGAAATGAATTTCGATGTGAAACACAGGAGCTGAACTACGTGGTTTCATAATTAGAATCTGCACGCTTTGCATTGCCTGAAACGAGTGATTAGGTAGCAATATATGTTGTATTAAGTTTAACAAACTTGAAAATGTTTATATATTCTATAGCAATATTTTCTAACCTTTATCGCTCCCAAACTCAGACTTCGAAATCAACATCCTGATGGTTCAATATATGTATGTATTGCATAAACAAGTGTCGATCTATGTATGTATTGCATAAACAAGTGTCAATCTTTGTATGTATTTAAACAAGTGTCAATCTATGTATGTATTGCATAAACAAGTGGTAATATATATATGTATTACATAAACAAGTGTCAATTTCGATGTGAATCGCAATAGCTGAAATTCGTGGTTTCATAATTAGACATTATACGCTATACATACCTGAAACTAGTGGTTGAGTAGTATTTTTTACTGTTAAGTTTAATAAATGTGCTTGAAAATTTGTATGTATTCCATAGCAGTAGTTTTTACCTCTCTTCGCTTCCGAATTCAAACTTCGAAATGAACATTCTGACGGCCCATCTATGTATGTATTGCGTAAATAATTGTTAATCTATGTATGTATTGCATTAAATTAGTGTCGATTTTATTTACGATAATTATGTCAAACGTTTCCACAGAAAAAATACCATTTATTATTTTATTCTTAAGGAACTGTACGTTTTAGATATAAAATAAGACGAAAATAATAAAGACCTAAATATGTGTATGTTCTATATCTTAAAATCAGCACAAAGTCAAAGTGATTTTAACCACATATAAATGCACACTATTGTTTACAAGTTATAATGAGGTGTTACAGTGATATTTGAATAGAGAACAGTTAATCCTAGAGTATTAGGTTTGGTTTTATTCTTTCGTTGCCAAAAATTCGAACAAAACTATGATATCAATTGTAAAATAAATACAACAATTAAACATATAGGTCGTTATTCGTGAATAGGAACAGTGATACAAAGTACAAAAGGACAGTCTGATTGGCGCCGATCATGACCTTACTTTAGCAAAAAAAATATATGACTTAAAAACACAACAGAAACAATTTATTTGCACAAATGAAGGCTCCAGCTCAGAACCACTTCATTGGTCAGTCCGTCTGTTTCGCAGTTAGTCTGGATTTTAAATATTGCAGCTGAATCGTCTAAAAAAGATATAAAAATTCGAACATATAGACAAGAAAAGTATTTTGTAGGGTTGGAAAAGTGTGAATAAAAATTGGTTGCTGAAAATCGAAGAATTTGAGCTCAAAGAGTGCAGGTGAATCTCAAAGTTTTCCAATATGCTGCGTTGCAAATTCAAAAGGTATGTGAGGGATTATTTATAGGTCGAAAACAAGCAATAATTAGATCAATATTCGTAATTTAATTCTGATCATCACATGAGGCAACCTCAATTATATTAAAAATCCCTAATTTTATGTCACCACTCGAGAATGGTAATGATATTTGGTGTAAAAGCAATATTTAGAATTTAACTCAATGTAGATATTACAATTGCGCGTAAACACCTACTTTAAATAACAATAATGGGCAACAGATATGTGCAACATAGACTTGCAACATAAATGGTAAGTGAAACATAAATGCTAAGATTAAATAAGCACATTAATCATGTTTCATTATAACTATCCACTATTTCAAATCCTTGCATTACTGAAACTAGCATTTAACCAATACATTCGGGAATACTTGATCAACGTATTTAAGCACAAACAAAATTATAATGCTGCATACAGCTGTTTCAAGGGTACGATAGATCCTCTTCGTCAGTGCAAGAGATTCAACAAACACGAAGTCAAAATGGGCACAAATAGCAGAAGAAGAAGTTCGTATACACCCGAGTTCTTGATTAACAGACCACCGGACAGATCCAATCAGAGAGCATAATAAAGAACAGGGCAGCTAATTCGAAACGAAATGTGATACACAAGATACACGTGAGTCAAAATACAACAGAAATAGCCCAACAAGGCCAATCATGTCCAAATAAGAATAAAAGCGATTCAACAAGATAAAAAACAAGACAAAACGATACACAAGAACCTCAAAATCTAAGAAATGGAACCCAAATAAAGAAAATGAAAATAACTATGGGGCACTCCGCCAGATCGATGACAAAAATGGAATACTGGACAAGTCATTAACTAATTTTTTTCAGTATATGGAAGACTTAAAAAAAATCAAGATCATATATCGTCGTTCATTTTTGTATAATCCTTTCTAAAGAAGACTCGAAACTACAGGGCACTCCGCCAGATCGAGGACAAAAATGGAGTACTGGACAAGTCATTAACTAAATTTTTCAGTATATGGAAGACTTAAAAATAATCAAGATCATATATCGACGTTCCTTTTTGTATAATCCTTTCTGAAGAAGACTTGAAACGGTGGTCAAAATGATAGCAGTGATGAGCAATTGAATATTTTTTAAATTCCTGATTTTTAACATATTTTTATTTAGGCATATTTAGTTTACATTTCAGATATGATGGTTTTTGCGGGTTATTTCGCAGAGCAGGTTCCAGTCTTCCGAATCGTACCAAAATCTAATCAGCACTAGAATATCCCATAAATTACTTAGTTACCAAATTTTGTAAAATATCGTCGAATAATTTTAAAGCTAAAGTGGGTCTATATATTGGACACAAGCACACATACGTCAAAAAGTAGTGGATTCGTGTTCTAGTGTACGTGAGACGTAAATATCCGTTGAAAACCCGAGTTTTCATTTTTGACTCTTTCAAATATTTTCTTTAAACATTACCATACATTGTAGGGAAGGTAAAATCAAGCCAAAATCGTCAGTTAAATAGAGTTTTTTTTTTAATACAAAATTGCAAACTTGATTTAATTTTCGAATTTGCATCCAATTCATAATTTAACTTGAATGTTAAAATCCATAAAAGAAAATACTTAAATACTAATTACTTAATACTTAATCTATTAAAAAAATACTTACAAAATATATAAGGAAAAAAAATGACCAAATAAATTTTTTAGAGTATATTGCCTAGTGAAATATATATTATTCTAGCAATTCCTTTTCGTAATACAATATACAATTTCTAATTATGGAAACACCGAGTTCAGCAACTCAGTACCATACCCAAGCGTGTTTCGTTAACCACGAAAATATTCGACTTCGAAATTGCTTCTCTAATGAAAGTAGCGATTTGGGGAGTTTCGGAAGAATTTCTTGAGTCATTAAGTTTGAATATCCTTCTAATTCAAAGAAATATTACTGGCCTCTGACTGCAATTTGTAATTTATAGTCATGTTCTTCCATTATTCATAATAGGAAAATAGAATTATTTACGTAAAAGGTAAAACTTCTGCGGAGTGATATATAAATTTCACAAAATATATGTTTGTCGAAAAAGATAGGACTATGTAAGGTGCATAAGGTTAAGGTAAAGTACATAAAGTACTTAAGGTAAAGGTTATGTAAGGTACATAAAGTATATAAGGTAAAGGTTATGTAAGGTAAATGAAGTAGATAAGGTAAAGGTTATGTAGGGTACATAAAGTAGATAAGGTAAAAATTATGTTAGGTATATAAAGTAGATAAGGTAAAGGTTACGTAAGGTATATAAAGTAGATAGGGTAACGTTTAAGTTAGGTATATAAAGTAGATAAGGTAAGGGGTATGTAAGGTACATGCAGTACATAAGGTAAAAGTTATGTAAGGCACATAAAGTTAATGAGATAAAGGCTATATAAGGTACATAAAATACATAAGCTAAATGTTATGTAAGGTACATAAAGTATTTAGAGTAAAAGTTGTGTAAGTTTACATAAAGTACATAAGGTAAAGGTTATGTGAGCTACATAAAATTAGACTCCTGTGCAGGAATTACTGAAATTTTCACCCAAAGTCACAAAGAAAACAAAAAATCTTATGTTTGCAGCGCATAACATAACACGCAGACTCAAATAAATTTTCTTTTTTATAATCCATTTAATGGAGCTTGAAAGCACACATATTGACATTGATACTTATTTAAAATTATATATCTTTTACAAACAAACACGTACATTTCCGTAATTGGTAAATTTACCTATTTTAAAACGTCGACAGCTTTTAGAAATTCAGTTCATCATTAAGTAATAGAAATTGTTTTCTTCGTTTGGACATCAAATATTACGTACAAGCAATCAATAACTAAAATATATTTTGTGCAAAGGATAAGTAAAACTTGAGAAACGTATATAAGAACACATAACAAAATAATGTGGCATACAGTTGTTTCGGGTATACGCGGGATCCTCTTTGTCAGTGCAAGAAATCCAACAAACCTTTGTGCTCTGTGAGAGCGCAGCATACCTCTTTTGAACTTCGACTTTACTGTTTCTCTTGCACTGACAAAGGGGTCCTGCATATCCTCGAAACAGCTGTATGCAGCATAATTTTGTTATTTGTGCTTGTATACGTTATTCAAGTTTTCCTTATTACGTATAAGCATTTAATTTACTTGTATCCAAAATTTTCTTTACATGCATAAAAGTAAACAGCGTATAAAAGTTATTATGTTTTAGCATTTAATGGACTGGTGTCCTACGTTATCTTTATATGCATAAAAGTAAGCGGCGCATAAAATTCCCTACGTATAAGCACTTACTTTACTGTTGTACAAAATTATCTTTACTTGAGTAAAAGTGAGCGGCTCAAGTGTTGTTCAGGAAACATGTTTCCCTGCGAACTTCTGCAATTAATGATTTGGTTTTTATCGACTCAAAACATCTTTTTATGGCCTCGTAGTATCATTTGGAAAGAATCTTTGAGGTGGCGAGTTGTCTATCTGTTAGGCAGATATTGATGGAAGCTGCAAATTGTTCCATAATTAGTTTTGCATCAGTTTGTATTTTCAGTTTGGATTTATGTGTTATAATCAGTTTGTATTTATGTGTACCACCTCCTAAAAATGCAACCCGTTATATTAAACAGGTGCTGAGAAACTAGTGTTTTTGTACATGCAAAGATAACTTTGGTTACTAGTGTAAATACATTTAAACACATTTATTCTTTTATTTCAGATTTTGAGTTTTTCGAGCCATTTCGCTAAAAACGATCGGTTTTATTTTTACCAATTTCACCAAAATCTATTCAGTACCAGAATAACCCACAAGTGACGTGCCTACTAAATTTTGTGAAATTTCGTGGAATAATTTTTAAGCTGGAGTGCATAAATACATTGCTCAAGAAGACAGGCACACACACAGAAAGACATACAGACATGCACATATGCACACACACATACACACACAGACGTCACAATAAAAATTGGTGATTCGTATTCTAAAATACCTGAAACATGTAGATTTGTCGCAAACTCGAGTTTAGATTTTCAGCCTTATGTCAATACTTCCCTATACATTTCCATGTATTGTAGAGAAAGTAAAACATAGAAAGATAGAAAGGTTTCATTCTGTAAAAAGAATATTAATCGAAGTGCACTACAGAATGAAGAAATGAAACGCCTTTGTAGGAAGCAGACAGTTTCTTTAAATGAATAATTTACCAATAGTCCTGGATTTCTATAGAAATCTAGGACTTTTGTAATATGTTAGCACTCTACTAGTCTTTTTGTTTAAATACCAATTAAAATATTAAAGTGTGGAAATCGAGATAGTTTAACCTTTTGCTTACGGGTGGGACAGCATCAATCCCCAAGGAAGAACCTCTCAAAAAGACAAGGATTTGACATACCTTATCCCAAACAGTTCGATTCCTTTTACAGACATTGACGTCCATGGACGCCAATGCCTGTAATTGGGATTGGCGTTGTCCCACCCGTAAGAAAAAGGTTAACAAGTAAATTTAGATTTATGCTAGCGTTCTAAAATTTATGTCAATCGTTTTCTAAGGAAAAATTACATTAGAAATGTCTATTTGTGTAACTTTATTAAAAGTTTTGGTTTTTTGATGATTTTTTCAAAATTTCAGTCGAAAATTTAGGGGGGTTCTGAACATTCGATTGCGTTTAAAAACAATAGGATTTCAGTATTCACGGATTGTGATTTTTTTACCAAATTTCATTCGAATCGCTCCATTCGTTCGTGAGATATCGTCTCCACTGACTCACTGACACACACGATATCTCACACACACACAGAGAGACTCACTGAAACACACATACTTTCACACACACACACAGAGACTCACTGACACACACATACTTTAACACACACACAGACATCACCTCCAAAATGTTTAAATTGTGATCAGGAATGCTTGAAACGTGCTCTTCCGTCGAAAACTCGAATTCGAATTTTCGACCCCGTCACAATACTTTCCTTATACATTATGTATATAAGGAACGTAAAAAGTGTCTTTCCCGGCAACATAGTAAAAAAAAATATTGCTATTTCAGCGAGTTTTCATCCGATTTAAGTCAAATTTTAACACAGTATTCAATGGTAATATAATTAAGGAGGTACATTGGTAGTACTAAACGATATATGTAAGGAGATACATTGGTAGTATTAAACGTTCTGTCGGTATTCGTTTAGCAGCTGAACATGTTCGAGATGCTAAAAATGGTAAACGGTCCACGACTCTAGCCCAGTATGTTATTGAAGATAATTTTCATCCTATGTTTGATAATACTTTTCTTTTAATTAGCTGCAATAACCCGCGTAATATTTTACTTTATGACTCCTATTTTACTTATCTTTACCGTTAGTTTATTTGTAATTTTGATCGCGTTCAAATCCTTAGTTATGCTTGACGTCTCGTTCTCGACTCATTACGTGCCAAACCTTTATATGATTTTCTGAAAATTTAGTATTTGTTTTATCTCCTTTTTTGACGACATTTCCTATTGGTTACCATTTAATTTATCAGCCGTTTCCTTTTATTGTAATTTGTATTTTATAATTTAATTATATGTAAATGCCTTGTATTTAAAAATGCAAAAAGGTAAATTGATTGATATGTAAATTTTGTCTGGCGGTTATGGCCTATATTTAAGCACATGCTCTCAATTTGTTTTCACTTCGTCACCAATGAAGGGCGTAATAGTGCCCCAAAAGCGTTATGGCCATGTCGAAAACCCAAACCGTGCATCTCGTCCTAGAACATGAGCAGCTGTTTGGACTGCCGGGAGCTATGGCCATGTGCCTTTGCACGTCGTAAAAAGGAGACTTTAATAAAATACTTTTAACCTTATTTTTTGGCTGTCTTTGCTTTTAAAGTTTTAATTAGTTGTCGTGTTTCTATACTATTTTATTAATTACATTGTTCAAAACATAAATTTGAAGATAAAGGATGAAGCAAGTCTCTCCAACTCTATGGAATTTTAAAATTAGAATGACTTCTCAATATTAGCTTTCCTATTCAGCTGAAACATGGTGGTGGCCTCATTTCTAACACCATGAGCTGCACACTGTTTCTTTTATTCTATTTACCATACTGTGAGACCAGAAATGTTCTCACATGAGACATTTTTATTTGTAGTGTTTACGATGCCTAGAACGGCAAACAAAGCTATAGTCTGACTGGCGCCGGGGTTTATGACAACGTGAACTTTAAGGTCAAAAGGACTATAAATTTAGGTGTGCCAGACCAAAGGGGCCTTGCTAAATGTGAAATTATGCCATTGGGTTGAGAAGAACCAATGAGCGCCAGAGGGAAGAAGGGCGGAGCTACCCCACCCCCCGCGCCGAAGGAACCACAGCTTGGAGCAGACGAAAGAAATGAGAGTTCAGTTATAGACGAAACGAGTGCAGTAGTAAATGGAGACAACGAGAAGCAGCGATGGAGATCGGACATGATAATAATTACGAATTTTGACTTAGAGAACGAGTAGAAAAGCATAAAAAAACCCAACAGATTTGTAGAGTGTCCCGTAGAGGTGACCTATGTGCGAGTGCATTTTTAGTACGAGTCGGAGCCACACACCCCAGAGTTGTGGCGGTACTTTCAGCACTAAGACTGATGCAAGCCCTTGGAGAGATGATAAGCCCAAGATTAAACTGGAAGGTATATGCTCATTTTCACAGGTCCTAGACACCATCGTAAATCTAATAATTCTGGTCGCATATGTCCCCTCGCTAAAATAATTAAATGAAAATTGATAAAAGAAAATTGATGTTATTGATAAATTGATGTTGTTAATAAATGATATTGTTTAAGTTTAAATAGTCTAATCTTTTTATATTAATTAATAATTCTTTCAGGACTTACGCAAAAGGTAAAAATAATTGGAGGGTTTATTGCGGCACAACAACGAGCAATGTACGTTTAATGTTAATTCCACTATATATGAATTTACGGTAATATTAAAATAATAAGTATACTTAAAATAAATAATGACTTTATTATATTTCGGTTGCCACACATACATTTACATTATGTTGTGTAACCGCATTTGGTCTGAGAAGGTAAACACAAAAATAGCAAAATAGACTAAAATTTGAAAGTCTATTTCTCCGTATTCTAGGGTTAATTTAAAAAAAACGGATTTTAGATTTGCATTCAGCATGGTCGAATTAGTTTTCATGAGTTTTTTCAGCCCCGAGATTTCATTTGGCGCTCTTACATACTGACACTGCCCTTTTAGAGAGATAATTGTGGTACAGAATTTTAAAAAAGAAACTTAAAGTTAAACTTTTTGATTAACTATCATTAATCTATCATATCTTAACATGGCCGTAAATTCGTACATAGTGGACTTATTATTATTGAACATTGCATTGTTATGCCGCTATGTAAAACCCTCCAATTATTTAATTTTCGCGCGAGTTCTGTAAAAGAATTATTAATTAATATAACACTAAATGGATCACACCATTTTAACTTTAACAATAAAGCATTTATTAACAACATGAAATACTTATTAAATTCATTACATAATTAATTTTATTATTTCGACGGAGGGAATATGTGAGACCACTATGAATAAAATTACTTAATATGTGTCTACGACCTTTGATTATTGATGAACACATACCTTCAAGGCTGTCTTGTACTTTGTCACCACCAGGTACTTTGCCGATCATATTACCGGAATAGACTCCCAGTACTTCTTCACCACACGTAATTCGACGATCATATTGTACTGCTAGCTCGACACTCTTACTAGTGTCATTCTCGTAGTCGACACATCTTTCTAAGTTTCGTGCTCCTTGATTTCGAGCTGTTAATCTCTTACATTTTTTCACCAAGTCTGCCGTTCTTAAGCCATCTTCTCCAAGTTATCTGAAAAAGTGTACTACTAGTGTCCTTCTTCGGTCACAGGCAGTGGCTCTCTTTTTCCCGCGGGGGTGTCACTCCCCCTTTGCTTTCATTTTCAGCATTCAGTGTGACGCAACAAGCACTTTCTTCATTGGTTAATCATTGAACCAATGTCGCTACTTGGCATCCTCATAAGGACCCGCTCGGCTCCCTCTGTCTTGACGCTCCTAAATTTATGGTTTGCTGTAAACCTCGGCGCCATCCAGACTACAGGTATTGTTCGATGTTTCGGACCCAATAAATACCTGGCATAAACTTGTATCACCAAAACACATGTGAGATCTATTTCTGGTCTCACAATGATAAATACTAGTGAGTGCCCTTGAAAGATCATCGGAAAATTTTAATTCAGTGAAAGTTAATAACTGTAAAAGATCCTTACGTTTGATTATTTTCATGTCAAAGTTATCTCAAAAAATAGTTTTTTAAAGTATTTTATACAGTATTATTTACTTTAGATAAACAACACAAAATTATCTGTTTAGATACTGTCTTCCTTTAGGGACTGGATACTAATGGAAGAAGCGCTAACTGTCGGTTAGGCCTAACGGTACGTTTACAAAGAAATTTCGTTGAACATATGGGACTTTAAATCAATTAGCCATCTGAAAGTTATTGAATTATACAAAAGTATTGTGCATAAAGTGTTATTACAGCAGAAAGATATTTTTAAATAACGTAAATTCTTAATTAAAAGCGAATGGCGTAAACAAATATAAATCACTGAACCTGTGCAAATGCTTGTTGCCATTCGGAAAAAGATGAAAACGTGCGTAAATTATTCACCCTCGAAAATATGTTATTTGATCTGTATCTAACGAAAATAGGTATCCTAATGCAAAATTGCTATTAATTATTGCTAGTTTCTAAAACTTATATTTAATTACGAATATGTCTTGAATTATGTCTTGAGATCTCTCCTCATGAATATTTTGAAACTGTTCATATGAAAGAATACATTACAATTTAGTTTATAAACCCTTACTCATATAAGTTCAGTTCTCAATTATTAATTCTACACTCTCAACTTTAATTAATTCTCAACTTTAATTTTAAGAAATTGCTCTTGAACTGCTTTGTTGTCCCTTTTTTACAATCAGGAAACTCATAATTATACTTTTCACACATAATTGACGACCTTCAGTTAGAAAAATTATGATAGATTTGAGTTAATTGCATCACTGTTTTCTTGTACTTCGAGTAACATTACATACAATTCCGTTAATTTTGTAAAATTTTCAAACTGCTCATCCCCTACCACCAACCTCTCGGAAGGACTTACAGATCCACATGGTTAACGTGATCGTACTCCGCGTGAACACGGCGGCAGTTTTGGCAGCGGCGGGAATCGAACCCGGACCTACTGAGTGCAACTCTAAGCCGCTAACCACTGGGCTACCCTGTAATTTATAGGGAAAATATTGGAATTATGCCGAAACTCGCAACTCGAGTTTTCGACGGATCTACACGGTTTGGGGCTTCTAGAATACAAAAAACTATTTTTAGCGTGGCGTCTGTGTGTGTATCTGTGTGTCGGTCTGGGCAATGTATGTATCTACTCTAACTCAAAACTAGTCGAATTTCATAAAATTTGGTAGGTAAGTCACTTGGGTGTAATTCTAGTTGTGATTAGTTTTTGCTACGCTTCGGAAAAAAAAAACCCACCTTCTTCGCGAAATGCCCACAAAAATCTCATGTATCCACTCTAGTGGATATACTAATTGACCCAATTTCACAAAATTTGGTAGATAGATTACCTGTGGGTTACTCTGGTGCTGATTATATTTTGGAACGAATTGGACGTTTTAAGCACACGAAAAGTATATATTTTTTAAAAATTCACGAAAACTCATCCATTAATTCATTCGGTTGCTTCACTAATCAGTTGCTTCTATTCTCTCTGCTACCATTCTATAGCTGTTTTTCTTCTATTCATTCTTTATTTTGTGCTATCCTTTTTTTCCCTCGTCGGCTCTACCGTTCATGCATAGTATCCTGCTTCTCGTTTTTCCCCGCGATTTTTGCTACCTTTATTATTTCTCCCCACGACAGTAATTATCCCCCTACCTTCAGCCACGTGTGCTATTCTACTGCAGTTACAGAATTTACTTGAATAAGTGAGGTTGCACTTCTTGTTCGTCCTGAAAAAGAAGGCTGTTTTGTAACTTTGAAGCTGGTTGATCCCTATTTATTTGAGTGTATGGTGTATTTATGAGTTTTTATATTATTTAGCATTTATTGTACTTATGAAGCATTAAAAGTTCATTATATGTCCTTTTCGATATTCACTTATATTCCTAGTCACGTATTCATCCCGGTTTTGGGATTAGCACTACTTCTGGGATTAATAAAATATAGAAATATCGGTGTTCTATATTTGAACTTGCATCATGAAGCTTACTATGGTATTATCGAAACAAATCCCGAACACCATGCTATAAATCAGAAAGACTTAATTAACGCAATAAATGTCCAAAGCAGATTGTTATTATTGCTACCAGAATATTTTCCAAGTTCCCAGTATTATAAACTGACATACGCACAAGGTTTTGCACGGAAGGGATAAATTCAATGTATTACTCTAAAAAATGACAAAACAAAAATTAATTTTATTCATATAAAATAAAAGTAAAAATTGCATACAATCCGTGATAACCAGTACAATTTCTTGCTTAAGAAGAAGAAAAATTTGGCGTGATTATTTCAATCAACAAATGCCAGCCTATTGATTTCCATTATGCTGAATCAAGGAAGAGAAATTTAAAATTACAAATAAATATATGAGTAAATAAATGAAATATAAGAAAACTATATTCGCTATTAATTGCATTGCTCAAAAGTTGAATGCTACCGAACATGTGATGCAATTGTTAAAGACATAGCTAATATTTTTGAAATTTGAAAGAAAAATTTGTTATAACTCTAATTATTTTTTAGCTTTCTTTTCCTTTTACTTTCCCTGCAATACATGGTAATGTATAGGGAAAGTATTGGAATCATGCCGAAAATCACAACTCGAGTTTTCGACGGATCTACACGTTTCAAGACCTCTAGAATACGAAAAAACCATTTTTAGCGTGACGTCTGTGCGTGTGTCTGTGTGTCTGTCTGTCTGTCTGTCTGTCTGTCTGTGTGTCTGTCTGTGTGTCTGTCTGTCTGTCTGTGCAGATTTTGTATCCACTGTAACTAAAAAACTAATCGACCGAATTTCACAAAATTTGGTAGGTAAGTCACTTGTGGGCGGGGCTAGGGCTGATTAGTTTTGGGTACGATTCGGAATAAAAGAACCCGCCTTTTTTTGCGAAATGGCCCGCAAAAGCTTGTATCCACTCTAGCTGAAAAACTAATGAACCGAATTTCACAAAATTCGGTAGATGACTCACGTATAGGTCACTCTGGTGCTGATTAGATTTTGGTACGATTCGGAAAAAAATAACCTGCCTTTTTTTGCAAAACGGCCCGCAAAAATCTTCAAAATCTAAACTAAAGAACTTGGTATACTTAGATATATCCATTAAATGCCCGTTTAATACGTAATGTTTAACGACGAAAAGAATAAGACCAACCCCATTACACTAGGACTAGCCGTTCTCGAGATATTTTAGTTTTTCGTACTTTCCCTACGCCACCTTTGAAAATAAGCCCGGTTACCGAATGAGAACGAAAATTGAATTAAAAGTGAATTACATTTAATAGAAATAAATAGAACGTGGATATAAGTTTGCAGGGAAAGTCATGTGCTGACCACATCAGATTTTTTACTTTCCCTGCAATACATGGTAATGTATAGGGAAAGTATTGGAATCATACCGAAAATCACAACTCGAGTTTTCGACGGATCTACACGTTTCGAGACCTCTAGAATACGAAAAAACCATTTTTAGCGTGACGTCTGTGCGTGTGTCTGTCTGTCTGTCTGTGTGTCTGTCTGTGTGTCTGTCTGTCTGTCTGTGCAGATTTTGTATCCACTGTAACTAAAAAACTAATGGACCGAATTTCACAAAATTTGGTAGGTAAGTCACTTGTGGGCGGGGCTGGTGCTGATTAGTTTTGGGTACGATTCGGAATAAAAGAACCCGCATTATTTTGCGAAATGGCCCGCAAAAGCTTGTATCCACTCTAGCTGAAAAACTAATGGACCGAATTTCACAAAATTCGGTAGATAAGTCACGTATAGGTCACTCTGGTGCTGATTAGATTTTGGTACGATTCGGAAAAAAATAACCTGCCTTTTTTTGCAAAACGGCCCGCAAAAATCTTCAAAATCTAAACTAAAGAACTAGGTATACTCAGATATATCCATAAAATGCCCGTTTAATACGTAATGTTTAACGACGAAAAGAATAAGACCAACCCCATTACACTAGGACTAGCCGTTCTCGAGATATTTTAGTTTTTCGTACTTTCCCTACGCCACCTTTGAAAATAAGCCCGGTTACCGAATGAGAACGAAAATTGAATAAAAGTGAAATAAATGTAATTAAAATAAAGAGAACGTGGATATAAGTCTGCAGGGAAAGTCATGTGCTGCCCACATCAGATTTTTACTTTCCCTGCAATACATGGTAATGTATAGGGAAAGTATTGGAATCATACCGAAAATCACAACTCGAGTTTTTGACGGATCTACACGTTTCGAGACCTCTAGAATACGAAAAAACCATTTTTAGCGTGACGTCTGTGCGTGTGTCTGTCTGTCTGTCTGTGTGTCTGTCTGTCTGTCTGTCTGTCTGTGTGTCTGTCTGTCTGTGTGTCTGTCTGTCTGTGCAGATTTTGTATCCACTGTAACTAAAAAACTAATGGACCGAATTTCACAAAATTTGGTAGGTAAGTCACTTGTGGGCGGGGCTGGTGCTGATTAGTTTTGGGTACGATTCGGAATAAAAGAACCCGCATTTTTTTGCGAAATGGCCCGCAAAAGCTTGTATCCACTCTAGCTGAAAAACTAATGGACCGAATTTCACAAAATTCGGTAGATAAGTCACGTATAGGTCACTCTGGTGCTGATTAGATTTTGGTACGATTCGGAAAAAAATAACCTGCCTTTTTTTGCAAAACGGCAAAAATCTTCAAAATCTAAACTAAAGAACTAGGTATACTCAGATATATCCATAAAATGCCCGTTTAATACGTAATGTTTAACGACGAAAAGAATAAGACCAACCCCATTACACTAGGACTAGCCGTTCTCGAGATATTTTAGTTTTTCGTACTTTCCCTACGCCACCTTTGAAAATAAGCCCGCTTACCGAATGAGAACGAAAATTGAATTAAAAGTGAATTACATTTAATTGAAATAAATAGAACGTCGATATAAGTTTGCAGGGAAAGTCATGTGCTGCCCACATCAGATTTTTTACTTTCCCTGCAATACATGGTAATGTATAGGGAAAGTATTGCAATCATGCCGAAAATCACAACTCGAGTTTTCGACGGATCTACACGTTTTAAGACCTCTAGAATACGAAAAAACCATTTTTAGCGTGACGTCTGTGTGTGTGTCTGTCTGTCTGTGCAGATTTTGTATCCACTCTAACTGAAAAACTAATGGACCGAATTTCACAAAATTTGGTAGGTAAGTCACTTGTGGGCGGGGCTAGGGCTGATTAGTTTTGGGTACGATTCGGAATAAAAGAACCCGCCTTTTTTTGCGAAATGGCCCGCAAAAGCTTGTATCCACTCTAGCTAAAAAACTACTGGACCGAATTTCACAAAATTCGGTAGTTGAGTCACTTGTAAGTCATCCTGGTGCTGATTAGATTTTGGTACGATTCGGAAAAAAAATAACCTGCCTTTTCTTACAAAATGGCCCGCAAAAATCATCAAAATCTAAACTAAAGAACTACGCATGCTCAAATATATCCATTAAATGCTTGTTTAATACGTAATTTTTAACGAAGAAAAGAATAAGACCAACCCCATTACACTAGGACTAGCCGTTCTCGAAATATTTCAGTTTTTCGTAATTTCTCTACGCCACCTATGAAATTAAGTCCGGTTACCGAATGAGAAATAAAATTGAATTAAAAGTGAAATAAATTTAATTAAAATAAACAGAACGAGGATATAAAATCTGCAGGGAAAGTCATGTGCTGCCCACATCAGATTTTTTTATATGAGTAACATCCATGATTGGGATATATGGCTGAAATTACAAAAAATATAAACATTTTGGGGTTATTCCCTATCTCCCATTAAAGCTTGCACAGATAGTTTTCTATCTGTACAACAGAGGTGTACAGGACCAGAGTGATGTTAAGACCGCCGCGACACGCATGTGTCCGTCTGTAGCAAAATTTAATGCAAAAATACTCTAATACAATCGCCACATAATTTCAAATTCAATAGAATTTCAGCGAATCTTTTGAAATGGATTTGAATCAAGAGGTTTATAAAAATACACCTTTTTATTTTAGTCCATTTAAAAAGATGCGCTAAACTTCTCTAGTGCACTAGTCTGGTATTAGTAGCAGGAGCAGTAGTAGTAGCAAGAGTAGTAGTAATAACAAGAGGATTATTATTAGTAGTAGGTTATATACCTATATAATCTATATATAGGTATATATAACCTATATATAGGTAAATATATCCTATATATAGGTATATATAACCCTATATATATAGGTATTTATAACCTATATAACTATATAAACTAAAATAACAAAAACTAAAGTGCAAGAGTGTGAATCAGTAACCACAGTATCAAACCGCGAGCAAAATAAAGCGTGTTGTGAAAAGCAAAAAGCAACGAGGAAGGGCCGAAAAAGTAGAGCACGGAGAGGCCAGGACAAGGAAAACATATTAAAGAATAGTATATCTGCCAGAAACGTCTTCAGGGGCACATTCTAGACAGACATACTAAAATCCGTTGTTTCTATGATTGCATAAAAACACGTGGTAAAAATATTATGCAATCTGTGCCCAACAACGGAATAACAGAAAAAAACAAATAGGATAAAATTCAATAATAGAATATAAAATACCACATAAACATGAAATATAAAATACCACATAGACATGAACATGAAAAATATAGCGCACAAATATACGAATTTGCAAAAAAGAGCAACTCACATGTCGAAAGGTCGTCACCGTGAAAAATCTTCAAATGAGTCCACCACATGCTACAATTTGAACGCTTACCTCGCTTACTACCACGTGGGAATAATCCAGACCAGAGGAAGTGGAAGTGGCAGTACATACTTTCGGAGAGATAAACCCAAGAGTTTAGAAACTGACCGAGATGTGACCACGATTATCGAAAACTTTGAAAGAATGGATAACACTGTTTTTTGGAGCCGTAGCCTGTTTTTTGTTTTATTAGCTTTTTAGATATCCGCCTTAACGGTTTTAAGAGTGTTTTAAACTTTTTTCTTTACCCGCCGAGGCGGTTTTTTTAAAAAAAATTTTGTTTTTAGTGTAATCGAAATTACTGTTTTTTAATATTTTTACATTTTTATTTTTGCCCGCCGGGGCGGTGTTTATTTTATGGTGTTTCCACGACTTTAGAATACTGTACTTAAACTGCGATCTACAAATAAGGGGGGGAAATTGTACATAAAGCAAAGATTTTTGAGACGATTAATGTGTGTTAGTGTACACTTATTACTATCCAGGCGTTTAATGCGGAGCAAATAGCTAGTGATTAGATTTCTAAAAACTTGGTTGCTAAGGCAAGAAGAGAAATGTGGGAAGAATTTTACATTAAATTTAAATTGATGTCTCTTATCATAAATAGTAGTATTGAAAGAGTTACAATGTATATCAATGGTGATGTCAAGATAATTTACAGATTTGGAAGGGTGGGATTCATTCGGTATTAATTCAAGATCGGATGGATATATATTAAGTGTGGGTAAAGAATCGTGTGCAGTATGAAAACAAAGAAAAACATCATCAATGTATCGAAAAATAGAAATGTTACGAGTGAACAGAGTGGATTGCCTTTCGTAGAAGTAAAGATAAATATTGGCGAGCATGGAGCTACTAGTGGATCCTTGCGGTACTCCAATCGTTTGGAGGTATACAGCATTGCCATGTACAAGATAGTTGTGAAAAAGCACAAAATGCAATAAATTATTACTATATAAACTATATATATATACAGGGTGTCCAGTGCTATCGGTGCCCAATGGCTATTTCCTCAACCGTTAGTCACAGAGATATACTTCCAACTGCAAAAAGGTTTTACATTTTAAAATCTATTATATTAGAAACAGTTTAAATCAATAAATACATTTCTGAAAGAAATACGAAATATAAATTTTTATGCGGTCCCCCGGTCCTACCAATAACAATTAGGAAAATCATCCTCATACAATTTCATGCAAAATAAAAAAAAATCTTCTTTTTATGACCAAAATTCACCGAGTTATGAAGAATTAAACTTTATGACTTAAGGCGCTTTTCCATGCATAAAAATATCCCCTTTCAGGCAGCCAGCCAATCAAGGACCGTATTGGCCATTTCTCAGCACAAAAAGTGCTCCACCTTTAAACAGCTATAAATCGGTAAATTTTGGTCGTAAAAGGATGATTTTTTTTTTATTTTGCATAAAATTGAATGAGGATGATTTTCCTAAATATAATTGGTTGGACGGGGGACTGTATAAAAATTTATTTTTGGTATTTCTTTCAGAAATGCATTTATTGATTTAAACTGTTGTCGCGGTTAACTATCGCCATTTACGCCAACTGCACCACATCGAACTAGAAGCGGCGATTCTCTGCGTATCTGATAAATGAGAAACCCGCATACCGTATCCTGTTTTGGACGCCTGACATCTGAAGACTCCCGATGGGGATTTGCATGTAACTTTAACTTCGGTGACAGTATGTTGGTATATGAAAGCCATAATTTTCGTCACCGGCATGTGTGAAAAACAAGACGCTGGTGCACATCGAAAACACGTGGCGTGCATGAGGGACACCCCCATAAATGAGCCCCAGACCAACGACGACCAATGAGAACGACCGACCAACTCCTTCTGGGGCGTATACAAAATTCCGTCGAGAGAAAAACTTCTGCTTAGAATTTAACAGTCCCAAAATCAGGACTTATTTGCCTGCCGCAGCATCTCGCTGCAAATTATTTTGACGATATATATATAGAGCTGTAGTATTTACTGTAAATAAATGTTTTTTTATGCAACATTAAGGTTTTGCCTAGAGAACAACAACAAATGTCGGGGGATTGTGTCGGGCATTAATACCGCATGTCAGGTTTAGCCCACACAATTAAAGCAGAGTACCAAAAACCCCGCACTGTTTCTAAGATAATAGAATTTGAAATTTAAAACATTTTTGCAATTGGAAGTATATCTCTGTGAGTAACGATTGGGAAAATAGCCATTGGGCACCGATAGCACTGGACACCCTGTACATAGGTTATATAGTTATATACTATCTCAAATTACGAGGGTTTCTACAGAAATACCACAAGTCAGAAAGGTTCCGAAGGCAATAAATGGTTGATGAATCCTGATCTATGCTATAATCACTGTCGATATCCAATCCATCTTCACTAGCATCACTCCAGGTTTTGTTCATCATTTCTTTTATTAACACTTTACAATATAATTGAAATGTGCTTATGACTTTGTTCATTCTATCTATCTGTCTGTCTGTCCGATAGCACGATAACTGCCTAAAAAATGACTTTATCAAAATGAAATTTTAGTATGTTGTTTAGAGAGTCTGTGGGATCTATTTCAAATATTATGCATTAATGTATTAGTTTAAATTAATGTATGTTTAAATAAAATTGCATTGAAGTTGAAAGTGTTTCATAATCAATGCTTTAATTCTGTGCATCAATGTTCTGAAACAAAGCAATTACAATATATTTGAGTTTAAATGATCATCCAACTTTGATTATTTCTACAACGAAGCCTACTTTTCACTTATGGAAAAGGTAAACACCAAAATACGTAGTGAGTTATATAAGAATTGCTGCATTTCTTTAACGCAAAATTATTTAGCCCATGTAGTCTGCAATATAGCTGATATGAATGAAACAATCATTGATTTTACTGAGAAGCAAACGATTTTTTGATGAAGTTTTGAGCATAGAGTTAAATTGCTGGTATCTCCATGGTTTTAAGTTTTAAATAAAATTAATTATTATAGTATTGTAATGAATGGAAAAATGTGTTATGAATGAAATGCTGCTTTTATTTAAAGAGTCAGTCGCTTTATAATTCGACGACTTACTTTAAAAATGTTCATTTGTTTTCGATGAAGTTTTCAAATATAATAAATTATTGCAGTATTGTGATAACTTTTAAAATATTACCGAGGAATGTATCGCATTTTAGAGATGTTTAATTAAAATTGCATTGAAGTTGGAAAGTGTTTCATAATCAATGCTTTATGCATGATTGATTTTTCTCCTTGATATATAAATTTAAAATTGCGCTGTAATTTTTTATAAAAACCTAAATCCGTATTTTATTAATGACTAGCAGCATACCCGTTCTTCGTACGGAGTATATAATATAAAGAAATTTATAATTCGCAATCATGTGCAAATTCTGCTAAAATATTAAATTTATTGCTCATAAAGAGAAGTTTAAAAATATCTGTTCTCACCATGCAAAATTATATTCACGGGCAGATCTGAAGAATAAAACATCCTGGGCCCTTTTGTAAGTAAATTTACACACAAGAAAAAGGAATTGAATCAATATATGCAACCCCGTACTACTTATATTGTCGCAGATTAGAAAATATGCCAGTGTGTTAGTAGAAGCTAAACCGTATTGCAATATGAGTCTCAAAAATATTTGCCAAAATAAAAAAGATGACGTAATAAATTGAAAGTATCAAAAATCTCCGTAATCTTAATACCAGAAGGTCGTAATTGATTCCAATATATGCCAATATATATCAAATATATGCCAATATGCCTGTACTACTTATATTCTCGTAGATTAGAAGATATACCCATGCATTTGTAGAAGATTACTCGTACAACATACTATATATGAGTTTCAACAATTTTCGTCATAATGAAACAATTCCATAATAATTTGAAAATATCAATAATCCCTGAATCAACAGTCTCCGAATATACCAATAATAATGATGTTTAAATCTGAAGACCGTAATTGATCCAGTCAAAAATGAAATGACAATGAAATTTATTTTATATACATATTTTTATTATTCAAATCGGAAAAGATTTAATAAAAATCGTATGCCGCATAACATATTGAATCCGTTGCTAAGGACATGATATCATTTGCTTCAAATAAATTATGGAAATCATATCATCTGAATAATGCAATCTCCATGGAAGGTTTAGCGACATTTTCGTCAATTTAGCGATAACTTAAAAAATCGCCAAATTTATCGCCAAGTGGGACTGTAGAACCGATAGCCCCATTTTGCGACAAATTGACGAAACATCATAACAATACTATCCCCTTACAAAACACAATTAATTTCATTTAGTAAGCGCGATTTTATCAATTTCATGCTATTTTTATGGATTTAAAAATATTTTTACCAATTTGGTGATATTAAAAAAATTCCTTCAATGTGTTACTAAGTAGGATGGATGAACTGACCGACAAATGCTACAGAAACATCATTTCAGTACTCTATTCTAAAAAAACAAATTTAATTTCATTGATTGATTTGGGCCATTTTTATTAATTTGGAGATATTTCCACTAATTTGATAAAGTTTAAGAAAAGTTACCAAGTTATTTAGAGATATTCCGCTAAATTCGTAGCTCTGAATTTGCAGATCTGAAGAATAAAATATCCTGATCCCTTTTGTATATACTAAATGAAAGCACTAAAATTGTATTAGAAGATACATACACCCGTTCTACTCTTTTTCTGCTTCAACAATCGGCTAAATGAATTTATTGGGTAAACACAATATATGAGTTTATTAGCTAAACACAATATATGAGTTTATTAGCTAAACACAATATATGAGCTTGAAACCTCTTTGCTTAAAAAAATGAAAGTGATGTACGTAGTCCGCAATATATATAATTAAAATAACAATCAAACCGTTCATTTATAAAATATATTTTTACATCCATTTATTTATTATACAAATAGAAAAAATAATAATAAATATTACCAACACATTTAATTTCATTCCATTGCCGAACAACATGATATAAGATAGAATCTTCCTCATAAAATGTGAAATTAAATAGCCATTTTGATTTCTTTATACTCTTCATCGTTGAGTAAAAATTTGTGAAAGATGAATCATGGAGGTAGATTTTTCCATTTAAATTCATGTTTCAAACAATTCATGCTTTCCTATAGTGACTAATTAATGCAAAAATCCTGTACTAAACTCGGAAATAAAGTTTTATTTCATTTTCGCGTTTTAAACAAACGATTTTCATCCTTTCCGTTTGGATAAACCACGGAGTTGGAGAATAGATCTCCTAAGAAAAAGTTCCGTTTTTCATTAATATCTCGACAACCCCTGATCTTGGAAACTCGAAACTTGGACAAAATTTATGGTGGGCTATTTCAAAGCTATCCACAAAATTTCATTAAATTCAGTTCAGCCGTTTTTCCGTGATGATGAGACAAACGAAAATTTCGTTTTTTACTAATATCTCGAGAACCACTGGTCATAAAAACTCAAAACACGGACTAAATTTTAAGTGGGGCTATTTCTAGGCTACCCACAAAATTTCATCAAATTCGATTCAGTCGTTCTCCCGTGATGATGGGACAGACAGACAGACAGACAGATTTTCATTTTTATTTATATAGATAGATATCAAATGTTACATACCTGTGGAAGAATTATATGAAATAATCAAAGATGTTAAACTGCTTTAAAATAGCAAAAACTGGTGTGGCAAGAATTGAACAAAGAACTTTTACAGAGTTAGCAATGGAACCTATGCTGCCCTCTATCCGTAAATAAATGCAATATTAATGATTTTATGTTTTCAAATTGATACAATATGTATCAGCGAATGAAAAAAATTGTATTTTAATATTAACGGGAAAACAGTATCAAATTTTGATACAGTACGCAGTGAAGTGTTAAATACATAGCTGCTTAGCATCATCAGAGACAGACTAGTTTATTTTGTAAGTATTCCGAAAATTGTTAGTATTTCTGTTGCAAAATACACAATTAACGTTATTTTAATATCAAAACTGGGAATCGTTAGGATGAAAATATGTATAAAAATTTTACGCGATTTTTTTAGAGCATCTCTGCGAAATTATTATGTCGTGGAGCACCTGGAACATTGTTGCGGTACTCCTGTGTTCCGCGTAACACACTTTGAAAAACGATATTTTAGAACTTCAAAAACCCCCGATAACTTAGATGATGGATTGTCGAATTTCCCCCTGGGGTAGACCGTCGATCCAGAGTACCTATATCTCAGGTCGAAGGGGTAGACAAAATGGGTTGCCAGAAGACTTATAGAAGGTCTTTACATACCCTCCAGAATCCCCTTGATGACATAAAAAGCTGAAACTTTGTTCACTTATAGTATCAAACCACGAGACAAAACCTAACGGAGTCAATTTTTGATTAAGACGACTATTGCTGACGCTAAAAACCATGTATGTTAAAGGAAACAAATAAACTTATGAAAAAAATGCAACTTAATTATTTTCTCGTAATTCGAGTATGTAGCAGTATAGTGAAAGTATTGTTTTCGCATAAAAAATTTCGTATTCGCGATTTGGATGCCAATTTAAGACCTACTGAACATGGTTTGACTATTTTTGAAGTCGTGTGTCTGCTTGTCTGTAGCCGATTTCTTGTGTACACAAATAGTGGTCACGTATATAATACTTTATATCCAGATTTGTTATAAAAAAAAAATCTAGAACTAGATAGAACTTTTTCAAATTCAAGCTAAATTTATTCGAAATTTTATATAAAGGGCTTATCTCTGGTTCAATGGTCATGAAACTTAATAGTTTCATCATTAGTGTAAAAAAGTACAATTTTTATCATTGGTGTAAAAATTTGAGATTTTATCATTGGTGTAAAAGTACAATTTACATCATTGGTGTAAAAAAATACAATTTTTGTTCATGCTTTCATTAGCCCCGCCCCCCTGGAGGCAAGTTACCCCCCAAAAGGGGTACATTATCAAGTGTTGTATCAATCGAAAGATTTTTTCAAGCCCTTTAAAGTAAAGGGTAACACGCCATAATCTTAATCATTTGGCCCTACGGTACCGATTTTTTTTAATTTTTCTTGCGAAATTTGAAAAATAAATGTTGCTAAAAATGTATTCTGATATGAGAAAGTCGAGATAAGCCATACTTCAGTCAATTTCTTTTAAGTTTTCCTGTCATTGGCAGAATAAAATACGAGTATTAGAATATTTACTGACAAAAACTAATTGCCTAGAAGAGATTCATCGAAACTGGCAAAGTTTTCAAGAAATATTTCTCTTAGAAACACTTCAATTTTTCATTTTATATGTCGTATTCAGATATGGATATTTTATAACAGCCTACTTCGTTGAAATGTTAATTTTCTGAAATAACCATCCCTTCCATTTTATTCGTAATTGAAGAATGTGACACCAAATTACAAATTGCAGTCAAAGTTGCTTAATCACTCTTCATAACAGGACAACAGTAGACTGTAACTTAATGACTTCAGAATTTCTAGAAACTTTCGAACTTCGCCTGTGCATTTCATTCATTAGAAGAGTAATACCACATGAAAAATACTGGCCGAGAAACAGAATTAAACGTGAATATGGTTGGTCTTAAAATATGAAATTGAGTGTTTCTGTAATTTGAAATATCGGACAGTATTTGGAAAATTTAGCTATTTGAAAGTAATTTTTCTGTGCTGTATTCTCTAGGTAAGTATATGTACTTAGATATATGTGGAAACATTTTAAACAGAAAATAAACTATAAATTAGGGGTAACTTATATTCTAATTACAAAAGTATTTTTACCATCTAAGTTTAAAGTATGTATTTTTGCTTCATACTTTAGAATTCATTTATTAAAAGTATGGTTTCTAAGAATTATGGAAACCTTACTTCTTTAGCTATTTACTGTGCAACAAAAACATTTATTTACTCAAGTAAATAAACCTATTATAAATAAAAACGTCATATTTTAAACATCATAAACTCAAATAAATAAACCTATTATAAATTGAAATGTCATATTTTAAACATCATAAACTCAAATAAATAAATGCGTAAACGACAATGGTTTCTAAGATGTATGAAAACCTTACTTTTTTAGCTATTTATTGTGCAACAGATTCATTTATTTATTTAAGTAAATAAACCTATTAAAAATAAAAACGTCATATTTTAAACATCATAAACTCAGATAAATAAACCTATTATAAATAAAAACGTCATATTTTAAGCATCATAAACTCAAATAAATAAATACGTAAACGACAATTGTTTCTAAGAAGAATGAAAACCTTACTTCTTTAGCTATTTATTGTGCAACAAAAACATTTATTTACTCAAGTAAATAAACCAATTATAAATAAAAACGTCATATTTTAAACATCATAAACTCAAATAAATAAACCTGTTATAAATAAAAACGTCATATTTTAAACATCATAAACTCAAATAAATAAACCTATTATAAATAAAAACGTCATATTTTAAACATCATAAACTCAAATAAATAAACCTATTATAAATAAAAACGTCATATTTTGAACATCATAAACTCAAATAAATAAATACGTGAATGACAATTAAATCGTAATTATTATACCTAAAGAGTTAATTTTGGATTTTTATAGTAAGAAATTATCCTTTATAGTTAGTTAGTTCAATCCTTATAGTATATTATTTATTGTTATTATTTACAGTTGTAAAAAACCTTGCTGCTCCAACCGGGAATCGAACCCTGGATCTCCGAACTGGCCAGCAGACGCTCTCCCGGTGAGCTACTGGGACCAAATTGCAAGCTCTTATCGTTGAAGTGGACACTCCGTTATGGTATATTAATTTTTATAGTAAGATATTAATTAAATTTTCAGCAATTCAGCGCTTTGCTACCCATATTATTTAGAACATCAATGTTTTGATGCTGATGAAAATGGATTGCAAGTATATATACGGAATTACATTGTTCCTTTTCATGTCCCGAACTCATATCAACTTGATTTGTATCATTTACTGCAAATTCATAAACTATACATGAAGAAAGGAGTCCACGAAACAATTTCCTAGTTAAAGAATGCTTCGAAATATGAAAAGAATGTAAACATTTCATTTGAATTCTCTAGCGAATTGCTTCCCTAATTACATTTGTGCAGTCCTAATTATATTCAAACCCCAGTCCCTTTATTGTTTTGTTTAAAATAATAGAATAATTGCATTAGTTTTTCCTTGGGAAAACTCGCATTTTAGGGCTTATTTGAATACGTTATTTGTTGATTTCTTTGACTGTTTAAGCCAAAATAAAACACATTTGAAGTAACAGTTTGCATTCTTCTGCAGTAAAAATGAATTGCTAATAACAGTATAAAAGTGGATAAAAATTATCAACCAGTTTTAAACTCAACAAATGTATACTTAGTCAGGATAAAGAGGCAAGCAACCGTACTAGCAAAAGACAAGAACTCATATTTTCTGCTTGTCTGTTATTTACATAGTTTTACTGGATGTGAGACCAGAAATAGATCTCACACTCGTATTGTGAGATAACTTTATGCCAGGAATTTATTGTGTCTGAAACATCAGACAATACCTCCAGTTCGAATGACGCCAATGTTTACAGCATGCTGACCCAAAGGTCAGAAAACCATAAATTTAGGGGTGTCAAGACAGAGGGGGGTCGATGGAATCTTGAGAAAATGTGAAGTAACGACATTGGATAAAAAGGTTAACCAATTGAGAATATGCTTGTGGCGTCGCCATGAATGCGGCCAATAGGAGCAAAAGAGGAGTGTTAGTCCTGTGGCAAAAGAGCCACAACCTGTGACATAAGAACGACGTTAAAAAAAGATAGAAACGATGACGCTTGATTAATACAGACTTAACAGATTAACAGCTCGACTTTAGGGAGCACGAGACTTACACAACGACTAGATATGTGGAGAGAACAGACTAAGAGAATGAAATAAGTACGCGTGTTCAAGCCAGCAGTATAATAAGATCGGCGAATTACAATTAGGCGAATTACACTGCGAGTTGATTCCTGTAATATGATCGGTGAAGTACGTGCTGGTGGCCAAGCCAAGACAGCCTTGAATGTATGTACCCATTAAACCTAATACAGGTCAAAATACATTTTAGGCATTTTAACAAATTTATCTCACTTTGTCTCCCTCCGCCGAAATAATAAGAATAATTTTTGTAATTTAGTAATTAAGTATTTTATGTTTTTAATAAATGATTTATTGTTAAAGTTAAAATGGTGCAATCAATTTAGTATTATATTAGTTAATATTCTTTTACCGAACTCGCGCGAAAGATACATAATTGGAGGGTTGTCAGTGGCAAACGCAATGTACAATTTAATGAGTTCCACTATGTAAGATTTTACAGCCATGTTAAGATAGATATGCTAATAATAATTAATCTAAAGTCCAAGTGTAAGTTAATTTATTTTATTGGCGCACCAACAGAAATAGATCTCACACTGGAGATTAATTTCGCCGTCAGTTTGAGCGAAATATCAGAGTTCAAAACAAAACGTTCTAACTCCTGCAAAAACTACATGTGAATAAATAAATACAAATATTTTCAGTAAAACACTATAAAACAAATGTGCAATGTTATCTATGTGTATATTTACATATTCAAACATTCATGTTTTTATTTTTTTGTATCCTGTAAGATGTTTGATGTTTTTAGCAGTCCTGTGATTGAAAATGCGACTTAAGCAGCAGGGTTCATTATGGTCCACCTATAGTCTGACAGTATTTCTTTTTGATAATAATAAAAATACGTAAATGTTTCTGCTCTGGGGTTGCCATTGTAAAGTGAACTTTACGGTATCAATTCCCAAAATTATGCATTTCATTCACCATTTCAATCTTAAATCTACAGACTGAAGTTCCAAGAATGATCTACAACATTAACAAAAACATACTTCATTCCAGCTAACTTCGCTGACAACTCAAAATACAATTACATACACGGAATATTTACAAAGCTAGCACTACCATACCTATACCGAAACTAAACCTTAACATTTTCTTACTGAACGGAATTAGAACTACTAATCAACTATTAAACCATATATATCAATACTCACAATCTTGTAGGGGCAATAACTTTGCTGCGTGCTTACAGTAATGAACAGAGCCACCACCACACGAGCGCACTCTCGTATAAAAATAACAGCCGAAGCTGCACGACGATGATTCACACTTTCATTTTTCTCGGATACCAATACGAATATTCGATTCAACAATCTAACGTTAGCCTCTTTTTTTACAGTCCTGGCCAGTCGTGAGTACCTGATTTTCGAAAACAGCGTTTAGGCGTTTCGTACATAAATTATCATAATGAAAAGTAAAATTAGCATGCAATAATAATGAATAATAAAATCCTTATAAATATTTTTCTAAGAAAAGTTGGTTTACAAGGCTAAGTGGGAAAGTAAAGAAAAGCTACACGTTTCTTGTGACTATCACTTAAAAAATGCAATTATCTGAAATATAAAAAGAGACATGTAGATCGTATTGGAAATAGAGTGATCTTAACATATACTAATTTTTGAAAAAGGGAAAAATTAAAAAAAAATTTCTAGAAGTAAAAGCAAGAAAGATTAATCATGCATAAAGCAATGATTATGAAACACTTTCCAACTGAAATAGAATTTACTTAAACATCTCTAAAATGCGATGATATTTGTTTATGATGTTTATGATGATATTTGTCAACGGTGATATTTGTTTAATTATCACGGAAGTACAATAATTTATTTTACTTGAAAATTTAAAACTTCATCGAAAATAATTAACATTATTCAAATGACGTCATCGAAATATAAATCGTCTGTGTCTCTATTTTACATAGATAATACTGAATATTTCAGTCATATCCCTTTTATTCCAGGTTCTAGAGTTTAATAATTCTGAGTGAAAAAAAATTCAGCAATTCTTATAAAACTCATCTTACAATCTCTTGTTTACATTCTGCATACATTAAAAATAGGCTTCGTTGTAGAAATAATTGAGTTTTTTTATCATTTAAACTAAAAAATATTGTAATTGCGTTGGCGTAGAATATAGATGCATAGAAAATACGCAAAAATAAAGCGGTTTTTGGTCGCATGCAACACTAAATATAAATTTAAAATAATTTTAAAAATCACTATTTTTACTTTGGGAAAAAAGATGGATGCCATATTTTATTTTGAAATGAGTCACGTGATCTCTTCAAATTATATGGGTGTAATTAATATTTTAATTTTTTTAATAAAAACTACCGAACATATTTCGCTGAATTTTTTTATATATATTTTATGGGATAATTTGAATATTTCCAAAAATTTTCGAAGCAATTTTCGAATTTTAACTTTGCTTAAAAAATGTTTGAAAAATTAGGTCTCATAGGGTTCAATGTATATCATTTTTTCAACCTGGGTTCCATACAAAACTAATTGGGAGATATTATTCATTTACACACACACACATTTCCATATGTCCCACAGACCGTCGCAACAACATACTTAAATTTCATTTTAATAAAGTCATTTTTTTGCGGTTATCGTGCAGACAGACAGACAGAATGACAAAAGTCATAAACACTTTTCAATTACGTTGTAAAGTGTTAAAAGAACACAAAGAACATTTAGTACTCTAACTGATCCACAAATTAGTTGAAAATTCAGATTTCAAGAAATACAAGTTCCCGAAAATTATATAATTAGAACAAGAAAGATCAATAATGCATGAAGCATTGATTATGAAACACTTTCCAACTACAATGCAGTTTTATTTAAACATCTCTAAAATGCAATACGTTGACATTTTTTAAATTATCACAATACTACATTAATTTATTATATTTAAAAACTTAAAACTTCATCGAAAAAAAATGAACTTTATTCAAATGAAGTCATTGAAATAAAAATCGCCTTTCTCTTTATGCAAAAGCAGTGAATATTTCATTCATACATTTTTATTCCATTCCTTTCTTTCAGCGATGATATTTTTAAAATTATCACAATACTACAGTAATTTATTTTACTTAAAAACTTAAAACAATAGAGGTAAAATTACTTTCTAACTCCATGCTTAAAACTTCATCCAAAACGCCAATGCTATAAAATCTTCTGCTTCTCTATGTAAAATCAATGACTATTTCATTCATTTCAGCTATATCTAGAGTTAAATAATTTTGCGTTAAAACAGTTCAACAATTCGACTTACAGCTTGATGTGTTTACATTCTGCATACGTTAAAATTAGTCTTCGTTGTACAAATAATCAAAGTTTGATAATCATTTAAACTCAAAAATATTGTAATTTTGTTAGAACAGAATATAGATGCCCAGAAAAAAATCAAAAGTAAAGAGGTTTGAGGACGGATGCAATACTAAATATAAATTATAAAGAATTTTAAAAATCACGATTTTGACACAAGATGGATGCCATACTTTATTTTGAAGTGGATCACGTGCCCTTTTCATATAATATGGGAACAATTATTATTTTTTTTTTTTTTTAAAAAAAGCCAAACATATTTTGCTGAAATTTTTTCATATATTTTATGAAATAATTTGAATATTTCCTAAATTTTTCATAGCAATTTGTGAATTTTGAATTCGGTTAAAAAATGCTTGAAAAATTAGGTCCCATATGGTTCAAGGTATTTCATTTTTTCAACCCGTGTTCAATCCAAGACTAATAAGGTGATATTATTCATTTATATTCCTGTATGTCCTACAGACTGTCTCAACATTCTAAAATTTCATTTTGATAAAATCATTTTTACGGCAGTTATCGTGCGAACGGACAGACAGACAGACAGAATGAACAAAGTCATAAACACATTTCAACTAGGTTGTAAAGTGTTAAAAATGGCTATGAACTTTAAAGTTAAAACCACATGCATGTAACGGTGTAATAATTGTCCTTGGTCTTTTGCTGCGACATATTTTGAAGTTAATGGATGTTTATCATGTTTGGTAATATTGCCTACATCTGATTTTCTATGGTTTTATCCAAACAAAGGGTTGAAATAATCAGTTATGATAAAAACATAGAATGTATTCTAAAATAGGTTAACAGAGCTACTATATTCATTTTTACATCAAATTAAATATTAACTAAAGTTAATAATATGCGAATATTACATTGAAAAAAATAATAATAAGATATATTTGTTTTGAAAATCTCATTAAAGCTGATAATAACGTCAATTATGTAAATCGTATTCAACTAGCTTGCACTCGCTCATTATTTATCGTCATAAAGGTCCGGTTTATAGTGCAATTTGGTGTAACCCCTTGGAATTAACAGAAAATACGCTGATGTTTCATATTGTGATTCAGTTTTCGTACGTGTCGGATCACGTGACACTCAGTTTCGGGTGATAAAATCCAGCAGACGGCTCGTCTTGTAAATGGTATCAGCAACGATTTGCAGCAGCTGAACTTTTGAAAAAGTGAAGAAGCGATGCCTCGAAGACGTCAGCGAGAAGTTAAAGGGTGGGGAACGAGACCGTATCCTGGAGCTGTGTGATGTGGGATTGTCGATGCGTGCAATTGCCACGAGTGTTCGGCACAATGTGAATACCACTCAGGGATGTGTAGCACGATGGACGCAGGGACCTCAGAGATCACGCCGAAGAGGGAATGGATCAAATAGATCCACGACAGAGCGCACAGACCAGCAGATTCGCTGAACGGCTCATTGAGATCCGTTCGCAACATCAAGTTCCATCTGAAACAACTTGCCACCATCAACGATTGCACCTGCGTGCACCCAAACTAATCGCAACAGGTTGCATGAAGTATAGCCGAGCGCACGGCGGCTGGCCACTGAGATGCCATTAAGTGCTTGACACAGGGATGTACGCCTGACGTGGTGTCCTCATCATCGCAACTGGATCAATGAATGGCCTTGGGTATTGTTTTCGGATGAATCTCCCTTTTGTATGTGGAGGAATGTCAGCCATGGACGGGTGTGGAGACTTTCAAGAGAACACCACTCGTCAGCCCATATCACCGAGCGTCACACCGGCCCCGCAGAAAACATCAGGGTTTGGGGCGGTATCATGTTCGATCAGCGGTAATCTGACAGAGGACCGTTACGTCACACAAGTTGTGATGCGTGTGGTGTGGCCACTGTTGCAAGCAGTTCCCGATACGGTGTTCCAGCAAGACAATGCCACACCTTACACCGTACGGCGAACTCTCAACCACCTCAATGGAATTCACATCCTTTCATATCCGGCAGTCTCACCGGATCTCTCCTATTGAACACGCGTGGGCCCTCATCGGTCATCAGGTGCACTGGGGACCTCAGGAAGCCATTAATAGCCTCATCGATAATATACTTCGCCATTTAGTGGCCTGTATAGCTGCCCGTGAGGCCACATTCTTTACTAAATAAACAGGTTTATTTTACATATTGTTTGTTCTTTTAAGCATTTGCATATAACTCCCTCTTCTACCGGTACTGTGATATACATATGGCTGTGTGCATTCCTTCACAGTGTTGCAATTTCACTTTTAGAGGTGTATAAATATGGAATGTTTCAGTCTTCTTGAGGGTTTCTGGAGCGTCTGGAATAATTTTTAGATCACTCATTTTGTTCGCTCCCTGGGGATATCAAGCTTCGCTAAGTTCTGCTCTATGAACAATACTGTAAGTGTGCAATGGTTCAATTGACGAGGTCACCAGCGGGCTTCTGCAGGATTTAAAAAGCCTTTTAGAAACTTTCCCATCCTTCCCGTCCCCTGCAGATGGAAATCGAAAATCCGACTTTGGTAGGCTGTGCTGGCTTCTGTCCTGTGATTCATTCGATAATATTAAGTGCAAAAATTCATTCTAAATTTAGAACACCACAGACTTCTGGAGCAGCTAGAAAGACTTTTCGAAAATCCGGCGAAGTTAGGTTCTGTCTTTTGGTCGATAATGTAAGTATATAAAAATTCAATTTTCTTAGAGATTCTGTTGGGACTGGAAAGTTACAAACACGTTAGACAATTATTACATAAACTAAATATCTGATTTTAAAATATAATATTTCCCTTTTATCACACTATTGTAGATTCATTTCATAAAGGCAATATTATTTCCCTTATATGTATGGCATATTAATCACTAAATGGTGAAGGGAAAGCCTGGTTTGGTTATTTACCTCGGTTACAAGGCGGCGCATGTGTTTGACATTTCAAATAATTCCTTGTCACATTCAGGGAATATATTGAAAGCGTTTAAGAAAAGGTTCTTTGCAAGTTTAGCTGTTTTGGCAATTTCAATTACTGCTAAACATTTTAAAGGGCACAATTAAAGTTATAGTATGTATCGCAATATGACATGTAGACATATTATAGATAAAAATTGGGATAATTGCAATGAAAAATATTATGAGTGAAACACATTATTTACTGAATTAATTTTGTGTTGAAATTGTTTATGACTTTGTTCATTCTGTCTGTCTGTCTGTCCGTTCGCACGATGACTGCCGTAAAAATGACTTAATCAAAATGAAATTTTAGTATGTTGTTCAGACGGTCTGTAGGACCTATGGGAATATAAATGAATAATATCATCCAATTAGTTTTGGATTGAACCCGGGTAGAAAAAATGAAATGCATTAAACCCTACGAGACCTAATTTTTCAAACTTTTTGCTTCGAAAATTTTAAGTAATATTCAAATTGTTCCATAAAATATATGAAAAAAATTCAGCGAAATATATTCAGTAGTTTTTTAAATAAAAATTAAAATAATAATTACACCTCTTATATGAAGCGATCACGTGACCATGATATGAAAAGTACACGTGACCCACTACAAAATGAAATATGGCATCTATCTTGTCTCATAATCGTGATTTTTAAAGTTCTTTTTAATTCATATTGAGTGTTGTATCCGTCCTAAAACCACTTTATTTTTGCTTAAATTCTGTACATCTACATACTGAAACAACGCAATTACAACGTAGTTAAAAAGGTTCATGACTTTGGTAATTTTGTCTGTCTATCTGGCCGTTCGCACGATATCTGCTGTAAAAACGACTGTATTAAAATGAAATTTTAGTGTAGTGTTGAGATGGTCTGTGGGACATATGGGAATGTAAATGAATGAAATCACCCAAGTAGTTTCGGATTGCACCCGGGTTGAAAAAGTGAAATGCATTGAACCCTATGGGACCTAATTTTTCAACCATTTTTTAAGCAAAGTTAAAATTCACAATTTCCTTCAAAAATTTTAGGAAATATTCAAATTATCCCATAAATTATACAAAAAATATAACCCATAAATTATACAGCAAAATATGTTCGGTAGTTTCTTAAATGAAAATCAAAATAATAATTGCACCAATATAATATGAAGAGATCACGTGACTCAATTCAAAATAAAATATGGCATCCACCTTTTTTCCCAGTGTAAAAATCGTTATTTTTAAAGTTCTTTTAAATTTATATTCAGTGTAGCATCCGTCCTAAAACTGTTTTATTTTCACGTATTTTCTGCGCATCTATATTCTGCGCCAACACAATTAGAATATTTTTGAGTTTAAATGACCTTCAAACTTTGAGTATTTCTACAACGAAGTCTAATTTTAATAGATGCAGAATGTAAACAAGTGACTGCAAGATGAGTTGTATAAGAATTGCTGAATTTCTTTTTCTCAAAATTATTTAGTTCTGGAATCTAGAATAAAAGTGATATGAATGAAATATTCATTACTGTCTATATAAAATAGAGACACAGACGATTTGTATTTCGATGACCTAATTTGAATAAAGTTCATTTCTTTTTTATCATGGTTTAAGTTTTCGAATATAATAAATTATTGTAGTACTGTGATAATTTAAAGTATATCAGAGCTGAATGTATCTATGAATGTATGCGTTTAAATAAAATTATGTATGCTGATTAATGTATGCTGAATGTATGCGTTTAAATAAAATTGCATTTCTGTTGGAAAGTGTTTCATAATCTATGCTTTATGCATGATTGATCTTTTTTGTTTAATGATAAATTTTTATAAAATAATTGTTTATTTTCCCGGATTTTTTATGATTTTTCTAACATACTTTCAAAATTTTAGGGGGGGGGGGGGTGAATGTTTAATCGCGTATAACATTAATAAAGGCCCAAGTGTCCCTAATTTTCAGAATAATACCAACTTTCATTCGATTTACTGAAATAGTGATAGAGGAATTGTGTTCACAAGCTGACTGGCACATATATGTACCTACATGCACACACAAATAATCACAATCATGTGCAAGCGTATTACTGAAATTTTCAGGGGAATTAACTGTCCGTAATGGGGAGTAAGGCTCTTGCTAGTTATGACAATGTATATATACAAATGCAAAAATCATACTTCAGCAGACGATAATAAGCTGGATATTTCAGAAATGAAGTTGGAATTTTCATAAACGTCTGTAATTACGGCTTTTCTGATAGTTTGTCAAAATTATCAACACAGTAGCTGAAAAAAAGGAACAAAGGTTGTAAGATGTTCCTGGTTGACCACGACTGACCGTCACGCCCGAGGCGACACGCCTCGGACGTGCGGCCCACTTCAGCCCCTCAATTGCATTTCAGGGGGGGGGGGACACGCGGGAGTTTTCTCAGCGGTCCCCTCCTCGCCGAAAGGGAGTGTGCGGCAGCAAAGACATCTGATCAAAGATGCTTGGAACCTGTACCCGAATTATAAGAACGGAGGAGAAGCTAGCTTTTGCTCAGTGATTATAATGTCGGTCTTGTAAGCACTAGGTCCCGAGTTCGGGACTGGCGACGCACAATCGCCACAAGTGCATGAACAACACCTGAATGAAAAACATTTGATTTGAGTTTAAGAATTCTAAAAACAGGCAAATTCGACTTGTCAAGTTCTATATAATACTTGAACTGCACACTGCATATGCCGAGAAAGTAAAAATATTCATACATTCATTTCAAAGATTTATAAGAAATGTGTTTGTTGAAATATTTTCCAACAAAATGTATAGATGATATATTTTACCAAACATCTAACATGTACAGAAGATATAAATAGCTGTCAACTGCAGAAAAATAGAATGTATCTTGAATTGTAACAGAGATAAAAGAAGCTTTGCCCTATCTGAAAAACAAAAATACTTTTCGGAATACATTCTAAACAAGTAAAGCTCGAAAAACAAAGAAAAAAGAAGATATTCAATCTTTGTATTTTTTTAGTGGAGCTCCTTCGTAGAAAAGCAATAAATGCAATATTTTAGATTATATTTTTACTTTCCCTGCAATACATGATAATGTATAGGGAAAGTATTGGAATCATGCCGAAAATCGCAACTCGAGTTTTCGACGGATCTACACGTTTCGAGACCTCTAGAATACGAAAAAAATATTTTTAGCGTGACGTCTGTCCTCCAGCAAAATTTCCCGAAATCTGTTTAATAATTTATCAATGACACCATGTTTCTCCGAAGTACGACATGACCACATCTAATTTTTTTATTATCTGTCTCGATTTTTTCACATTTTAAATTTGTATTCTCAGCATTTTATGTATTTTATCGTTTTCTTCTCATATTTGTATTTTTTCTTTTTTACTTTCCCTGCAATATATGGTAATGTATAGGGAAAGTATTGGAATCAGGCCGAAAATCGCAACTCGAATTTTCGACGGATCTACACGTTTTGAGACCTCTAGAATACGAAAAAACTATTTTTAGCGTGATGTCTGTGTGTGTGTCTGTGTGTCTGTCTGTTGGTGCAGATTTTTTGTATCCACTCTAACGAAAAAACTAATGAACCGAATTTCATAAAATTTGGAAGGTAAGTCATTTGTGGGAGAATCTGGTACTGATTAGTTTTGGATACGATTCGGGAAAAAAGAACCCGCCTTTTTTGCGAAAGGGCCCGCAAAAACTTGTATCCACTCTTGCTGAAAAACTAATGGACCGAATTTCACAAAATTTCGTACACTTATAGGTCACCCTGATGCTGATTAGATTTTGGTAGGATTCAGAAAAAAATAATCTGCCTTTTTTTTGCAAAATGGTCCGCAAAAATCGCCAAAATCTAAAATAAAAAACTACATATAATCAAATATATCCATTAAATGCTTGTTTAATACGTAATTTTTAATGAAGAAAAGAATAAGACCAACCCCATTACATTAGGGCTAGTCGTTCTCGAGATATTTTAGTTTTTCGTATTTTCTCCACGACACCTTTGAAAATAAGTCCAATTACCAAATGAGAACGAAAATTGAATTAAAAGTGAATTAAATTTAATTAAAATAAAGAGAACGTGGATATAAGTCTGCAGGGAAAGTCATGTGCTGTCCACATCAGATTTTTAATATCGGTAGATAATGTTTTATACAAAATGTATAAATTATATTCAGAAAGTAATATCGTAAGAAGAACACGACATAAAACAAATTGGCAGCGGTATAAATCGGTTTCAGAGACTAAATACAACCTCATTCTTCAGGATATAAAGACAGAGCAACTTCAGCTTTAAAGAAAAGCAGTTTTTAGTCAATAAACAGTTATATCATGTGAAGGATATCAAATTACGTGAAGGGAATCGTTTCAGTAAGAAAATAATTTCCAAAATTTAAATGAAAAAGATGGAAACATAAAACTAGGAGTATGAAATAAAGTGGCAGAAAAGTTCAAAGCAACTAACTTAACTAATATCGAACTAATAATGAAAGTAGGATTCTCTGAAAAAAATAAATAGGAAAGCAATAGGTTTTTGAAATTAAATGAGCAACTTCATCAACAAACTTAAACATACATGCTCAAAACATATGAGCAAAATATTATTACAGAAATACCCGTGAATAATAAAGATGAAAGAAGCAAACTATTTCATCAACTGAGATTTTTTATCAGAGAACTTTAATATTCATTCGTTCAAGGTACTGTAAAAATATCAGTTCATAAAAGGCTACTAAAAAGATAGAAAATAAATGAAAATCTGATGTGGGCAGCACATAACTTTCCCTGCAGACTTATATCAACGTTCTCTTTATTTTAATTAAATTTAATTCACTTTTAATTCAATTTTCGTTCTCGATTGGTAACTGGACTTATTTTCAAAGGTGGGGTAGAGAAAATACAAAAAACTCAAATATCTCGAGAACGGCTAGTCTTACTGTAATGGGGTTGGTCTTGTTTTTTTCTGCATTAAAAATTACGTATAAAACAAGCATTTAATGGATATATTTAAGCATACGTAGTTTTTACTTTAGATTTTGACGATTTTAGGGGGTCATTTCACAAAAAAGGCAGGTTATTTTTTTCCGAAGCGTACCAAAATTTAATCAGTGCCAGAATAACCCACAAGCAACTTATGTGCCCAATTTTGTGAAATTCGATCCATTAGTTTTTCAGATAGAATGAATACAGGCTTTTGCGGGCATTTCACAAAGAAAAAGGGGATCTTTTATCCCAAATCGTACCCAAAACTAATCAGCACCAGATTCGTCTACAACTGACTTACCTACCAAATCTTATGAAATTCGGTCAATTAGTTTTTTAGTTAGAGATACAAAATCTGCACAGACAGAAAGACAGACACACAGACACACACACAGACGTCACGCTAAAAATCGTTTTTTTTCGTATTCTAGAGGTCTCGAAACGTGTAGATCCGTCGAAAACTCGAGTTGCGATTTTCGACATGATTCCAATACTTTCCCTATACATTACCATGTATTGCAGGGAAAGTAAAAAGAAAAATCAAGCTACTTTGAAAATATCAGTAAATAAGAGTCTGTTGAATATTGAAGAAATAACCAAAAATGAATGAAATAACCGGATTTGTTAGCTCCGTGATATAACTTCACCAACTAAATAAAAAATAAATATTCAAACAAACTTCTGTAAATATATCAGTGCATAAAAGGATACAGAATTAAGAGGAATACAACAACAAGAAAGATAAATCATGCTTAAAGCATTGATTATGAAACACTTTCCAACTTCAATGCAATTTTATTTTAAAAAGTCTAAAATGCAATACATTCCTCGGTAATATTTTAAAACTTATCACAATACTACATTAATTTATTATATTTGAAAACTTAAGCCTTCAGTGAAAAAACCGAACTTCATTCAAATGACGGCATTGAAATATAAATTGCCTGGTTTAAATATCTCTAAAATGTAATATTTTTAAAACTCTCATAGTACTACGATAATTTATTATATTTGAAAACTTCATCGAAAACAACTGAAATTAACTCAAATGACGTCATAAAAAAAATAACACGCCTGGATATCTTTATAAAAACAGCATTTCATTCATAACTTTCCCATTCATTTCATTCATCACAATACTATAATAATTCGACTTATTTAAAAATTAAGACCATGGAGCTACAAGTAATTAAACTCTATGCTCAAAACTTCATCGAAAAAAATCGTCCTTCTCTTTATAAAATCAATTAATATTTCATTCATATCAGCCATGCAGACTCCATGGGTAAAATTATTTTGTGTTAAAGAAATACAGTAATTCTAATAGAACTCATTCTACATATTTTGCTGTTTACATTTTACAAAAGTGAAAAATAGGCTTCGTTGTAGAAATAATCAAATTTGGATAATCATTTAAACTCAAATATATTGTATTTGCGTTGCTTCGGTATGTAGATGCACAGAATTTAAGCAGAAATTAAGTAGTTTTAGGACAGATACAACACTCAATATGAATTAAAAATAACTTTAAAAATAACGATTTAGAAACAAGATGGATGCCATATATCATTTTGAAGTGGGTCATATGATATTTTCATTTCATGGTCACGTGATCGCTTCATATAAGAGGTGTAATTATTGTTTTAATTTTTATTTAAAAAACTACTGAATATATTTCGCTGAATTTTTTTTATATATTTTATGGAACAATTTGAATATTACTTAAAATTTTCGAAGCAATTTGTGAATTTTAAATCCGCTTAAAAAATGTTTGAAAAATTAGGTCCTATAGGACTCAATGTATTTCATTTTTTCAACCCGGGTTCAATCCAAAACTAATCGGATGATATTATTAATTTATATTCCCATAGGTCCTACAGACCGTCTGAACAACATACTAAAATTTCATTTTGATTAATTCATTTATACGGCAGTTATTGTGCTAACGGGCAGGCAGACAGTCAGACAGACAGAATGAACAAATTCATAAACACTTTTCAACTTTGTTGTAAAGTGTATTCTTGCGCTTATTCGTGCTTTTAAGTCTAGACTTATTTTCCTGAAGATGTTGTTTACAAATGCTGGTCGTTTGGCCGCTAGGCCATCACACAGCGAGCTCTCCAGTATTTCTCATTGATTGAATTAAAAATCATTAGTGGAGAGCACTTGTTCAAATGTTTTCCAGACATAGGATGTCCTAGGTCACATAAAACACAATCCGACACGTCCAATTCGATGAAGATGAGCCCTGAGACGCTCATGACCAATCAGGAGTCTGACCTTAGCAACTGCTTCTGATCGAGGAGCCTTTGGAATGACTGAAATGTTCTTTCTGAGGACGCTCCATGAGTTTCCCTTAGCTACCTCCAAAGATTCTACCTCAATATTTTTTTGTATAGCATTTTAATCTACAGTTGTGCTGAATGAAAAGTCATAGGCTTTGATAATCTCTGCTCGACCATAGCACCCTTTTTGGCCCAAAACTCCGATTTTTCATCTGCTGGTACTCCGTAATGCGCAGGCACCCACTGTAAAGTGATTCGGTGCATTAAGTCTTTTAAAAGCGGCCTGATCTCTTGAATATTTCACTGAAGCTAGAAATCGATTCATTTCCGAAACATTCGTATTCTCACGTGTTTTTATTTGTTCGTTACTAATTCCCCCGTGGTGAAGGAGCGCCTATGCACCACGTCCCCCAGGGTATCCCATGCCGAAGGGGAGAAGATTTGCAGCTTCACTTTCATAGAGGCTCCCCGAAAGGCGGAAGTCTGACTTGGCCTCGACATGACAACATCCATGCCCGCTGGCGGGATTCGAACCCGCAACCTGGCAATCCAGCGATCAGACTGAAACGCATGCCCCTGACCGCTCGACCACCGGATCGGCTTTTTTATTTGTACTACATTTTACGTTGTGAACCAGTCAATTATAACTTATCTATTACATACCAGTGATAAACGACTACAAAAATAAGAAGAATATAAGAAAATGATGGAAACAACCGATCTACATGAGCCATTTCATAAACTTAATGGGAAAATCAATGTTCATATCTACGACAAAAATTTCTTTACTATAGTATGGAAGACAACACTAAAAAGTTGTGAATAGGTTAACATCGTTACTAAATTGTTTTATGTAATGCTTTTAACGAATATTCTACTTTCTCATTATTTTTGCAGCTGTCTCAGCGATTTACATTGTAGAAGATATTATTTTACCAGCCTTCTAACATGAACAGGAGAAATAAATAGCTGTCACCTACAGAGTAATGTAGCAAAATAAAATATATCTCGATTTGTAATAGAGGTAAAAGAAGCCTTGCCCTGTCAGAACAAAAGAAATACTTTGCGGAATACATTTTAAACAAGTAAAGCTCGGAGAACAAAGAAAAATGAGTATACTAAATCTCTGTTTAGTGGAGCTTCTTTTACAGAAAATCAATGAATACAATTTCTTGGAGTATATATTTAATATCGGTATTTTATTTTTGTAGCTGCAGAAATATTTTTAAACTGTTATAGGGTTATTTTGTGGATTCAAAATTGTATCATATTCGATACTCTATTAATCGGATTATTTCTTTAAAAGCTAGTCGATTTGAATATTTTTGGAGATCCTAACAATTTGCTTCCTAACAACTTTCGGGACATTATTGCCAACATCTGCATAAACCTTTTGGCTAAAGTTATAGTAAAAAATTTCTATATTTGATAGCAACAAACTTAGCCATTTTAAGCGCTAAATGTGTTCCAAAGAATTACTACATCTCTAACAATATAACATAATAAACTACAAAATAGTTATAATTATATAGTTAGTTTATAACTATATATAGTTAGTTTATAAGTTATTTACTATGTATAGTTAGTTAAACTAACTATAATATATTATAACTATATAATAGTTAATTTATAACTATATAAAATAATAAACTACAAAATAGAAATCCAGCTGGAGATGTGGTAAATATTTGAAAACGTGATGTCATTACGAGGAGAGTTAAGAATTGAACACTTAAAATTAAAAAATAAAAATTATGTTGTGACATGGTGGTGATAATAACTTACAATTATAACAGTTTTGTTTAGAAAGCAATACCTTTTAGTTTATTTGTTTTTACATATTTCTGGTACTTACTTCACTAAAACAAATAATTTAGATTTTTCTATTCATTACTCTTTCAAAACGCCGGCGCGGTGGTCGAACGGTCAAGGCAAGCGTTTCCTAGCGATCGTTCGGCTGTCGGGTTGTGGGTTCGAGTCCCATCATCAGGCATGAATGTTGTGTCGTTGGGCGCGATGTGTTCCGACCCCCACTGGTGCGCCGGGGTAACGTCATGTGACGGCTAAAAGGTTCATGATTCTGGCCGGTGTATAGGTGAATGATGAAATATCAAATGTCTGGCCATTGAGAAACAAAACACTCTTTCAAAACTAATAAAAGATATTTATTTGTTTTTTTAACCACTCTTCCTTTTCAATGACTGCAAAAATGGAAAATTAGTTACTGTTTGCTCTCGATGCGACGATATTATGATAACCCCTTCGAATATTTTATTGTTCTTTTTCTTCACAAGAACATTTTGTTCTTCCGAAAAATAATTTTGCTGCCACATCAAATTTTGTATGCTGTGTCACTAACGGAATGTTTTTAACAGCTATTTTCAAGCAGTTTAAAAGGTTTAATTATCACGCGTATTAGATCTCTTCAACACGTAAAGCTTTCTATTCATGGAATAAAGCTAGAGTTGGGGTATGTTAGGGTATTGACTACAATTCTGCAGTATGCGTTTTAGATAATACGTTAAAAGCACTTGAAAATGGGCGATCATGTCTAAGTGGAAAAGCGAAACTGCAATTAAAATGCGAAGCACCCTAACATATTCCCCAACACTTTGATAAAGAGGACACTCATAAATTCGGTGACAGTTAATTAGCTCACACATATATTTTACATAAATTGATTTTTGGATATTGATTGAAATGTTACAAACAATGTATATTTATGAAAATAATAAATATGGAATGGATTAAATGTATTCCATTACTGAGTTATATTTACTTCAATGCGTAGCATAATATAAGAATGTTTTAAATAAAACACTCAATGCTGAAAAAAAAAAAAATGCAGAGAAAAATATTTGTTGCTAGCACCATAAAATAAGAATTCGACGAAACTGGCTTCATAAGGCTTCAAATGTACATTTCTTTTTTGACGAAAATATTATGCATTTTTATTGTTTGCATACTTATTTTGCAGAATCATAAGAAATTTTGGCAAAATATCTTCAGAACCGGAAATGAAATTTTTTAAAGAACCCTCCTACTCCTCCTTGCGTTCAATACTGAATTCATATCAGCCATTTCAGTCATCGTCTCAGTTTTTAATTACAAGTGATTTTTTTTAACTACAAGTGAAAAGACACAGAAATGGAAATATTTAATAAGCCCCTACGTCCTCCGAAATTTATTGTGCTGCATTCATCCGTTATCATCTAAGCTCTACCTATAGCCAATCTTCAGAAATAGATGTTACAAGAAAACTTCTTGATCCCAAAGTGGAAATACATCGTAAATCTAAATTCTCGTCCGAAATTTGATGTTAAATTCACGTCAGTCACTATCTAAGCTATAGCTATAGAAGATCCCGAAAAATATATGGTTCAAGGGAAATGATATTTTTCTTTTTTCGGAAGTAAAACCCCAGGACCGAAAGTGCAAGTCCTTAGTGAATTTCTTAACTCTCTCCTGAATATAGGGCTGAATCCATATCAGCCATTATCAAAGTTGCATCTATAGCCAATCTTTAAAAATCAATGTTGCAAGGAAAAGGTAAATTTTTGAATCCGAAATGGTATCTCCAGAACGGAAGTCAAAATTCTTAGAGATCCACCCTATTTCATTTAGGATTTAATGTTAACATTATCAGTTATCGTCTAAGCTCTATCTATCTATAGCTAATCTTGGGACGTAGATATTTCAAGTAAAATTAAAAATTTTGAACTCGAAGTAGACATCATTAGTGATTACCCAATCCATTTCCACCGAAATTTGTTTCTAAATCCAAATCAGTCGTCATCTTAGCTCTATTTATAGCAGATCCAGAGAAAAATATATCTGAAGGAAAATATTACTCGGAGTACAGACATGGTAAATATGCGGGTCCGTACGTCCTTTCAGAGGTTGGTGATAGGAAAGGGGGGTCCGGTCCCCGTGGATGCCGCTCCCTCTTGGGTTCCGGTCTAAATTGGGTGGCACTTCCCGGCCGACCAAACAGATACCTTACACTATCGGGTAGGTCGTACGGTCTGGGTTGAAGGAGAATGGACTATTTACAATATTTCACGCATGTGTTTTAAGTTGAATGATGGTTTATATAGCTGCAGAAATAAAATCGATTTTCTAATTTAGTTTTTTATAGGGTGCTTATTTGCTCTTTGTCTTTTCTCAAGAAAATATTTTTTATCCTGCTGTTCGTTGTCATTCCTCTTGGGTTTATTTCTTTGTTTTTCTATTTTCCGTTTGGCAAAGATTTCCTTCTTGCATCACCGAATGCAATACTTTATTGACAAACGCAATTTATCTTTCGTTGGTGTTCTTGCTCTCTCTTGTCAGATAAAAAGAGGCTTGTTTTTATCTTTGGTTAGTACAGTAACTAAATCATCTTATAATGTGTTATTAACCAATTTTTATTTTTGAAAGAATTTCCCCATCTATTTCCATTGTTAATTTTCCTTATCCAATTATATAAAAGAAAAAATATCATTCCAGACGTCCTAGAATTTCTTAAAATTCCAAATATGACGTTAAAGTACGAGTTACCGATTATTTCCAGTAAAAATATTTTAAGGAAATTTAAAAGATTTAATTAAAACACCTCACGTGCTGAACCTTTTCAAACTTTAACCAATTTTTACCACAGGATAAAGCTAGAATTAAGGTATGTCACGGAATTGACTACTTTTATGGTAAATTTTAGGTATTACGTTAAATGTACTTGAAAATGGACGATCATGCCTAACCGGAAAAGTGAGACTGCAATTAAAACGTGATGTATGCAAAGATATTGCTTAGCCCTTGCGCTAATAGAGAAGTGGCACTCAGAAATTTGATAGCAGTTCATTAGCTTACACATATATTATAACGTGATTTCAGTGTATTGATTGAAATATTAAGAAAATATACATATATTAAAAGTATATGGGATAATGACGGTGCATATCGTTATTGAAATATGTTATTAATGTGCTGAAATGCACTGTTGCAATATATATATATATATATATATATATATATATATATATATATATATATAGAGAGAGAGAGAGAGAGAGAGAGAGATAGATATATATATATATATATACAGGGTGTCCCAAAAACATTGACCTCGGCTTTTATTCCTTAAATATTGATCTAAGACATATATAATAAAATGCAAAGTTGCGTAAAAAAAGGTACATAATTTTATGAAATCGATAAAAATTTTCAGGGGATTAAATTTGAAGAAATACAAAATTTAAATTTTTATACGGCCCCCAGTACAAAAACATTTCCAATGAGTAAAATGTGCTACATACATTAATAAGGTGGTGTACAAAATCTCAGCATTTTATCATAAAAAGTCCCAGAGATATGCTTAAACAAAGTTGGTGAGGGATTAATCACAAATTAAAATGTTAATGTTTACAGCAAGAAATGATGGCAACGCAGAAGTGTATCATAGGAACTATCTTCCTCTTATCTTTAATGGATCTTTGGCATGGATGGAAAATATTTTGAACATGCTTTGTAATCTTTGTGTAAAGTTATTATTTCTATACAGTGTAGATACTTTTGTACCAATAAATAGCAAGATTATTATTTATTTATGTAATCATTGTTTTCTTTCGTAATTTGTATCCGACCCCTGAAAAGCGATCTGACGCAATGATTTTTCTCCTCTGAGAACCCATATCGATGCATCGAAAAGTGGTTTAAGTCAGCATTTTTGTCTTTTCTTATCTCTGGGACTTTTTAAGATAAAATGCTGAAATTTTGTATATCACCTTATTAGTGTATGGGTCACATTTTACACAATGAAAATGTCTTTGTACGGGGGCCGTATATGAAAATTTAAATTTTGCATTTCTTAAAATTTAACTCCCTTGGCAACTTTATAATTTATTATATAATTAAGGTATTTATTATATATGTCTAAGTTCAATAATTAAGATTTGGTCAATGTTTTTGGGATACCCTGTATATATATATATATATATATATATATATATATATATATATATATATATATATATATATATATATATATATATATATATATATATATATATATATATATATATATCGTTTTAACGGCCTCACCCATGGGCAATTATAACTGGATTTTCTGAGTTAATTGTGCAATTTGTCTGCAGAGATGACTTTGCGACGTACTCGACGGCGTTACGAACAATTGTTGGATTTAGAGAGAGGTCAAATCATAGGCCTAGCGGAAGCTGGTTGGTCCAATAGACGTATCAGTCACCAACTTGGTCGGAGTGATATGATTGTTGCTCGGTGTTGGCAACAGTGGATCGTCGAAGGCACATGTAAACGTTGCAGAAGTTTGGGCCGACCCAGACAAAGAATTGTTTGAGAGAATCATGCACTCAGAAGAGCAGCTACGTCCACATCAAAAGCTTCAATATCAGCCATTTGAAGGCATATGCCATTCTCCATGCTTCCTATATTAATGGATTCCTTTCGGAGATAACTGGCAGAAGGGGAGATTAAGTGTCGACGCCCATTAACGCGCCTACCACTAATCTCTCGACATATGTTAAGTCGTCTGTATTGGTCCCAAGCTCAGTCAGCTTGGATAATGTCTATTTGGAGGCATGTTGCATTTTGCGAAGAATCCCTCTTCTCTCTCAGTGCTGATGACCGCCGCATACGTGTGTGAAGATTGGCCAGCGTTTCAATCTTGCATTTATTGTCTATCGACACACAGCTATCACACAAGGTGTGACAGTCTAGGGATTCATCTCGTTAGACAGCCGCGAGTAGCTGTTCTACGAGCCAATCAGACGGCTCGATAGTAAGCATGCTCTTCTGCAGCCGATTGTTCGTTATATGCTGTTAAGCTCCCCAGGTTTCATTTACCAACAAGACATCGCTCGACCACATATTGCACAACTTTGTCAACAATGGATCTTCTAGGATTTAATATCCTGCCATGGCCTTTCATGTCCCGAGACCTATCGACAATGAAATATGCTGGGATGACAATTGTTGCATTCTCAAAATACCACTGAATTAACTGACCAGTTGCAACATTTCTGACAGAATTTTCAGAGGAACATAAGCAACGTAATTGACTCTCTGACGCACCGAATATCGACTTGCATAGCTACCACAGAATGATTTACAACTTACTAAAATACCATCGTTTTCTTGCAATGATTTCTAAAGCGTTCTTTCGTATCCAAACTCTAATCATTAGTATATTTCTGTAAGCGATACATACATGTCAAGTTTCGCGGCTAAAGCTCAATTTTTCATGAGTGCGTATATATTTTTTTGCAACAGAGTGTATATAAAATCTAGTTCTTAAGCATATCAAAGACAGGGAAACACTTTGAAATTAACTGGAATATGGATAAAATTTACAAAAAAAAAAAATGAATCATCTGTATTATTGGGCCAACTGATCATAATTATAACATTCTATCCTTCATTTTTAAGGGCTTGAAAAAATATTTCGACTGCTACCAAGTTTGACAATGCATGACCTCAGGGGAAGGTGGTAACATGCAGTCCCCCCTTCCCCAAAAAGGGTAATTACGGCAAGAACACAAAACTGCATCATGGTTAATACTTTCCTTATATACATAGTATAATGTATAAGGAAAGTATTGTGACGGGGTCGAAAATTCGAATTCGAGCTTTCGACAGGAGAACACGTTTCAAGCATCCCTGGACAGCAATCGAACGTTTTTGAGGTCATCTCTCTCTCTCTGTGTATGTGTGTGTGTGTGTGTGTTTCAGTGAGACTGTGGAGATGATATCTCACGAACGATTCGAATGAAATTTGGTACAAAAATCGCAATCCGTGAATACTAGAAGCTTACTACTGTTACATACAATCGAATGTTCAGAAACCCTTTAAATTTTCGAGTGAAATTTTGAAAAAATCATCAAAAAATCAAAACCTTTATTAAAGTTAAGCAAATAGGCATTTCTTATGTAATGTTTTGTTAGAAAACGATTGAGATGAACTTTAGAATGCTAGCATGCATCACTCTTGAAATATCGTTGTTGTTGAGACCCAGACCGTCCGACCTATTGAAAGGTGTAATATATATATAAAGTAGGTATTAATATAATGTAGGTATATATACAATGTAGGACAGATCAATGTAATACAGGTATAAGGTAACTGTTTGGACGGCCGGAAAGTGCCACGTAATTTAGACCGGAACCCAGTGGGGGTCTCGAGATATTGTGCATTTTTTCAAATATTTGTATCAAAAAATCACATAAAATAAACAAAAAATTATTAACTATTGCTATACATGTTCGTTTTTCATATATAATATCATGCAATAAATTTGTTGACATCATTGCGTGATTTAGTTCGTTATCCATGAGAAAATATACTTTGGGTAATACTTTTGTATTTAAACGCCAATAGCCATTTATCTGATATAAGAATAACTTATTTTTCAGTCAATAATACTTGGCGACGACTTTTTTAAATGCTACCAATTTAACGAAAATGCCGCCGAATTGATAAAAATGACTCTAAATCAATGAAAATGATGACTAATTAAGGAAAATTCAACATCTTGGAAAGAATATAAGAATCTACAATAAGAATAACTTATTTTTCTCTCCATGACATTTGACAAATTTATGGTGACAAATTTGTCAGAATATCTCCAACTTGCTGACGTTCTAAATGTTGCCAAATTGACGAAAATGTCACCGAATTGATAAAAATTCGACAAATTGATGACACCGACGTTAAATCAATGAAATGACGACAAATTTATGAAAGTTCAATATCTTGGAAAGAACGTAAAGGTAGATTATAAGAATAACCCATTTCTCCGTCATTCCGTAACGTTTGGCGTGAAATTTAGCGGGAAGTCACCAACATGGTGACTATTTTAAATGTTGCCAAAGTGACAAAAATGTTGCCAAGTTAATAAAAATGACGGCAAATGAGAAGCTAATAATCAAGCAAATGAGGACGAATAATCTACAAAGTATCGCCAACTTGACGATATGTCACCCTAGACTGATGAAAATTTCGTCAAAATTGCAAAAATGACGCTAAGTTAATGAAAATGGCGCATAATTGTTGAATTAATTATTAAAATATTTAAATATTGACTATATTGCTTATTGAGGGTGCTATCAATATTGATAATTGTTTATTTAGAGTTGCGCAAAATTTATGTTTATTGGGTTCTTCGAAATAGTCTTACATGTTGTCATCCTAAAAATCATCAAATGTACAATTCAACGTTAAAAACACAGAACGATGAATCTTATATATTACTTTTTCACTGTAAAAGAAGTATATTCATTCATAAGGAAAGTCATGTTCTGCCAACATAAAATTTCTACATTGGTAAAAGTACATAAAACTAAATTGTCGTTTGCTTTTACGTCTATGCTTGTGTTTCGCATTGGAAATAAGGGCAGGCAATTGGCTTATCCTTATTGCATTGACTAAGTTTATTATATATATATATATATATATATATATATATATATATATATATATATATATGTATATATATATGTATATATATATGTATATATATATATATATATATATATATATATTGTATATATATATATTTATATATATATATATACATATATATATATATATCATACCAGAAAAGTATACAAATGAAAGAAAGCAATATATCAAAGAATGGCTGGGGGGGGGGGGTTGTGACCCCCACTCCCCGGTTAAGCCAGCTTTGCGTCTAGACAACACTCCCGGAAGCCGATATATTGCACAAATATGAATACCGAAGTATCAAAAAAATTTTTAAAAAGGATTTTAAAAAGGATTTTAAAAAGGAGGTTACAAAACCTGAAAGTGTGGAGTACCCAGAAGACTCGTATTTTAAAACTGTACTATTAGTTTAACTCTCACAAAACCAAAGTCAATAAGAAACAAACATATAGACCTTAATTACCAAAGTAGATAGTGTACTATAACCCAGATGTACTATTCACCATGACGAATACAGCATCAATCCATCTGCTTGTTATTATCTATTGTATATAAGAGTGTACTCATTCATAACCTGTTGTTGTTGTTGAAACCCAGACCGTCCGACCTACCAGAAAGGTGTAAGGTAACTGTTTGGACGGTCGGGAAGTGCCTCCCAATTTGGACCGGAACCCAGTGGGGTAGGCATCCACAGGGACCGTACCCTCCTTCCCCTACCACCAACCTCTCGGAAGGACTTTCGGACCCACATGTTTAACGTGATCGTACTCCGCATGAACACGGCGGCAGTTTTGGCAGTGGCTGGAATCGAACCCGGGCCTACCGAGTGCAAATCCAGCGCGCTAACCAATGGGCTACCGCGCCCCTCAATCATAACCTGTGTAAAGATGGCTCAGACTCCCTAACGTAATCAACACACGGGAGGTTCGGCATCCAAATATATGTGATAGCTATCAGTTACGATTATACCATAAAATTTGCATATAATGTTACACAGGAAACGCTTCGGAAAACCCTGTGCAATAGCACCATGGAGGAAGTTAATATCGTTATTGTAACGATCATTAACATTACAGTTCATTCTTTTGCTTCGCAAAAGATGGTTCAAAATTATGTTTCTGTACACATTCTTATGTAAGCATGAATAACAAGGAACAATGAAATTTATATTAAATTTAAAATCTCTACGTTTATCGTAGAGTCGAAATCCAGTTGATCCATCAGGAAGTTTGTACAAAGACAAATCAAGAAAATTAAGACTTTCATCAGGGTTGTATGGTGTTTCGGTTAAAGTTAAACATTTTGGATAAAATCCAAAATCCAATAAAAAATCTTTTTCTTTACAGGCAAAAAGGATATCGTCAACGTAACTATTGCACAGAGTTTTCCGAAGCGTTTCCTGTGTAACATTATATGCAAATTTTATGGTATAACCGTAACTGATAGCTATCACATATATTTGGATGCCGAACCTCCCGTATGTTGATTACGTTAGGGAGTGTGAGCCATCTTTACTCAGGTTATGAATGAGTACACTCTTATATACAATAGATAATAACAAGCAGATGGATTGATGCTGTATTCGTCATGGTGAATAGTACATCTGGGTTATGGTACACTATCTACTTTGGTAATTAAGGTCTATATGTTTGTTTCTTATTGACTTTGGTTTTGTGAGAGTTAAACTAATAGTACAGTTTTAAAATACGAGTCTTCTGGGTACTCCACACTTTCAGGTTTTGTAACCTCCTTTTTAAAATCCTTTTTAAAATCCTTTTTAAAAATTTTTTTGATACTTCGGTATTCATATTTGTGCAATATATCGGCTTCCGGGAGTGTTGTCTAGACGCAAAGCTGGCTTAACCGGGGAGTGGGGGTCACAACCCCCCCCCCCCAGCCATTATTTGATATATTGCTTTCTTTCATTTGTATACTTTTCTGGTATGATATTAAATCCACATTGTAGTGCAGCATAGCGCCTTATTCGAGTGATTTCTGGAATTTTTTAACATTCATTCTTTTATACATATTTATTTATATACATATATATATATATATATATATATATATATATATATATATATATATATATATATATATATATATATATATATATATATATATATATATATATATATATATATATATATATATATATATATATATATATATACATATATATTCTGTAATACATTTTACAGTTATGTAAACAGAAACGTAGAATCAGCATTAATGAAACATGCATGGCCCTTGATAACGTACATGGTTTCAGAAATGCTTTCCATATACATTTTATTCCTTTTATAATCACTAGTTTCCATTTTTCAATTTCCAAACTTCTTGCATAGCTCATCGTGCTACACTAGGCTTCTGATTTGCAAAAACCTTCAGTTTACAAGCAATTTTCATTGGTATTTCTCGGGTATATATATTACAAGTAATCATAAAAATCTTCAATTATATATATATATATATATATATATATATATATATATATATATATATATGTCTTTCACGTCTGTATTGCATCGTCCAGTGGAACAGTTGTATCTATCGTCAGTTACAGTTACTTAAAAAGTAACTGCAACATTTCACCTCTAAAAATATTACATCTGAAAAAGGAAACCTAGGGGTACCACAGCTAACATTACATTACAATTTGCTAAAGAACGTTGTCAACCATAGCAAAATATACTTCAATTCCTAACATAAATTCACTGTCCTTTTCCCCTGTCAAAACATCGAAAATATATGCAATTTAAGACGTGGATCTTCGAAAACAAAGAAAAATGAGGATGATAAATTTATTTCTTAAAGGTTTAGCTACTTTTTCAGATAACTGGTAAGAATTTATTTTGGCGGAGTAAACATTTTGAAATACTTTTCAGAGTTTTTAAATAAACAAATATTTTCTCAAAGTCGCTGAGCTTTTCTTTATTTCAAACTCAACTTGAAGAAAAATGTACCCTTAATTTCATAGTAACATGAAAATCCTTGTCTGTAAAACATGTTGTTTATGTCTGTTATAAAAGTATAAACCATACTTTCAGAATTAAAAACCTTTGATATTATATTTACATTTACATTGTAACATCGATTTCTCTAAATTGGCTATAGATACTGCGCTTAGATGATGCCTGATATGAATTTAGTATTGAATTTCGAAGGATATAGTTGGTTCACTAAAAATTTACTCTTCCGTTTTTGGAGTTGTCATTTCTGTCAAGAATGAAGTGTATACACCACTTGCTACCAGCGCCAACGGCCCCATCGTGCTGAAAACATCGGTTCTCGTTAGATCACTGAAGTCAAGCAGCATCGGGCGCGGTTAGTACTTGGGTGGGTGACCACCTGGGAACACCGCATGCTGTTGGCACATTTCGGACGCGGTAGCCCGGTGGTTTGCGCGCTGGATTTGCACGCTGCCACAACTGCAGCCGTGTTCATGCGGAGTACGATCACGTTAAACATGTGGGTCCGTAAGTCCTTCCAAGAGGTTGGTGGTAGGGGAAGGAGGGTACGGTCCCTGTGGATGCCTCCACCACTGGGTTCCGGTTTAAATTGGGTGGCACTTCCCGGCCGTCCAAACGCTTACCTTAAACCTTTCTGGTAGGTCGGACGGTCTGGGTCTCAACGACAACAACACCACTTGCTACCATATCAAGGTATCTTCATAAATTTCTTGTGATTTTTAAAACTTCACGTTTTGTGTACATAAATCTAAAGACATTCATTTAAGTTGCTAGATTGAAATATATAAATACTGTCAAAAATATAGAAAATATATACTTGCACATAGCATTGAAAGAAAAAAAAAAGATATAAATATCCGTCAAACACAAAAGTTAAGTAGTGTACAATCTATCTCGATTTGCAATGTAAGTAAAAGGAGCCTTACAGTGTGAAGAAACAAATATTTATGTGAGGTAGTAAATTTATATCAAAAACTCAATGAAATATAAGGATACTACATTTTTGTCTATACAGTTTAGATTATTTCGCTATAAATGGATGAGGTTATTTTAACGACGTTTATTTTGATAATCAGAACGTAGATTTTTAATATGAATGAACAAACAGTTCCAAACAGTTAAAATTGATTCTATTTTTAAATTTTTCTATAATCCAGGGCAAAGCCAGGTATTAAAACGAATGTCTGGTTTTGCCCTGGATTATAGATGCAAACATCTGATTGAAATTGCACCAAAACTCTGAGAAAATTCTTCAAAACCAAAAAGAAAAAAAAACCGCTTTAATAATTTGCCCGTTCAAAACAACGTTTATAAATATGCTGAGGAGGTGCATACGCGGCTTTGCTGCGACTTTGCACTATTTTCAATGTTTTTTACTTTAAATAATTTTATTGCAGTAGCTCTCGACAACATATATGTTAGCTGCATTGATACATGCAAACATGACAATCACACAACATTCGTTAAAAACTTTTCTTGCTCGGCGATGGCTGCCAGGACTTAATATGCCCTACATAAACAGTTTTGTCCCTAATACGCCCTAAAAAGGTGGTTGCATGCTCTCCCTGGTATATCGGCAGTATGTGTACCGTAGCATTCCAGAACTTCTGGAGGCTCCAAGCGAGCCTTTTGTATTGCCCTCCTCGACGATAATTGCGATAGAGCGTTTCTAATCCGAAAATTTGTAATATGAAAATTCGATTATCCGACAGTGTATGGGGATTTTATTCGTCTTTAGCAATTCTATCATTGTACTTTATTATTTATAATTAATATATATATATATATATATATATATATATATATGTATTTTTTTTGAGCATCAAGAAACATTATTCGGTGCTCGACATTTTTAAAAATGATTGCAAAGCTCTTGAAAAAAGGCTTCCAAGATTTTTTCTATGACAGCTGCATTTGAATATTTTGTAACATCTTAAAAAATGTAGATATTTACTATAAACCCACAAAGGAACTACATTCCGGTTGTTTACAGAAAGTTTTTGGCAGATTGACAAGGACAGAAAGAAAAAAGATTGTATAACCTTCTTCTGAATACGATTCATACGATATAGTATACAACAATCTACGACATATGTATATCCCTACTTTTCCTCCTCTCCCTTCCTTTTCATAAAGATACTCTATAGACAAGAATGCAAGAAGATTCTTTCCCTAATCTTTGCTTAGTATTTCATCAAATATTGTCCTGAAATACTGATGATTATTTAAAGTTCTAAATGTCAAGTAGTGAACCAGAATCGAAATTATTTATTAGTATTGAAAGAACAACAGAATTATTTGCAAAAAAATAATGAGATCATCTGAAATGTGCAACTCCGTGCTTTTTTCTGATATATTCATGTTTCAGATTGGTGAGGTCTGCCTCTATCATAATATGCAACACATCTGGAGCACAAGGGAATGCAACACATTTATGTATCTTTAATTTGTCACTTTTTAAAGAAATGGCCATTTTACGTCTAACTTTTCATTTGGGAGTGAAAGTTAACATGTTTACAACGATTTCTTAATATGAGCTGTAATATACTGTACTTTTTTTATTTTAAAAAGTCTTAAAACTTTTAATATGTTTGTTCATTTTTATTAAATGAACGATTGAAGTACTTTATTCGGAGATACATAAACCGGATTGCTTTTTTTTTGTTATCACGAACCGTGCACGATATGTTAGAAAATTTATTATTGAACACAGAGTGGCGATGTCTCTAGAAATAAGAAACTAAATTGTATGAAATTTGATATGCTTATTTTAATCGGTGACAACGAAAATTCTTGATGTGTAAATGTTTTATTGATATTAAAAGAAATCTAGATATAGAAAGAAATTTTAATTTATGTTCTTGTCCCACACAATCTAAATTCGTTAATTTGTAAGCAAAGTCATGTGTTGAACGTAGTAGAGTTCATATTTTAATGAAAATAATATTTAGTCACGAGACTTATTCAAAAGCAGACATTTGAGCTAAAATTTACAAGATACGGCTGGTGCATTAAGTACCTTTTATACTCCTCTAAAATCTGGAGTCAAGCTTTACTAAGAGATAGCAATTCATAAACCTACTGCAACCGATGAGGCAAGTGCCAGTCGCCAAATTACCCATTTGCGTTTAAACCTCATCAACGGCGTGAAGCCGTTTTCCGTGAAATTTTCAGATGAATCACGCAAGGAATTCGTCCTCCACGGCTCTCATACCATCCCAGAAGGAACGAGTACCGAAAATCTGCAGATTCCTCATGAATGGATCGTTAAAAATACCAACGCAGAATAAGGATTCTGCACATATTTCTCTCCAAATTGAGCGGAGGGTTCAACTTCGATGTTGTAAGAGGTTATGCATTTCGAGAAACAATGCGTTTTATGTCGGATTTCATTCCGTAAATGTCAAATGTTCTTTTAAAGATTGAGCTACGCAGATATTAAGTTAAATGAATTGAAAAGATTGCTGTGTCCAGTTACGGAAACACATACTATTATGATTTTTGAAAAATCTGATTTCATTCCATGATTCTCTATCACTTTATATTAAAAACACTTATTAACTCCAGATAAAAATGCAAGAAGATAGTTTTCATAATTCTTTTAGTAATACATCATATATTGTAATGAAATACTGATGATTATTTAAAATTCTATATGATAAGCATTGGACCAGAATCGAAATTATTCGTCAGAATTGACAGTTCAACAGAATTATTTGTAAAAGAATAATGAGATAATGTGAAATGTGCAGCTCCACGCATCTTTCTGATATATATAAAAACTCGAATTCGAATATTCGACGGGAGAGCACGTTTCAAGCATCCCTAATCACGAACACAAGATTTTTGATTTGATGTTTGTGTGTGTGTGTATGTGTGTGTGTATGTGTGTGTGTGTGTGTAAGTGTATGTGTGTATGTGTGTGTATGTGTGAGTCTGTGGAGACGATATCTCACGAACGAATGGAGTGATTCGAATGAAATTTAGTACAAAAATTACAATTCGTGAATACTGGAAACCTATAGTTTTTAAATACAATCAAATGTTCAGAACCCCGTTCAGAAATTTTCGAGTGAATTTTTAAAAAAATCATCAAAAAGCAAAACCTTCAATAAAGTTACCCAAATAGACATTTTTTATGTAATTTTTCCCTGGAAAATGATTGACATAAACTTTAGAAATCTCGCATAAACCGTTCTCGAGATATTGCCCATTTGTCAAACAAATTTACCAAAAAATCCCATAAATTAAAACAAACTATTAACTGTTGAGAAACAATTTCACTTTTCATATGTAATATCATGTGATAAATTTGGTGACATCATTCTCGTGGATCTAGCTCATTCCATTTGTGAGAAAAGTTACTTTGAGTAATGCGTTTGTATTTGGACGCTAATAGTCATTTATCTGCTATAAGAATAACTTACTTCTCCATCCATTATGCTTGGCGTGATTTTGGAGACGAATTTGGCGGAATATCACCATCCTAATGACTTTTTTAATGTTGCCAAATTAGCAAAAATATCGCCAAATGAATAAAAATGACGCTAACTCAATGACAATAACTAATTATCTACTATAACAATAATCTATTTTTTTACTGTAAAAATAGTAAATTCATTGCATTATATAAGTGAAGTCATGTGCTGTCCACATAGCATATCAGACTTTTTTAATCGATAACAACGAAAATTCTTGATCTGTAAAAGTTTTATTGATTTAAAAATAGATCTAGATATAAGAAACATTCTAATTTGTGTTTTTTGTTTCACACAATCTAAATTCATTAATTTGTAGGCAAAGTCATGTGCTGGACGCATTAGACTTTATATATTAATTTAAACGATATTTAGTCACGAGACTTATTCAAAAGAAGACATTTGAGCTAAAATTTACAAGATACGGCTGGTGCATTAAGTACCTCTTATGCTCTTCTAAAACCCAGATTCGAGCTTTACCAAGAGATAGAATTTATAAACCTACTACATCCAATGTTGTTCGTGCCAGTCGCCAAATTACCCATTTGTGTTTAAACCTCATCAACGGCGTGAAGCCATTTTCTGTGCACTTTTCAGATGAATCACGCAAGGAATTCGTCCTCCATGGCTATCATACCATCCAAGAAGGAACGAGTACCGAAAATCTGCAGATTCCTCATGAAAGGATCGTTAAAAATTCCAACTTAGAATAGGGATTCTGCACATATTTCTCTCAAACTGAGCGGAAGGTTCAACTTGATGTTGTGAAAGGTTATGCATTACGAGCAACATTGCGTTTTATGTCGGATTTCATACTGTAAAGGTTAAATGTTATTTTAAATATTGAGCTACGCAGATATTAAGTTAAATGAATTGAAAGGATTGTTGTGTCCAGTTAAAGAGACACATGATTTTATGATTTTTGAGAAATCTGATTTCATTTCATGATTTAATCTCTACCTCTCTGTATTAAAAATCTTTATTAACTCCATAGAGAAAAATGCAAGAAGATAGTTTTCCTAATTCGTTGTTTAGTATTGCATCATATATCGTTCTGAAGTACTGAGGATTATTTAAAGTTCTATATGATAAGTAGTGGACCAGAATCGAAATTATTCGTTAGTATTGAAAGATCAACAGAATTATTTGCAAAAAAATTATGAGATTATCTGAAATGTGCAGCTTCACGCATCTTTCTAATATATTTAAGTTTCAGATTGGTGAGGTCCACCTCTATCATAATATGCAACACATCTGGAGCCCAAGGGAATGCAACACATTTATGTGCGTTTAATTTGTCACTTTTTAAAGAAATGACCATTTTATGTCTAACTTTCCATTTCGAAACGATGGCTTGAGGACTGAATTCCAGTAAAATCCATGCACTGGAAACATTAAAAGTAATTATTTGAAATTGTGTTTCGCAACTGTGAGGAAGAAAATAGTTGCGAAACGAAAAATTACAAGAATGAAAAGAAAACATTGTAGTAAGGAACAGTAGCAGCATTCAAACACTTTTTCAGTTAATGAAGGTACGAACTGGAGTTACTTATGATAAAATATTTAGAAAAACAGCTGTTTAGAAAGCTACATAAACAACATCGTCAATTACCTTCACAAAATATGCAAAAAAAAATATTGTTAGAATATTTTTGCAATAATCAAACTCGCTTCAGGATCTATATTTTTAACACTTTACAACAAAGTTGAAAAGTGTTTATGACTTTGTTCATTCTGTCTGTCTGTCTGTCTGTCCGTTAGCACGATAACTGCCGTAAAAATGACTTAATCAAAATGAAATTTTAGTATGTTGTTCAGACGGTCTGTAGAACCTATGAGAATATAAATGAATAATATCACCCAATTAGTTTTGGATTGAACCCGGGTCGAAAAAATTAAATACATTGAGCCCTATGGGACCTAATTTTTCAAACATTTTTTAAGCGGATTTAAAATTCACATATTGCTTCGAAAATTTTAGGTAATATTCAAATTGTTCCATAAAATATATAAAAAAAAATTCAGCGAAATATATTCAGTAGTTTTTAAATAAAAATTAAAATAATAATTACACCTCTTATATGAAGCGATCACGTGACCATGATATGAAACAATCACATGACCCACTTCAAAATGATATATGACATCCATCTTGTTTCAAAATCGTGATTTTTTTAAGCTCTTTTTAATTCATATTGAGTGTTGAATCCGTCCTAAAACTACTTTATTTTTGCTTAAATTCTGTGCATCTGCATACGGAAACAACGCAATGACAATATATTTGAGTTTAAATGCTCATCTAAATTTGATTATTTCTACAACTAAGTCTATTTTTCACCTATGTAAAATGTAAACAGCAAAATATATAGAATGAGTTGTATTAGAATTCCTGTATTTTTTTAACACAAAATAATTTAGTCCATGGAGTCTGCATGGCTAATATGAATGAAATATTAATTGATTTCATAACGAGAAAGACGATTTTTTTCGATGAAGTTTCAAGCATAGAGTTTAATTTTTTGTAGCTCCATGGTCTTAAACAAAATGTTTAAATAAAATAAATTATTATAGTATTGTGATGAATGAAATGAATGGGAGAAAGTTATGAATGAAATCCTGTTTTTATAGAGGGATCCAGGCGTGTTATTTTTTCTATGACGTCATTTGAATTAATTTCAGTTGTTTTCGATGAAGTTTTCAAATATAATAAATTATCGTAGTATTATGATAATTCTAAAACTATTACCGAGGAATGTATAACATTTTAGAGATGTTTAAACCAGGCAATTTTCATTTCAATGCCGTCATTTGAATGAAGTTCATTTTTTTCGATGAAGGTTTAAGTTTTCAAATATAATAAATTAAAGCAGTATTGTGATAAGTTTCAAAATATTACCGAGGAATGTATTGCATTTTAGACTTGTTTAAATAAAATTGCATTGAAGTTGGAACGTGTTTCATAATCAATGCTTTAAGCATGATTGATATTTCTTGTTATTAAGGAGTACTGCTGTCTTAGCAGTGGCAAAACATCGGGGGACACAATGTAGACAGTGCCTACTTAACTAATTTAAGATTAACTTTTATTTTAATTATATATTATCTAAAATAAATATATAAAATGATTTCTGCGTAAATAAATGAAGGGATATTGTTCTATGCAGAACACCATTTCGCTTCGTACTTCAAAAAGAGAGATATTTTTGCTCTTACTGGCGTCGGATCATACATTGCTCATACACATTGCTCAGAAAGAACGTATCTCAAAATGATTTTCCCGTCAAGCGATATTTCAAAGGTAATGCAACTAAAATAGAATGCACTCGCATTTTTTTAGCACTTTACAACAAAGTTGAAAAATGTTTATAACTTTGTCCATTCTGTCTATCTGTCTGTCTGTCCGTTAGCCCGATAACTGCCGTAAAAATGACTTTATCAAAATGAAATTTTAGTATGTTGTTCAGACGGTCTGTAGAACCTATGGGAATATAAATAAATAATATCACCCAATTAGTTTTGGATTGAAACCGGGTTAAAAAAAATGAAATACATTGAACCCTAAGGGACCTAATTTTTCAAACATTTTTTAAGCAAATTTAAAATTCACAAATTTATTCGAAAATTTTAAAAAATATTCAAATTATCCCATAAAATATATAAAAAAATTTCAGCAAAATATATTCAGCTGTTTTTTAAATAAAAATTAAAATATTAATTACACATCTTATATGAAGGGATCACGTGATTTTTATATGAAGAGATCACGTGACCCACTTCAAAATAAAATATGGTATCCATCTTGTATCAAAATCATGATTTTTAAAGTTCTTTTTAATTCATATTTAGTGTTTTATCCGTCCTGAAACCGCTTTATTTTTGTTTAAGTTCTATGCATCTAAATACTGAAACAGTGCAATTACAATATATTTGAGTTTAAATGATCATCCAACTTTGATTATTTCTACAACGAATCCTACTTTTCACTTATGGAAAATGTAAATACCAAAAGATGTAGAATGAGTTGTATAAGAATTGCTGCATTTCTTTAAAGCAACATTATTTAGCTCATGGAGTCTGCAATATATAGCTGATATGAATGAAATGTTCACACAGAGATTGATTTCACACAGAGAAGGACGATTTTGTCGATAAAGTTTTAAGCATAGAGTTTAATTACTTGTACCGCCATGGTCTTAAATTAAGTTTTTAAACAAAATAAATTATTATAGCATTGTGATGAATGAAATGATTGGAAAAAGTCATGAATGAAATAATGCTTTTATAGAGAGAGTCTTAGATAGAGAGAGAAGATACTTTGAATAATACTTTTGTATTTGAAAGCCAATAGTCATTTATCTGCTGTAAGAATAACACAATTCTTCTTCCATAACGCTTGGCGGGATTTTGGAGACGAATTTGGCGGAATGTCGCCAACTTGGCGACTTTTTGAAATGTTGTCAAATTAACGGAAATCTCGCCAAATGGATAAAAATGACGTTAAATCAATGAAAATGACAACTAATTGCTGAAAATTCGATATCTTGAAAAGAATATAAGTACCTACTATAAGAAAAACCTATTTTTTTACTGTAAAAGTAGTAAATTCATTGCATTATATAAGGAAAGTCATGTGTTGCCCACATCAGATTTTTTAAGAATGGACTAGCATTTACCTACTTTAAACAATATGGAGTCGAAGAAATATACTAATGCAAAGTAGACTTAACTCTATATCGGCATCAATATTGCGAAGCATTCGTTTGCGTATTTGGGAGTTTTAGAAAGATTAAATCTGATTTCTCTTCAAAAATCCCATACTACACGAGAATTTTATCAGTTAGATAAAAGTGGTTGATGTTGTAGCGGAATTTTAGCATATTGTAATTATAAGATATTTTTAAATTTTTATAGTACATTATTTGTAAATAAATTATGTATAATATTATTTAAGGACATTGTTCACTATAGTGATTTTCAACTAAGCTTATGTTCCAGATTTCTCACAAATTTTCTGGGGATGTCAGGTGATAATTGCTTCGAAGGATGTTATGAGACACTTTTCTCAGGTCAAGATATATCAAGGTCCTTAAACGGGGGTTAATACCGCCCTCGAAATAATAGTCATCACCTTACTGACATATGCCTGCTTTCTTCAAGGAAATTTTGCAAGTTTTTATTTTTAAATTATAGATGTTTTGACGTTTTTAATACGTCTGGAATTTTTCAATATCAATCCTAAATATAACAAGTAACAAGAAAGATTAATCATGCATAATGTATTGATTATGAAACACTTTCCAACTTAAATGCAATTTTATTTAAACATCTCTAAAATGCGATATATTCAGCGCTAACATATTTTAAATCATCACAGTACTACAATAATTAAATATAATTGAAAACTTAAAACTTCATGGATAAAAATGAACTTTATTCAAATGACGTCTTCGAAATATAAATCGCCGGACTCTCTATATAAAAGCAATGAGTATTTTATTCACATCACTTTTATTCCAGACTCTAGAGCTAAATAATTTTGCATAAAATACATTCAGCAATTCTTATACAACTCATCTTACAATCACTTGTTTAAATTCTGCATCCATTAAAATTTGGCTTCAATGTAGAAATAATCAAAGTTTGATGATCATTTAAAGTAAAAAATATTGTAATTGCGTTTGCGCAATATTGATGCGCAGAAAATACGAAAAAATAAAGGGGTTTTAGGACAAATGAAACACTAAATATAAATGTAAAAGAACTTTAAAAATCACGATTTGTACGCTGAGAAAAAAAAATGGATGTCATATTTTATTTTGAAGTGGGTCACATTATCTCTTCATATAATATGGGTGTAATTAATATTTTAATTTTTATTTAAAAAACTACAGAACATATTTTTCTGAAACTTTTTTTATATGTTTTACGGGATAATTTGAATTTTTTAAAAAATTTTTGAAGCAATTTGTGAATTTTAACTTCGTCTAAAAAGCGTTTGAAAAATTAGGTCCCGTAGGGTTCAATGTATTTCACATTTTTATCCCGGATTCAATCCAGAACTAATTGGGTGGTATTAGTCATTTACATTCCCGTATGACATTCCCGTATTACATTCCCCACAGACCGTCTCAACAACATACTAAAATTTAATTTTGATAAAGTCATTTTTACCGCAGTTATCGTGCTAGCGGGCAAATAGAGAGATAGACAGACAGAATGAATAAACAAAGCCATAAACACTTTTCAACTATGTTGGAAAGTGTTAAAAAAGTAAAGATTGGTAAATGATACATTTGTTTTCTTACTTGTTTTTCTTTAATTTAGTATACTATTTAAATTATAATTTCTTGCATATAACGTATTTTCATTTGGTTCCACACAGAAACACAACACCAGCTTTTGACTGTAATAACATTTTTGCAAAATATCATTAATTTATTTTCATAGTAATTCAGTTATATTATATTTTATTTATAACTTTATTAAAATATACAGCATGAAACTTTTTATTAGCTAATTTTGGCCCCTGGTTTTAAGTCTCTTCATATAATTTTATCACTCTTCGCCACTGTTTTTGCTTTCCTTATATACATGATGTATAAGGAAAGTATTGTGACGGGGTCGAAAATTCGAATCCCAGTTTTCGACGGGAGAATCAAACATTTTTGAGGTGATGTCTGTGTGTGTGAGTGTGTGTCAGCGAGTCTGTGGAGACGGTAACTGATGAACGAATGGAACTATTAGAACGAAATTTGGTACAAAAATCACAATCCGTAAACACTGGAAGCCTATTGTTTTTATACGCAATCGAATGCTTAGAACCCCCCCCCCCTAAATTTTCGAGTGAAACTTTGAAAAAATCGTTAAAAAAATCAAAACCGTTAATAAAGTTACGAAACTAGACATTTCTTATGTAATGTTTTCATTAGAAAACGATTGATATAAATTTTAGAACGTTAACACGAACCGTTCTCGAGATATTGCAGACTTTTCAAAATAAATTATAAAAAAGTCATATGAAAAAAAAATATATTTCCTATAGAGAAACATGTTCACTTTCATATGTAATACCATGCGATAAATTTGGTGACATCATTCTCGTGGAACTAGCTCATTCCATTCAGGAAAAAAGATACTTTGAGTAATACTTTTGTATTTGAACGCGAATAGTCATATATCTGCAGTAAGAATAACTTATTTCTACGTACATAATGCTTGGCGAGATTTTAGCGACGAATTTGGCGGAAAGTCGCTAACTCGGCGACATTTGAAAGTGTTGCCAAATTAACAAAAATCTCGCCAAATGGATAAAAATGACGCTAAATCAATGAAAATGACGACTAATTGAAGAAAATTCGATAACTTGGAAAGAATATAAGTATCTACTTTAAGATTAACATTTTTTAAACTGTAAAAGTAGGAAATTCATTGCATTATATAAGGAAAGTCATGTGTTGCCCACATCAGATTTTTTAGTGTGGGTACAAATGAAATTAAAAAAATAAAACATTTTCTAAATTAACCAAAATAATCTATCATAACATAAATGAAGAATATTGTGAGTACTAGTTGTAACGACTGTGTCAATAGTTGTGTCACTAGATGTGCCACTGTGTCACTAGTTTGTGCCACTAGTTATTACTGCTTAATTCAACACTTAAAATGTAACTGAATGTACTAAATTCGTTCCATATTTATTTTGATAAGTGTTCAGTGCCTGCAATATTTCAGGCAATTTCCATAAAGCAATCCATTAAACTTGTAAGTTAATTAGTTGTCATCGTACTTCAAAGTGCAATTCTCTATCAACATATCGATTTATATCTTACACTACATTATATTTTAATTGCAGTTCCGCATTTCCACTCTGGAATATGATAGTTCATATTCAAGTACTTCAACCATATTATCCAAAATTTATACATATGAGAGGGAGTCAGTATAGTGACACAAGCACTTTGCGCTATAACTGTGTACTATTAATACAGGTCATTAAAATTTCAAGAGGCAACACGCTGTTGATCAGTACAACGTACAGCCCTTACAAAAATCGCGTCATATATTGGGAAAACATAGCAAAATTGAATGTACTGGCAAAATTTTGTTGTTTTTAGGTAGAGATCTCAAGATTGATTCATTCATACCCACAGAATCCGCCTGGAGGAATAGTTCCCAAAGTCAGGCCACTTCCAGGATGAAAGCTTGCAATTTTTCCCAGTATCTCAACAATAGAGTGTCAGCTGGCCAGTATAAAGATCCAGGGTTCGATTCCCGGTTGGGGCAAGATTCTGTAGAATGGGACCGTGACAAATTAACTCTGCGAGTTAGTGCAAAGATGTCGGAGGTCTGAAGATCCCAGACCTTGCGACTCACACAGTGGGTTTAGAGTAGCTAGCTGCACGGCCAGGAAAGTTTACCTCCTGCACTCAGGAGGCACCCAAGATCTACCATCTCGAAAAATGAACATTTATTTCGGTCTAAAATGATAACACTTGATGAAAAATATTGTGGTTAAACAGACAGTTTTACGTTATATTTGAACTTGACAAGTACGTCCATTTTTCAAAAATGGGAAAAGGGTTATTGCGAATTTTAGTAAAACGATAATTGAAAAATGAAATTTAGAGTGATGTATATTAACATAATGAAAAATAGATTAAAATTAAAGAAAATAATATAATTTTAAAAGTGAAATTTAGAAAATATATAAAAAAGAAAATATACGGAAAAGGAAAAAAAATCAGGCACATGGAAAACAAAAACAGAAATTTAAGAAATTTAGAATAAAATTCAGGAAAAATATGATGTCGGAGATCTGAAAATGGCCCTGGCCCTAGTACGACTAACACGAACTCAGTGGACTCTGGGATATTGCATGCCGATCAAATCGAAAGGGTAACGATCACGCAGGAAACGAAACTGGGAGATAAAAATATCATCAGGAGGATAGTCAGAGGTAAAAAAAGCAGGAGAAGGTTAGTCGGATTGTCAGTTACAAGCCAATCTAACTATAGAGAGTGGAGAATGCAGAGCCCACTTTAACAATAAGAGCTTACAATTTGTCCGAGTAGCCCAACGGTAGACTGTTGGGTGGCCAGTACCAAGATCCAGGGTTTGATTCTCGGTTATGGCAGGAAGGTCCTTTACAAGGATTACAATCTCACTGCAGGCATCAAAATTCAAGAAACGATTTCTCACTTTATCGATATTCAACATGAAATTGACGACGGCCGCACTAGCAGAAAGAAAACTTGTTAAGGGCTTTTCAGAAACCACAAATTCAAACCTAAAATGTAACATGTGTCAATATGTATGAATGTTGAGTTGAGTTCACACGGGAATTTTGTGGGCAAGTTCATATTCACATAGCCATATTTTCAAAAAATAATAATAATATTAAAATTATTATTGATAATCATTTTAATCTGACAATTTATACATTCAACTTGAAAAAAAAGCATTCAAATTTAAACAAGAAAGATCAATCATGCTTAAAGCATTGATTATGAAACACTTTCCAACTTCAATGCAATTTAATTTAAACATGGATAAAATGCAATACATTCCTCGGTAATATTTTAAAACTTATCACAATACGACATTAATTTATTATATTTGAAAACTTAAACCTTCATCGAAAAACGAACTTCATTCAAATGACGGCATTGAAATATAAATTGCCTGGTTTAAACATCTAAAATTCTAAAATTATTACCGAGGTATGTGATACATTCCTCGGTAATAATTTTAGAATTATCATAATACTACGATAATTTATTATATTTGAAAACTTCATCGAAAACAACTGAAATTCATTCAAATGACGTCATAGAAAAAATAACACGCCCGACTCTCTCTATAAAAGCAGTATTTCATTCATAAATAATTTCCCATTCATGTCATTCATCACAGTACTATAATAATTTATTTTATTTAAAATTTAAGACCATGGAGCTGCAAGTAATTAAATAATTTATTTTATTTAAAATTTAAGACCATGGAGCTGCAAGTAATTAAACTCTATGCGTAAAACTTCATCGAAAAAAATCGTCCTTCTCTTTGTAAAATCAATGAATATTTCATTCATTTCAGCTATGCACACTCCATGAACTAAATGATTTTGTGTTAAAGAAATACAGCAATTCTAATACAACTCATTCTACATATTTTGCTGTTTACATTTTACATAGGTGAAAAATAGGCTTCGTTGTAGAAATAATCAAATTTGGATGAGCATTTAAACTCAAATATATTGTAATTGCGTTGTTTCAGTATGTAGATGCACAGAATTTATGCAAAAATAAAGTGGTTTCAGGACGGATACAACACTTAATATGAATCACTTAATATGACAGACAGAATGAACAAAGTCATAAACACTTTTCAACTTTGTTGTAAAGTGTTAATAAGTCATTTTTACGGCAGTTATCGTGCTAACGGACAGGCAGACAGACAGACAGACAGACGGAATGAACAAAGTCATAAACACTTTTCAACTTTGTTGTAAAGTGTTAAAAACGCAATAGAACAAAACAAACATAATTAAAATCTACTTCAAAATTTCACTAAAAGCTTGATTGCAAAAATATATTGAAAAAATATGCTTCATAGAAAGCTCTCTGAAAAAATACATTACCATTAAAAAAAGTAAGAAATTACTATAAAATGTTGTGATATCAAATTGCCAAGTTTTTACTAATTTAATTCTGATACTAAATTAATATTTCGTATTAATAATAAATTTTCAATATATGTAAGTAATGTAATGACATATTGATTATAACCTTTCAAACTATAACTACTTTATGACGTATTTCTGAAAATGAAACTCATTACATTTCATACACATGGTGTTTGGCGGCCATCCTGACATGTTCTAAATAAATTTGTTATGTCTGTACTATAAAATATTCTATGTTATTTAACTGTATCCATTTTTCCCGGACATTTGCAAAGTGTGTTCTACCATTTATTTTTAACACTTTACAACAAAGTTGAAAAGTGTTTATGACTTTGTTCATTTTGTCTGTCTGTTTGTCTGTCTGCCCGTTAGCACGATAACTGCCGTAAAAATGACTTAATCAAAATGAAATTTTAGTATGTTGTTCAGACGGTCTGTAGGACCTATGGGAATATAAATGAATAATATCACCCAATTAGTTTTGGATTGAACCTGGGTTGATAAAAGGAAATACATTGAGCCCTATGGGACCTAATTTTTCAAACATTTTTTAAGCGGATTTGAAATTCAGAAATTGCTTCGAAAATTTTAGATAATATTCAAATTGTTCCATAAAATATGTAAAAAAAAATTCAGTGAAATATATTCAGTAGTTTTTTAAATAAAAATTAAAATAATAATTACACATCTTATATGAAACGATCACGTGACCATGATATGAAACGATCACATGACCCACTTCAAAATGATATATGGCATCCATCTTGTTTCAAACTCGTGATTTTTTAAAGTTCTTTTTAATTCATATTGAGTGTTGTATCCGTCCTAAAACTACTTTATTTTTGCTTACATTCTGTGCATCTACATACTAAAACAACACAATGACGATATATTTGAGTTTAAATTCTCATTCAAATTTGATTATTTCTACAACTAGGCCTATTTTTAACCTATGTAAAATGTAAACAGCAAAATATGTAGAATGAGTTGTATTAGAATTACTGTATTTCTTTAACACAAAATAATTCAGTCCATGGAGTCTGCATGGCTGATATGAATGAAATATTAATTGATTTTATAAACAGAAGGACGATTTTTTTCGATGTTTTAAGCATAAAGTTTATGAATTGTAGCTCCATGGTCTTAATTTTTAAATAAAATAAATTATTATAGTATTGTGATGAATTAAATGGAGAAAGTTATGAATGAAATCCTGCTTTTATAGAGAGATCCAGGCGTGTTATTTTTTCTATGACGTCATTTGAATTTATTTCTGTTGTTTTCGATGAAGTTTTCAAATATAATAAATTATCGTAGTATTATGATAGTTTTAAAAATATTACCGTGGAATGTATTGCATTTTAGAGATATTTAAACCAGGCAATTTATATTTCAATGCCGTCATTTGAATGATGTTCATTTTTTTCAATGAAGGTTTATGTTTTCAAATATATTAAATCAATGTAGTATTGTGATAAGTTTTAAAATATTACCGAGGAATGTCGTCGACTTTTTTAAACTTTTCGACTTTTTTAAATAAAATTGCATTGAAGTTGGAAAGTGTTTCATAATCAATGCTTTAAGCACGATTGATCTTTCTTGTTGTAATTTTGCTTTACTTTTCTTTTTTTTCCAAGCCTGATGGGTTTTTATAGCTTTTTAACACTTTCCAACATAGTTAAGTGTTTATGACTTTGTTCATTCTGTCTGTCTGTCTGTCTGTCCGTTAGCACGATAACTGCCGTAAAAATAACTTTAAGAAAATGAAATTTTAGTATGTTTTTCAGACGGTCTGTGGGACCTACGGGAATATAAATGAATAGTATTACCCAATTAGTTTTGGATTGAACCCGGGTTGAAAAAGTAATACATTGAATCATATGGGACCTAATTTTTCAAACATTTTTTAAGCAAATTTAAAATTCACAAATTGCTTCAAAAATTTTAGGAATTATTCAAATTATCCCATAAAATATATAAATAAAATTTCACTAAAATATATTAAGTAGTTTTTTAAATAAAAATTATTTCATATCAGGAGAAAAACAAATTCAATTAAAATCTGACTCTTACTATATCCTCTAGAAAGAAAAAAGAGATATATTATATAATAAATATCTTTCCAAGAGTTGAATTATTTATTGTGATGAATGTAACGAATGGAAAAATGTTTATGAATGAAATGCTGCTTTTATAGAGAGGCGATTTATATTTCGATGTCGTCATTTGAATAAAGTTCATTTGTTTTCGATGAAGTTTTCAAATATAATAAATTATTGTAGTATTATGAAAATTTTAAAAATATTTCCGAGGAATGTATAGCATTTTACAGATGTTTAAACTAGGCAATTTATATTTCAATTCCGTCATTTGAATGAAGTTCATTTTCTTCAATGATGTTTTCAAATATAATAAATTAATGTAGTATTGTGATAATTTTAAAAATATTACCGAGGAATGTATCGCATTTCAGAGATGTTTATATGAAATTGCATTGAAGTTGGAAAATGTTTCATAATCAACGCTTTATGCATGATTGATCTTTCTTGTTTAAATTTTTAAGGAATATATGCTACATGAAAAAAATAAATTTTCATAAAGTTTCGGCAGTCCACTTTAACACATAGATTATAAGAATAATCGATAGATGAATATAAACATTTTAGACGAATAAAGGTGGATGGTATTCGAAAGGTGCATGCAGTGAAATAACACTGAGCAACTCTGTATTTTAATTTGTCTTTTTGCCCTACTTATTTTTCATGGTAGAAAAAGGAAAACCATTTCATTATTCATTTTTACTTTATATTAATGCTTACTTTTCCCAACTGATATGACTTTTATAGGTATATAGCAGTAAAAAAACTAAAAAAATAAATTGAAATTGTATTGCGCATTATGAACTCCAATATAATCAGGGTGAAATGAATGTTTTTATCTTTTTAAATGAGGAGGTTTCTGCACCAACCATCCTCGAAGCGTGTGTCAACCAACTAACTAATGGAAATGTGAGACCTATTAGGTAATTTTAATTCAGGCTATGCATCAGCCAAAACAAGCTGAACATAAAAATTTGGACAAATGGAACCAGGATTGACAGTTTTGCTCGGAGAGGTTTACGACCCATAAATTCACGAGTTAGCAATGACATCATCAGTTGGAAAGGTTACGATTGTGCCAATGGGTGTATAATCGATGCTTCCGGGCAAAACCCGTACAAGTTCCATTCAAAGCAGGCGGATCCAATCAGGATTCATCCCCAAAATCACATGAAAAGCAAGGCCAATGAAAATCGGGGACGGTGGGGATCCCCAAATTAAGATTAAGTTGAATTAATATTGCCGAGATAAATGGGGAAAATAGTTGGAGTGAGGTGGTTGAAAAAAGTGGTTATTGACAGCAGTGAAAGATGTTGATTGTGGGTTTGGTTGTTGCATTAAAACTTCTGAAATAACATCATTCAACTTCTTTCTTAACCAACATATACCTTAAAATAATAATACCACACTATTTATAAAACTTAATTCTATGACTTTATGCCATTATTTGTTTATTACCATATGTCTTTTTTTTCTTTGCATTATGAATTTACTTTTTTCTTCGAAAAGCATATAAAATTATATTTTGAAAATTGCATTAACGAGCCTCAGTCGTCCTTACATGTACTTCCCGATTAGGTAAATAGATAGTACCAAATTGCAGCAATTTTATAATGCTCTAACGGATGTCGGTATGTACATAACAGAGTGCGTATGTGTTTAATGAAAAGCGTAACTACGGTACTGTGCATTATTAACTTGAAAAGCGTTGAGATAGGTACATATTAAAGCTATATAAACTATCAAGGAGTACAACTGAAATAAATTGACTGTTAGTGGTACATACGAATCAAATGGACAGCTAAAGAGTAGAAACGTAGCCAGGCGTTCTAAGGCGGGTCCTGCTGATAAATTATTTCGGTTAAATTTCCTAAATTTTACAAAGTTAAAATATTTTATTTAAGCCAGCGATAAAAGCTATTTAAAAATTATTAAAGTGTTTTAAGTGATCTTCAAAGAAATCTGTCCGTTTTCCGTCATAATCAAATGGCCTCTTACCCACAAATAATAAAACCAAATTTCTGCATTACTTTAGTATCACACTGCCACAGGACTTGAAAAAATCAAATTCCACCAAAACGTACTATGATGGAGAAGAAAGGCATATTGGGACAAAGAAATTGCAGGAAATTTTTAAAAATCTTATTTTTGTTAACTACATTGAGGTAAATCACACACATTGTACTACTTCACAGCATGAAGGAAATGCTTGTTGTACAATGTAAATACTCATTTTATAGCTTATTGCTTGGGTCATACCTGTGACTTTTCCGAGTGTTACAATCTAAAAAGACCAGAAATAAAATTTGAAAACTGAGTTTAATTTTATTTGCATTATGAATTTACTTTTTTCTTCGACGAGTATTTTCAATAACCGTGAAGTGTTTTTTAATAAAAATAAAATCATACCAGATTCGTAAATTCAATTTTTTAGATATGTGACCCACCCTAAATTTTATCCTACCACCCTCTCCTAAAGAAATTAATCCTGACTAAGAAGCTCTCATAAAGCACACGGGAGATTAAAAATTGCGAATCAGTATTGATATAAAATATATCTTAATAATCTAATGTGGGCAGCACATGACTTTCTCTGCAGACTTAAATCTACGTTATCTTTATTTTAATTAAATTTAATTCACTTTTAATTCAATTTTCGTTCTCATTCGATAACTGGACTTATTTTCAAAGATGGCGTAGAGAAAATACGAAAAAACTAAAATATCTCGAGAATGACTAGTCCTAGTGTAATGGGGTCGATCTTATTCCTTTCATCGTTAAAAATTACGTATAAAACAAGCATTTAAAAGATATATTTAAGCATATGTAGTTTTTTAATTTAGATTTTGACGAATTTTGCGGGTCATTTTTCCAAAAAAGGCAGGTATTTTTTTCCGAATCCTACCCAAATCTAATCAGCACCAGGGTGACCCAAAAACGACTTATCTACCGAATTTTGTGAAATTCGGTGGATCATTAGATTTTCAGCTAGAGTGGATGCAGGCTTTCGCGGGCCATTTCGCAAAAAAAGGCGGGTTCTGCTATACCGAATCGTACCCAAAACTAATCAGCACCAGATTCGCCCACAAGTGACTTAACTACAAAATTTTATGAAATTCGGTCAATTAGTTTTTTAGTTAGAGTAGATACAAAATCTGCACAGACAGACACACAGACAGACAGACACGCAGACACACAGACACACACACAAACGTCACGCTAAAAGTTAGTTTTTCAGCTAGAGTGAATACAGGCTTTTGCGGGCCATTTCGCAAAAAAAAGGCGAGTTCTTTTATCCCGAATCGTACCCAAAACTAATCAGTACCAGATTCGCCCACAAGTGACTTACCTACCAAATTTTATGAAATTCGGTCATATAGTTTTTTAGAGGGCATTCAATATCTGCACAGACAGACAGACGGACAGACAGACAGACACACAGAGAGACAGACATACAGACACATACACAGACGTTTTGCTAAAAATGGTTTTATTGTATTCTAGTGGTCTCGAAACGCTTAGATCCGTCGTAAACTCGAGTTGCGATTTTCGGCATGATTCCAATACTTTCCCTACACATTACCATGTAGGGAAAGTAAAAAGTGATACATGTATCACTAAACTTGAAAAATTTCCTACTGCGCCCCAATGGTATGTTGTAGATTTTCATAAAAATTTCAAATACGCTACAAACCGTATGAAATATTTGACACCCGCAAATTACCTATTCCGTTTAAGCATCATCAACGTAAAGGGTGCCTTTCCCCTCGAATACCCGTCAGATGAATCACGCGAGCAATTTCCTCTAAAGTTCCCCCGTAAACCCGAGTGGAAAGAGTTCAGGGAATCTCAAGACCCCTCAGAAACAAACTGCACATTTTCACATTAAATTGGACGAAGTATATATTTCTCTTCCAACCATTGAACGAGAAGTTTGATAGATGCTATTTTATATACAAGAATCCTGGGAATGTAATTGACACGCCAATAATTTTGTAAAAAAAGGTACATGAGTGTATTATATTAGGACATGTAGTAAAGTAGCCATACACGACGATAAAGTATCTGCAGCGCCCCTAGCGGAGGATTTAAGAAGTTAAGAAAACAAATTCGGCAATAAAACGAGATAGCCAATAAATGTCAATTACAAAGTCATAGAGCATTACACTCATACCTCGCTATACGACCCAGATACGTTCCTGCAAAGTTGGTTTTAAAGCAAAATGCTGTATAACGAATAATTTATTTTCATTTTGGGTCATGCACATTTCATAGAATCCGTTACAATTTCATTGAAAAATTCAGAAAATCACCAGATGTATGATTGAAAATACCTTTATTGCTTCTTTTTCTCATTTAAAAATATAATTTACATTAGTTATTGATAAAATATATGATATAAAACTGATATTTAATAAAGCACAAATAATTAATGACCGGTTCTAATCAGATCTCATCAAATATTAAGAGAACCTTGATAATCCAATTTTTCTCGTTGAACCTCCAAGAAAGAGTAATTATTTCCTTTTCAATCCTTTTAAAACCCTTGGAATTTCAGAAGTATACACCAAAAGAGCATTCAGCTTAAAATCTCCACTCCGTTTACACCAATGAACAAAGTGAATCATCCTTTGGACACTTTGTATACAGGTGCAGACTTCTCGTTTATTGAAATATAAGTTCTTTCAGGCATTGTCTTCCAATACAGTTCTTCTTCGATCTAGACCGTCCGACATATCTGAATGTGTAAAGTATCTTTTTGAACGGCAGGAAAGTAGCACCAAATTGAGACCAGATCTGAGTCGGGGAGGGTCGACAGGGGGTATATCCTTCTACTCCTACCACAGTAAATATGCTATATACACTCTATAACAAAAAAATCGATGCACCCAGAATGAGTTGTCCGATTCTGATAAAAATTGGTGGATGTGAAGAACATACATAGAAAAGGAAACAATTAAAATTTCAGAACAATTTAATGATTTAGAGTTTGCCCGTATACAGAGGAAGTCAATAAGGATTTGGTCCGCCTCTGGCATGAATGCAAGATGTCACCCTGCTTGGCATAGACTGATAAAGTGCACGGATGGTGTCCTGCGGAATATCTTGCCAAATTGTCTCCAACTGTCGGGCTAATTCGTCAACATTCCGGGATGGTTGCAATCGCCTTCCCATAACGTCCCAAATGTGCTCTATGGGAGAGAGGTCAGGAGACCTAGCTGGCCAAGAAAGTGTTGAGCAAGCTTGGAGACAATTCATAGCAACACGTGCCGTGTGCGGCCGGACATTATCTTGTTGAAAAGTGAGTCCGGGGTGTTGCAAAAGGAAAGCTAATACAACCGGTCGTAGAATGTTGTCTACGTACCGCTGTGCTGTCAGTGTGCCAGAAATGACAACCAAAGGGGTCCGGCTATCAAAGGAGATGGCACCCCAGACCATAACGTCTTGTTGTGGGCATGTGTGGAGGCGTGCGATAGTAAAGACAGGATCCCCACACTTCCCTGGACGTCTCCAGACACGTCTGCGGTTATCGTCAGGACACAGTTGGAAACGGGACTCGTCACTAAGGGCTAAATGTCTTTGCATAAGAAATTTCATTATACTCGGACAACTTCTTCTTGGTTCGTCGATTTTTTGTTATAGAGTGTAATAGATAAAGTACATTTTCTTCCAAAATGCTCCAAAGATATTTCTTAGATGGTCTGATCCTAAACTGCATTGTTTTCTTCGGATGACTTCTACTTCCTGGAAGTAATCAAGAAAGGGGATCGGCACTTATGATCCGCAAGGGTGGTCGACGTTCAAATCCCATTAACTTATAAAGACAAGGCGAGGCCATAAAGTGATTAACAGTTAAAAGAGCAGAATATCGAATAATGTAGCCAGTCTGAGAAGATTTTTGACATTTTGGTTTTGATCAAACCACGAGGTCAAAGTGAGAGTTCAGATTTAGATGTTACCCCCGGGTTTCTAATATTAGGAAGACTGCATTTACTATTTAGGGCATTTAAGGTCACATGCGTAGAGCCAGGTTAAAACAACATAAATTTCCTAAAGAGTAAATGAAGTTTTCCTGTATTTCCTAATACTAGAAATCCGGGTGTAACATCTCACCCTGAACTCTCACTTTGACCTCGTGGTTTTGTCAAAACAAAAGTGACAAAATTCGTCTCTGATAGCCTACTTTTCTTCACATTCTGCTCGTCAACTGTTAATTATTTTATGTCCCTGCCTTGTTTTCACAAGCTAAAAGGATTTGAACTTTGACCACCTTCTCAGATCATGCGTACCGATACCCTTTCTTAATTACTTCGCGGAAGTAGGGGGTTATCCGAAAAAAAAAGCCACTGTTTAGGCCCAAACCACCTAAGAAAGATCTTTGGACCATTTTAGAAAAAAATGTACACTGTCTATTATATAGGATATCTACGCATTTCTATTTATAAGAAACATAAAAGGACTCCTTCTTTTTACGATATACACGTCTACGGAGATCTCTCGGAGGGACTTACCACCCACATATATAACGTTCCCGTATCCCGCGTCAATACGGGGGTAGTTTATATTAGGTAGAGCCGGATATCGAACTCGGGTCGTCCGAGGGCAATTCCCTCGCGCTAACCGCTGGGCTGTCCAACCCTTTCCAATACAGTTCTGTGTCGAACACATTGAAATCTGACTGAGAAAGGTATTCTGAAACACTTAAAGGTGCAGCTGACTGCAAAAGTATATTAATTTTTGATCGTATATTGAATAAATTTTTGGCAATAAATTGAATCTCATGCGTAATTAGAAAAGGCCGTTATAGCGAAAAGCCTTATAATGAGCAACAGTATAATGAGGTATGAGTGTATCTAATTTATACGAATTGACAGTGAAACTCTGACTGAAGGTACTTAGTTGACGCTATATGACTATTAGCGAATTTATATCATATTTGGGAATACTAAAATCAATAACACTTGCATGCATAAGAATCTGATGTACTGTCTGTTCATCAACTCTTCGTGAACAACAATGTATATTTGAATTTGAGAACGAATATTTCCAGTTGCTTTCTCTCGACAAGCATTGAAGGTGTCACCATGCTACGTGCCCTGATGATACGACTTCTTGACATATAATCATTGCTATCTCTATACACGTTCCGTTCATTCCTATTTCGTTCATTCCAATTTATTTTACAGTGCAATACAACTTTGTAATTGTTTTTTTTGTTTGTTTGTTTGTTTCACTTTGCCGATTTCATTATCCAATATTTTTTAATTCTGAGCTAAGGGCGCTGTAGTCCCTTTCATGCGATTTGGCATAAATACTTTATTATAGATAATTCTAAGGCATACAATTTAGAACCTTTCTTTACAAAGTTATTGGGGCGCTTCAGGACTAGCCTAGGAGAATCCTATATTTCTCGTGCTAGCAAATACAGATAATAATTGAATAAACACATTATTTGCTTTGTATCGTTTATTACACCCATTTAAATATATTGTTTGGGCTAAAGTCCATCTGCAATTACAACTAAATAAATCGTATATAATAAAGATGTTTGTCTGCGCGTATGTATGTTTGAAGAACCACACCACACAACCAACCCTAAGGCTTGTGGTAGCTTAATGTGTGGCCGCGCGTGTGTATGTATGTAGTATTCTTGTAGTCTGTAGATCGTGTGTATGCGTGTGTATGTAGTCTGTAGAGAAAAATCCATGCGTCGTGCAGCTATGAAATTTGGTGCACTGGTATTTCAAGACCCGGTAACGATCATCCCGGCGTTATTTTTTTTTATTTGAATTAGATTTTTAGTTATTTATGTTTTAGCATTTGCTCACAAATCGGTTACTTTAGGACCAGAAATATTATAACAGAGCTTTTATCTTGGCTCCAACGGAATGGACGAAGCACTATCTTTTCAAAGATGTATGAGCCGAAACCGTACGACGATTACTAGTTTCATATATATACATATATATATATATGTGTGTGTGTGTGTGTATGTATGTATATATATATATATATGTGTATTTATATATATATATACATATATATATGTATATATATATATATATATATATATGTATATATATATATATATACAATCCCCCCCGGCCTTTTTACTACCGTTCCTGTAAGCACTCTTTAAACTACTCCCCCCCCCCTTTTTACACGCCATCTTCTTTTCGAACTGTATCAACGTTTTTCTAACTTTTTGCGACTTATATTGAAAGTGCGGCATTGCGCCTTACAATACTTTGCTTTTAAGTCTTGGTTTACTTGTTCATATTTTAACAAATATTTTATACCATATATATATATATATATATATATATATATATATATATATATATATATATATATATATATATATATATTTCTAATTACAGAACCTACTAATGGGATAGTTACTAATTTATATGATAAAAAGATTTTTTTTTAAATTCAATATTAATAAAATATTACCGTTTAATTCCTGCAACTCGATTCAATTGTTTAGAAATATTATACTTAATCAACTTTTTAGAATTTATAAATTATCAGATAAAAATTTCAAGCTTTGCACAGAAATAACCTCATAATTACCAGTAAATTATATGAATATCCAGCATATTTAGTAAATGGTATAGTTAATAAATTTCGTTTAGCCTAAATTCTTAATAATCTCTCCTTAGTATCTTATTTTAGCTTTACTTCTACATTCTCTTGTTTTTACATTACAATATATTTTCATCTTTCTATTTTGCAGCTTTTACTATAGAATATCAGATTTTACTGCCATTACGCAGTATGGCTTTTGTTACTCACTTTGGCAACAGTAAATCACGTCTTTACACTGTATCGAATGGCAACATTGGTCTAGTCATTTTTTGCTCGTCACAATTACACATTTGATGTGTATTTTACGGGGTATTTATGTTTCCTTTGTATTTTTTCAATTTTTATGCTATTTGTCTTAATAACACATGCTTATAGATAAAATCTATCTTGTGTTTCAGAAACAAGCATTTAAGTGTTCATTTCGTTTAAAACATTAGGACTTGATAAAGAAATTTATCGAAATGAACTATCCTTAAGCCTAGAGCTCTTTCACGTGCAAGCTTTAATGCTTGAATATTTCGGTATTATTCCTTTTTTCGATTCATCTCCATTGATATTTGTTGTTTATCTTTAGCTTTCTGAACTGTAATATGTATTATAATTTCCTCTTTATTGTTGAATTTCATTTTATTTCATTGTATTCTGTAGGCTTAAAATTTTTTTAAGATAGTGTATTATGAGTTACTTCTTCCATTCTACCAATGGATTTACTATTTTAATATTATATATATATATATATATATATATATATATATATATATATATATATATATATATATACACGTGTATTTTAAATATACATCAAACATTTACATTTTTCATATTATCTGGCATATTCATCGTTACATCCGAAAAGCAAAGATTAGCAAAATTCTGTAATTTGGGTAACTGTGCCGTATATATCTTAGCATTCTAACAAAGCACTGTTTTTCGATTTCATAAGTAATTTTAATATTTCTAAATTTTAAATGGTCACATTAATTGATTGCAAAGCAATCAAAGTATCTTCCCCGAAGTCCACGGATTCGTCCTTTCTGCCGATGGATTGTACTGCGCATGTGCACGCCTAAGAATCAGTCTGTGTTAGAAAGGTTTAAGCTCCGCCTTTCCATCTTAGAGTGTCTTTTATTTATATATTTTTTATCTTATTGTTTTGCTTCTGCGGAACGCGCTTGCGATTTGAAGGATGCAATTTCCGGATCGAAGCCATTTAAAATTGCATTAAAATGTATAATTTAAGTAGCGGGTGCTTATTGAATTATTCATAAGTAGTGGGTGCTTATTGAATTATTCATAAGTAGTGGGTGCTTACTTAGGGCCAGAAGAGCGACGTATAATGTGTTCTACTGTGACATGAACATTCAAATACTCATATCATTATTCATGCCATTATTTTGAGAACATTACCTCCAACAATTCTGCAAAATTCACACAAATTATTTATAATTTATGATAATTTATTTAACATCCCCTGGAAATGTTATATTTTAAATTTTACACTGACTGAAATCTCCATTTCCACAAAATTAGCTGAACAATTAAAATAAATAAATATGAAACAAGTACCAAGGTTTGTGCGGTTTCTGCATATTTTGCTCCGCAATTTGTTAACACTCTACATCATTACAGAGCCTCGTGACTCCATCAATCTTTGTCCGCCATTGATTAAAATCGGAATTTTCAGAAAATTTCCATGTTCTAGCTTCCAGCAGGAACGGGTAATTAATTTTACCTCATTAATTAGGAGGGTTACTCCAACTCGTCTGAAGTGAACTTGGAAGTGCGAGGGTGGGGAAGGGGGGAGATTTTCTTTCGAAGCCACCTTTGAAAGTTTTCAAAGAATTCCGAAAATTAATGCATCCGAGGTGGCAATATTAAAACCACGCGAGGAAATTGAAAATTTTGGTGAGATTCGACTGTATAACATAGGAACATAGATGTTTCAGAACTGTTTTAAAGATGCTGTTTTAAAACTGCTTGGGCCTCCATAGAACATTTCCCAGGAGGGGGAAAGTGATGGATAGGATATACAACATCTACTAAAAATCCAAAATGTTTAAGACTTCGTTTCTTGTTTTCATTTTGAGAATATTTTGCTTAATGTTGTTACTAAACGTATCCTTTAGAATCGTGGGTGTATACGTAGGATAGAAGAACGAGCCCATATTTCTAGATAACTAACGTTTATTCACAAGCACAAAGTGAAGAGAAACAATTTATAATCATACAGCACTTAAATGTTTCAATAATTATACAAAATAAGCGATATTATTATCAAAATTCTGACGAAAACAACTTCACAAAACAGCTGCTATTCTCAAAACACTGACAAAGTCACAGTTCACTGCAGTTCGTATATCGTCCCATCGGCAACATAAGTCCAACAGAGTGATGAGTCCTTTTTATAGTCTATCTATAGAAACTTCTGGAAATCTCTCTGTAGAAATTTCTAGAATTTTCTAATATCTCGTAGAATAATCGTTATTTGGCGATGTATCTCAAAGTTTCGGGAAGTCGCAGGATTGGCGATAAATCGCCAAATCTGGAAGCACTTCTTCAGACTCGAAATTCTGGTTACCATAGAATGACGTCATGGAAAGAATGTGCATACCGCTGTCTTCTGGAGAAAATACGCCGATAGCACCGTTTGGTCTATGATAGAGATGCAGGACACAACTGGGAATGCCAGTGAGAGGATATTGCACGTTTGCAACAATATCCTTCTCATCACCTTGAACATTCAGGGTGAGGGAAATGACACCACCTTGCCCGCCTCTATGAGCGCCCATAGTGAACTCTATCATGAGAGATTTTAAGTATTGCACAGGGCTGGTGTTCAAGGGTTTCAAGCTCCCTAGACAAGACATGAAATTCGCCTATTCCAATAAATAAAATACTAATAAAAGGATCACGTAGTCTGAAAATTTAAATAGAAACACATTTTAAACGTAATTTGTAATAATAAGAACTCAATATTAACTAAATCGGAAGTAGCAGTTTTAAAGGTTTAATTTTCATTTTTTGCGTTTGTTGATTCTCTACTAGCTTACTTTCAATTTGGAATGTAAACTTTCCATCAGATTTTATGAACGGCCATTCTCCCCATGAAAAACCATGACCGAACATTTCGGTTATAAAAGTTTAATTTTCATCTTTTGCGCTTGTTGATTCTCTACTAGCTTACTTTTAATTCAGAATGTAAACTTTCCATCAGATTTTATGAACGTCCATTCTCCCCATGTAAAACCATGACGTCATGACCGAACATTTTGGTTATAAAAGTTTAATTTTCATTTTTTGCGTTTGTTGATTCTCCACTAGCTTACTTTTAATTTGGAATGTAAACTTTCCATCAGATTTTATGAACGTCCATTCTCCCCATGTAAAACCATGACGTCATGACCGAACATTTCGGTTATAAAAGTTTAATTTTCATTTTTTGCGTTTGTTGATTCTCTACTAGCTTACTTTCAATTTGGAATGTAAACTTTCCACCAGATTTTATGAACGGCCATTCTGCCCATGTAAAACCATGACGTCATGACCGAACATTTCGGTTATAAAAGTTTAATTTTCATTTTTTACGTTTGTTTATCCTCTACTAGCTTACTTTCAATTTGGAATGTAAACTTTCCACCAGATTTTATGAACGTCCATTCTCCCCATGTAAAACCATGACGTCATGACCGAACATTTCGGTTATAAAAGTTTAATTTTCATTTTTTGCGTTTGTTGATTCTCTACTAGCTTACTTTTAATTTGGAATGTAAACTTTGTATCAGATGTTATAAACGTCGATTTCCTCCATGTAGCACCGTAACGTCATGATCGAACATTTCGGTCGTAAAAGATAAATTTTCATTTTTTGTGTTCATTGATTCTCTACACGCTGTTTTTTAATTTGGAATGTAAACTTTCGATCGATTTTCCCCATGTAGCACCGCAACGTCAAGATCGTACATCTCGGTTGTTAATGTTTAATTTTCATATTTTGCATTTTGATATTCTACTATCTTTCTTGTTTTAAATTTGGAGTGTAAACTTTCCATCATATTTTATGAACGTCCATTCTCCCCACGTAAAACCTTGACGTCATGACCGAACATTTCGGTTGTAAAAGTTTAATTTTCTTTTTTTTGCGTTTATTGATTCTCTAATAGCTCACTTTTAATTTGGAATACAAACTTTCCATCAGATTTTATGAACGCCAGTTCTCCCCATGTAAAACCGTGACGTCATGATCGAACATTTCGGTTATAAAAGTTTAATTTTCATTTTTTGCGTTTGTTGATTCTCTACTAGAATACTTTTAATTTGGAATGTAAGCTTTCTATTTGATGTTATAAACGTCGATTTTCTCCATGTAGCACCGTAACGTCACGATCGAACATTTCGGTTGTAAAAGATTAATTTTCATTTATTGTGTTTATTGATTCTCTACTAGCTAATTTTTAATTTGGAATGTAAACTTTCGATCGATTTTCCCCATGTAGCACCGCAACGTCAAGATCGTGCATCTCGGTTGTTAAATTTAAATTTTCGTATTTTGTGTTTTGATTCTCTACTAGCTTATTACTTTCCTTATATACATAACGTATAAGGAAAGTATTGTGACGGGGTCGAAAATTCGAATTCTAGTTTTCGACGGGAGAGGTCGTTTCAAGCATCCCTGATCACGAATCAAACATTTTTGAGGTGATGTCTGTGTGTGTGTGTCTGTGTGTGTAAAAGTGTGTGTGTGTGTGTCAGTGAGGCTGTGGAGATGATAACTAACGAACGAATGGAACGATTCGAACGAAATTTGGTACAAAAATTACAATCCATAAACACTGGAAATCTATTGTTTTTATAAGCAATCGAATGTTCAGAACCCCCTAAATTTTCGAGTGAGATTTTGAAAAAATCGTCAAAAAATCAAAACCTCTAATAAATTTACGCAAATAGACATTTCTTATGCAAATTTTCATTAGAAAATGATAGATAAAAATTTTAGAACGCTATCATGAACCTTTCTCGAGATATTGTACATTTTTCAAAATAATTATCAAAAAATCATATGAAATAAAAAAAAATATTTCCTTTGGAGAAACATATTCACTTTTCATATGTAATACCATGCGATAAATTTGGTGACATCATTCTCGTGGATCTAGCTCGTTCCATGCATGAAAAAGGTACTTTGAGTAATACTTTTGTATTTGAACACCAATAGTCATTTATCTGCTGTAACAATAACTCATTTTTCCGCCCATAACGCTTTGCGAGATTTTGGAGACGAATTTGGTGGAATGTCGCCAACTTGGCGACTTTATAAATGTTGTTAAATTAACGAAAACCTCGCCAAATGGATAAAAATGACGCTAAATAAATGAAAATGACGACTCACTGACAAAAATCCAATATCTTGGAAAGAATATAAGTATCTACTATAGAATAACCTATTTTCTTTTACTGTAAAAGTAGTAATTTCATTGCATTATATAAGGAAAGTCATGTGCTGCCCACATCAAATTTTTTTTAATTTGAAATGTGAACTTTTGATTAGATTTCATGAACGCCAATTCTCCCCATGTAGCACCGTAACGTCACAACCGAGCATTTTGTTTATAGGGGAGAAACCTGCTGCTCTTCGTGACGGTTTGATTTGGTGATCTGCTTGCTCACTATGCCACATCTCAAGAAAATAATTACTTTACCATTGGTTTCTGAACTTGTGATCTGCATTATAAGCCACTTCTCCCGCTGTTACCATCTTCCCAAGCCCTGAAATTTCCAATTGAATATTAAAATTCTTAAATAATTATATACATATAGATGAAATCTAACAAAAATTGTCATCGCTGAATATTTCGGATATTAAATATTTTGCAAGCCGGTTCCAATTTTGAAATTGAAACAGTTAAAATATATAAAAAATGTTCGAAGTCAAACAGGTTTCATACGAACTATTTAAAATAATTAAATACGCACAAGATGAAATTATTCATTGCGTTCAACATAGTTCATAAAATGAGTTCCACTGAACAAACAACTAGATCTTGAAAATATAAATGTTCACAGAATTTATTTAATGATGGATAATTTTGAAGGTCCTATTGGGACAGCACGGATATGAAGCACGGAGATGAAATTAATTCCTTAATATTCAACGATATGAATTTTGAAGATACACGATAAATATTTTGCTTTAGAGTATCGAATTTTATCATATATTTTCAAATCAAATATTTGAACTAAATTTTAGTCAGTTCTCTTAATCAGGCTGCTTCTAAATGCTATGTACGAATTTTGAATTGAGATGGAGAACGCTAAAACAAACAGTTTTCGTTCATGAATATATGTTTAAACATACGTCATGAATATATGTCAGATTGGTACCAAAGGGTGAAGTTGGGAGACCAAGAATATTTTATTGGATACATTATTATATCTAAACACATCACGAAATCTATTACGTATTTTATTAGCGGATACACTACTAATTCTAATATATTTCTAAATCTACTTGTTGATAATATCAACCAGATGATATAAAATATACAAAAAGCAAAGTAACAATAGGCTGTCTTTGCACATTTATTTTGTTTTGAAATATTTCTTGAGTGAGAGTTTTAATGTCTGACGATAATGTTCAACGACTTGAAAAACCGGATGTCGTTCATCCTCATCATTGTGTAAATATTAAGTCAAATTCACTGGCTAGTTTACATTTCTAAATCCATTTGTTGATAATATCAACCAAATGATATAAAACTACAGAAAAGCCAACTAATAATAGGCTGCATTTTTACATTTATTTTGTTCTAAAATTTTTCTTGAGTAGGAGTTTCAATAGCTAACGGTGATGTTCAGCGACTTGACAAACCAGATTTTGTTAATCCTCATCATGTGTAAGTAGAGTTAAATGCACTGGCTAGTTTCACGGATGATTCAGCTGCAACCATATGATGGTCGCGGTTCGCAGTCACTAACAACTTTTATTGCAGCTACCTTTTCCTTGACATGCGTATAATTCGCTCTATTAACCCAAGTTTGTGGTTCACTATCCAAAAGGTCATAAACAATCTTTAAAACCGGAAAAATATTGTAAGATATTTTAGTGGCAAAGTTTGGTAATGATCTGTTTATATTAGTTTTAATTTTTGTTTAAACAGTAAAACTTTTCTTCGAAATTTCTTATCGCTTTAAAGAAATGTTCGCTTCAATTGGAAAATGATCTGAAAAGATTTCTAATGCAACAAGGTCTTCATATTAATACCATAACTAACCTTTAAGCATTAAAAATGCAGCTTGCGCAGCTAGATTGTCGATATCCATATAAGATTCTAGAGTTTGTGGCAAGCGCAAATCCTTTTTAGAGCGTCATAACTGCTATAGGGGCAGAGAACTATGCTTTCACATAGTTTATAAGCAGGAAGCGACAGATTCATAGTCTGCTTAAATTAAACTGCTCCAGAAAACAAAATATTTTCAGGCAATAAATCCTTTCTGACATCCTTCTTGCTCGACCATAAGCGTCTGGAAAATTAAATTTTATTTCATTTGGAATGCATTTTGTGTCACCTAGAATTATTAGAGATAATCTTTCGAACTCCAAGTAGTCATTACAGGGTTGATACTTTAATTGAGTATGTAGGGAATTCCAGACGATCATGTTTTAATTCAAACTACCGATTGTCATCTTCTGTTCAGGATTGCACCATCTGTTCTCATCATCTGTGTTAGGAACATCCATGTTAACTGGTACATAGTTAGATAAGTCAAGAAAATACCAATATTCCTTAAATTTAACTATAAATGCTATTTGATGACCTAATGCAGCGAAATTTTTTTCATATGCAGTAGTGGCAATTAGTTCAAGAGTATAATGTCTGCAAGTTAAAAATAGTAGACGCTTATTAAATACTTTTTGAATGACTAAAATAGAATCAGAATGAATCCCAATATTTATGCTTATAGTGTCAAAACGTAAACCTGCGATGCAGTCCACAACTTCATCCCAATTATCCCATAATTCTCGTATTATCCATCTCGAGACACGTGCCTAATGGTATTCTTGAAATACCCAACTGTTTCTCAACTTGAAAACCAGAGATAACAACGGGCATATGATCTGTTTCTGCTCCATGGTCTGGTAATAATTTGCCGTCATTTTTTTTTCCCCAATGGCCAGGGATTGACTCCTTCATCTTCGCCTATACATCGGCCAAAACAGTGAACCTCTTAGCCGTCAAATGACGTTGCCCCAGCTCACCAGTGGGTGTGGGGACACATTGCGCCCAACAACACAAACATCCATGTCTCACATGGGACTCGAACCCACAACGTGGCGGCCGATCAATCGCAGGAAACGCTCGCCTTGACCGTTCGGCCACCACGTCGACTGATTTACCGTCAAAATGACAAACTAGTTATGAGTTAGGATAGAACTTTTCTTTTATACTATTTCCGACAACCTTGCGCACTGTCTTCCCTGATCTATACTATGAAGATGGTGACGATGTCATATTACCTACATTGGTCAAAACTGCTGTTAAAGCAGGAACAACAATGAGCATTTTCTCATGTGGTGCAGTTTTAGTTATCTAAGCTTGCAATAAACATTGGATTATCTACCACTTGTCGTTTCCTTAAATATTGACATTTTTTACCTTTGCAGCAAAATGGCCTAAGCTTTACATTGGTGATAAATCTTCTAGCACTTTCAATAACCTGTTGATAATATTTATTTATTATTGGTTCAAGTTCGTCATCGTTGCCCTCATTGAAACAAGGAGTCCGCTGGTGTTAATAAGCTTTCTTCACCCCCTAATGTGGATGCACTAGAAAAAGTTAGATTTTTCCATTTCTGACAGTACCATCTTTATAGCTTTTTTGGGTTCATGATAATCCTTAACCTTTCGTTTCTGTTTCATTTTCTCTTTTTCAGTAAAAATTTTGTCTACACCAATCATAATCATATTCCTGTCTGGTAGTGAGGTCCGAGGTAAGATGACCTCGCAAAAATTCTAAATCTTTCAAAAATATTGAAAGGAATTTTGATAAGCCTTTTAGAATTGCCATTTGAAATGTTGAATAGCCTTGTTGATTGATCCAGAACCATGCTTCCTAGTTCTATCTGGCAGTGTGTTTACCTAATTTTGTTTTTACATATGCTGACATATTTTTCATAAACATATTTTAATTTGGCAATTGCATTTGGCTTTTGAGTTGTTGGAAAATTATCCAATTGCCATAACGGATACAATTCATTAACTACATTTGAAGAACGCACAGATAGAGATTGTTTATTAGTCTGAAAATCATAAAATAGTTTATAATAGTTGCAAAGTACTTACTTGACAGTGGGCACACTGATTGAATTGTTCTTTATCAAGTTTGGAAATTTGATTCCCAATTAACCAAACCTTAGTTGAACAATATGTGGTTACTCTTTTAATTTGTTTTGTTACTGATAAATCCCACATTTTTCATTCAGTTATAATTTTGATGTCCCTTAGGTGACCAAGATAAAAACTGGGCACCTGACGTTATATGTACATCGACTTCAAACGGCTTGCGTGACTGGATAAACAAGAAAGATCAATCATACTTAAAGCATTGATTATGAAACACTTTCCAACTTCAATGCAATTTTATTTAAACATGTCTAAAATGCAATACATTCCTCGATAATATTTTAAAACTTATCACAATACTACATTAATTTATTATATTTGAAACCTTAAACCTTCATCGAAAAAAATTAACTTCATTCAAATGACGGCATTAAAGTATAAATTGCTTGGTTTAAACATCTCTAAAATGTGATACATGCCTCGGTAATAATTTTAGAATTATCATAATACTACGATAATTTATTATATTTGAAAACTTCATCGAAAACAACTGAAATTGATTCAAATGACGTCATAAAAAAATAACACGCCTGGCTCGCTCTATAAAAGCAACATTTCATTCATAAATAATTCCCCCATTCATGTCATTCATCACAATACTATAATAATTTATTTTATTTAAAAATTAAGACCATGGAGCTAGAAGTAAGTAAACTCTATGCGTAAAACTTCATCGAAAAATATCGTCCTTCTCTTTCTAAAATCAATGAATATTTCATTCATATCAGCTAAGCAGACTCCATGGACAAAATGATTTTGTGTTAAAGAATTACAACGATTCTAATACAACTCATTCTACATATTTTGCTGTTTACATTTTACATAGGTGAAAAATAGGCTTAATAATAGAAATAATCAAATTTGGTTGAGCATTTAAACTGAAATATATTGTCATTGCGTTGTATCAGTATGTAGATGCACAGAATTTAGGCAAAAATAAAGTAGTTTTAGGATGGATACAACACTCAATATGAATTAAAACGAACATTAAAAATCACGATTTTGACACAAGATGGATGCCATATATCATTTTGAAGTGGGTCATGTGATCGTTTCATATCATGGACACGTGATCGCTTCATATAAGAGGTGTTATTATTATTTTAATTTTTATTTAAAAAACTACTGAATATATTTCGCTGAATTTTTTTTTATATATTTTATGGAACAATTTGAATACTGCCTAAAATTTTCGAAGCAATTTGTGAATTTTAAATCTGCTTAAAAAATGCTTGAAAAATTAGGTCCCATAGGGCTCAATGTATTCCATTTTTTCAACCCGGGTTCAATCCAAAACTAATTGGGTGATATTATTCATTTATATTCCCAAAGGTCCTACAGACCGTCTGAACAACATACTAAAATTTCATTTTGATTAAGTCATTTTTACGGCAGTTATCGTGCTAACGGACAGACAGACAGACAGACAGACAGAATGAACAAAGTCATAAACACTTTTCAACTTTGTTGTAAAGTGTTAAAAAGGGAGAAAATCAATGCAATTTGCAAGCCCCATGATATGGCGAGAACTGACAAATCATGCAAAAAATTGTTCTTTTTGCTGTACCAATATTTTTAGCTTTTCGTCGAAATGTAAGCATAAAATTATTTATCCAAGCTTTAGCTCCACAATAAGATCAGTTCCTTATGATGGCACTTTACTTGTTTCAGACCTTCTACAGAATTGTCTGACAGTTTTAGAAGAAATACGTTTGACGACCGGAAAATGCAAAACACTCTTCTGATGAGAACTATGCACCTGCAGAAAGTAATAGAAAACTAAAATAGTTTTATCAATATGACTTAATGACCATATGCGAGATCTTTCTCTTTAAAAAACCAAAGCAGAACTTCTTATTTCAAGCTTTAAAGAAAGAAATCGTTGTGAGGCTAATGTTACAATTTGCCATTACCGAATGATAAGTTGTAATATTATTACTTATAATTACTTATTACGTAATTACTTATTCAGGACTTTTGAAAATGTTTTTCACAGTAGATGATCCCATTGTATTCTACCATGTTATATATGACCTTTTCAGAAATATAAAACAAGAGCATGAGCCGTCGTATTTTTCATAGATTCTTTGCGTAGAAATCTAAAAGCTGCCGTCTTCCATTGTGGAAATTTTAAACGATCCATTCCGATTGCTCATTTTGTACAACTAAAAGAAACTTGCGCAACATGAAATTTCTGTTTGAGGCAATTAAATATAATGTCTACCAGTGGAATATCTGTGGCGATTTAATTGTTCTTGATATGTTTTTTGTATGAAAGGAAGTTTTACCACGTTCTGCTGATTTTTATGTCATTGGGGTAGCCGTTGCATTTCTAGCCATTTTAAGAAGCATAGTTGGGAACCACGGGAAACATATGAACCTGGGAATAGTGTTCAAAACATCCAACTAGTTGATCCAACTAACATTTTGCTTCCATCAATTTATAAATCATGGATTAATAAAGAAATTTGTAAGGTCTTTGGCTAAAACAAATTCAAAAGGATTTTAATACCTTTGCAAAAAATTTCCGTGACTTAGTTCTGCAATTCTAAAGGAAGAGGCAGATCTTTGTTGGCCCGCAAATACATGAAATTGTGAAAAATGAAAAATTTTTAGAGACCCGGCAGAAAAAGACTGAGCAGCCTGGGAATGCTTCATCTGGGTTTGCAAATACTTTTGAGACAACAAAAAATCGCCTGAATTTAAACGTGGAATTTAAAAATTGTTGAAAGTATACCCGGAAATAAGATGTCAAATATCTTTAAAAATGCATTTTTTGCATTTGCATTCTTTCCCGACAATATTGGATATGTGAGCGACGATCAAAGTGAATATTTTCACCAAGACATAAAGTTGATGGAGCATCGCGCTATCAATGTTTTAGGAATGATTCTATAGTGGTAAATCTAAGCAAAGTACGACCTCGAAATTTGGTGCATAGGTACTTCAGGACCATCGGTGTACTTTAGCATTATTATTTTTTTTTAATTTCGATTTAGTTTATAGTTTTTTTATGTTTTACCTCGATTTAGGCAGATAATTTACACAAATATATTCCTTAGTCACCAAATTATTATCATCAAGTTTCCATCTTGACACCATCGAGTGATCAAAAAACCTTCCAGCAATGTTTTAACCGAGTCCATGAAACAAATCCTTCATATTTATTTATTCTTTTAAATAATATATCGAAATTTAAATTTTCTTCTTGACTTGTTTTATTTGACCGCGTTTTCATAAGCGGTCGAAATAGAGCATTTGAAACATAAAAATTACTTTATTTGAGGAAAATATAGGCAATTGTGATTCTAATTTTGTGATTGCGAAATTTTATTCGTATTGTGAAAATGATTTTAACATAATGAATTGTAACATAATGATTTGTAAACAGACGATTGATATGAATGAATTTTTTATTGATTTTACATACAGAAGGAAGCGATTTTATAGCATTACCTTTTTTTATTAAGTTTCCAAGTAAAATGAATTTTTGCAGTACTGTGATAATTTAAAAAATATCAGCGCTGCAAATAAAATTGCATTTCAGTTGGAAAGTGTTTCATAATCAATGCTTTATGCATGATTAATCTTATTAATGCTTTTTCGGAGATAATTGCGATTTAGAACTTGCAATTTTAGGATCGAAATCTTTTTAAATTGTTTTCTATTATTTTAATTACTGGCATTTATTTAATTATTTATAATTAGTGAGTGCTAATTTAGGACTATGACAAACACGAGCATTTCTATACTATAAAATCCTTAAAATTCTCATATTTAGAAATCAAATCAGAAAAATAACTGAAAGTTTTATCCCCCCCCTCCCCCCCCACACACACATACACCTATAACTAGACATATTTCCAGAAGAATTTGAGAAGAAGGTCTTAAAATACTATGATTGCCATTCAAAATCTTGAATTCAGAAATTCTCAGGAAAACAATACTTCTTCGATACAACAGTATGATAAAGTAAATAAACAAGATATTCCAAAATTGTAACGTCTCAAAGTAGTGAAATAAATGCTTTTAACACAAAATTTTATGACATTTAATCGCAACATTAAATATGTCGAATTTTATATTTATATGAAACATTAACTTTTTAGGATAAATCCTCGTGTGTTTGAGATCATAAAATAAGTTAAACACTCCTCATGACATTTTTATTACACGTTTCCAGGGCAATTCAAGTGTTTAGAAGCAGCTGCTGTAAATCAAAAACGAAAATCTATGACACAAAAATGTCCATATCAAAAGACGCGCAGGTATTTAAGACATGAGAATAATATTCGGAAAACCTTAAAAAGTTAGAAAATTCCCGTTTATTATTATCTTTACAGTTTTTTATACTGCTTTATTGGACGTTATTTTTTTTTGCTATGAACAAGTTATATACGAGTTCCATTTTTGATTATTTTATTCTAACTAATAAATTCCACAATTTATTGAAATTGGGTAAGCGTACTTCACAAGGAAGTACCTAGTCAAACGTGGGAATCCATGATATCCAAGCGTACCCGCGCAAATTGTACAACATAATTTAACAATGCCTGTATAAATATGTTATTACTCCAAGTAGCATCCTACAATCCCCCAATTGAGATCTCATCAACAAAGGATAAATTAATTCGGAGATAACTGGTGCATTCGAATAGAACATCACAACTTTTATAGATCGACTTAGAAATTCATAAAAAAATTAAGAAATAGCGTAAATGCAATATTTATTAAAAATTTTAATACGTCGCTCTATATTAACACAATAGATTAGAATCATGCGAATTTTCAATTTCATGAAAAAAGACTAAAATACGCATATTACAATGTATTTAAAACAAAATAAATATTTAGGAATTGTCCAATGGTTTCAATTCAAAGCTCTTTAGGAAGACCGTCTTTGATCTTTCCGATGGTAATCATGAATACAATGTGATAATATTTTCCATTGCTAGGACTAGTAAAGCTGAGAAATCGATAGTAAGAGCATGAAAATGTTACATACATATATATATACAGGGTGTCCCAAAAATGACTGACACATTTGAAAAATCCATTAGAAAAACAGAAGACGATAGAAGTGTAAAGTTTGCTTCATTGTACTTGGGAAACCAGGGAATTTTATTCAACCAATTTTCAAAATTTGTTACTAAGGTCACCAACAGATGGCGCTGCAGTTATGCGAGAGCTGCAGTGAAAGGCATACTGTCAGATCGATATTCTGTACTTTGCGCATCATTCTGCTAGCGTGTGCTTCTCAAAGATTTCAAGTTGCTGTTGGTTTATTTGTTGAAAATGGTTTATTCGTTGGAACAGTGTATATTTCGTGTTTTGTAGTTTCACCGCCTGGACCACAGTTTTGTTGAAACGAGGCGCAATTTCCAAAGGAAATTTAATGTCTAAAAAAGACCGTCAATCAATACAATAAAAGTTCTGTTCGAAAAATTTAAACGAAATGAGAATGTCAATGATGACCGTGCTGGAAATGTCGGCCGCTCAAGTTCGACAATGACAGAGGCGAATGCTGAAGTCGTTCAGCAGGTGATCCAACAACGGCCCCCGGTTTCCGTTCACCGTATTGCATCTGAGGCTGGACTAAGACGAACATCCACGCACCGTATCATGCGCCACAGCCTTCACTTGTTTCCATACAGGATTCAAACTCGCCAACCCCCTAGGTGATGGTGCCATGAATGCACGCGAAACGTTCGCGAAAGCTATGCTGCAGCAGCTGGATGCCTGCGAAATCGATGTTAGAAACATTTGGTTCTCCGAGACATATTTTCCCTCGACGGCTTTGTCAACAAGCAGAACTGACGAATTTGGGGAACAGAAAATCCGCATGTTTCCATACCTTCATCCCTGCATCCCGCAAAAGTCATGGTTTGGGCCGCCATTTCCTCCAAGGGACTCATTATGCCATTTTCCCATTACGAAACGGTTACTGCAGTACGGTATTTTGGCATTCTACATGAATTTGTGGTGATTCAAAATGCTATGGAGGACGGTAGGAACACCTCGTGTTTCATGCAAGACGGTGCCTGGTCGCATCAACCGCCTGAAGTGTTCGATTTCCTTAGCGAACATTTCGATGATCGTGTGATTGCCCTTGAATACGCCAGGCATAGAGGACGTGGCATGGATTGGCCTCCCTATTTACCATATTTGACGCCATGTGACTTTTTTCTGTAGGGGTACCTGAAAGATCAGGTGTATCGCCAAAATCCACAAACGATTACGAAAATGCAACAATGCATCTCTGCTGCATGCGAGACCATTCCGGCTGAAATGTTTGCACAGGTGTCGGCGAATTTTGTTCTCAGACTGCGCCTATATTGTTGATGCAAATGGTGGTTATTTTGAAAACATCGTTTTGTAGGTTTTGCAACATGGTCATAACGTTTATTAGTTCTCCCATGCAGCAGCGTCATCTGTTGGTGACCTTTGTAACAAATTTTGAAAATTAGTTGAATAAAATTCCCTGGTTTCCCAAGTACAATGCAGCAAACGTTACATTTCTATCGCCTTCTGTTTTTGTGACACCAGAAATAGATACTTTGGTGAGACAGTTTTATGTACAATATTTATTGTGTCTGAAACGACAAACAATACGTCCAGTCTGGATGACGCCAGGTTTATAATGTGAACCCAGAGGTCAGACAGAGGGGAGTGTCAAGACAGAAGGGGCCGAACTGGCCCTTACGAAAATGGAAATAACGACATTGGATAAAAGGTTAGACAATGGTGAAGGTGCCTGTTGCGTCACCTTAATGCTGCAAATATGAGAAAAGGGGGAGTAACACCCCCGAGGAAAAAAGCCACAACCTGTGACTTAAGAACAACACTTGTTTTTAGAGAGACGATAGTGGTGCGACATTATGACTAGAACGATATGACTTGGCGAATACAGAAATGACTACGAGAGTGACATAAGTGGAGTGTTGTGTCAGCAGTACAACATGATCGACGAAGTTACGGGGCGATGCATTACACTACGAGTTAATGCTAGTAATAAGGACGACATCAAGTACGTGCTACTAACAAAGTCCAAGACAGACTTGAAGGTATGTGTTCCTCAAAAAGATATCTAGGTCTAAACATATTTTAGGCAATTTAAGTGGTCTCACATGTTCCCTCCGCTGAAATAATATGATTAATTGTTGTAATTGAATAATTAAGTTATTATGTTTTTAATAAATGTTTTATTGTTAAAATTAAAATGGTGTGATCCATTTAGTACTATATTAATTAATAATTCTTTTACAGAACTCGCGCGAAAGTTAAATAATTGGAGAGTAATAGCGGCACAACAAAGCAATGTACAATTTAATAATGAGTCTACGAATACGAGCAATTTACGACCATGACAATTTAGCAGTAATATATAAAATAGATATTTATTTTATTTAATGTGCCACAGTTTTTTAATGCATTTTTCAAATGTGTCAGTCATTTTTGAGACACCCTGTATGGATATATACATATTATATATATGTATATATATATATGTATATATATGTTATGTATATATATACATATGTATGTAATATATATGTGCGTGCTTGTGTATGCGTTTGTGTCAGTGAGACTTTGGATTTCAGTCAATATTCGCACACATCGTTCTTTAACGATCTAAAATATTATTACAAAGTTTTCCTTTTTGCACAGTCGGAAAGACCAATAATTTATCTTTCAAACAAACTATAACTCAAATCAGTGCGATTATTAGACCATTTTTAGTGAAATATATATACTGCTTATAAGTGATTCATATATAATATAATTACATAAAATTATATACTTAAAGGGGGGTCTTGTAGTTTTACATTATGATATACAAAAGCAGACTTGCCATCCTTCGTTTTTCATCACTTGCGTGCAATATTACAGATCACTCTGTTAAAAAACAAAACTTCAGAAACTTATTTATTAATTAGAGTTAAATTTTTATCCGAGCTATGTTTCATGAGCGGTTTTTTCATACAGTCATTTGTAATCTTTGTATTTTTTAGTTTTTGCTGAGAGTGCGGGCGATTTGATTCGTGCAAAATTCGGATCGAAACTATTTTAAATTGTGTTCAAATGCATTATTGAAGCAACGAGTGCTTATTTAATTATTTATATGTCGTGGACGCTTATTTAGAACCCGAACAACGCCGAGTAATTCGTTCTAGTATATTATAAATTAAAATGTCAATCAGTGCTTCTTTGTGTCTGTGCAGACTGTAGTGAAAACTCTAAGCGTTTTGCAGCCCAGAATTTTAGTACACAGGTAAATCAAGACCCAATTAGGAGCATATCAGCGTTATTTTTTCAAATTTCGAATTAGTTTTTACTTATTTTATGTAATAGTCCAATTTGCAGCATGCGTGTGTATGTGTCAGTGAGACTCTGGAAACGATATTTTTGAAAGAGAATAGAGCGATTCAAACGAAAATTGGTGCAAAATTATAATTCGTGAATACTGGAAGGCTATTTTTTATACTCAATCGAATATTCAGAACCCTCCAAATTTTCGAGTGAAAAATTGAAAAAGTCTTCAAAAAATCAAAAGCTTTAATAAAGTTACTTAAATATTCTTTTTTATGTCTTTTTTCATTAGAAAACGATTGACATAGATTTTACAACGCAAGCCTTAACCGTTCTCAAAATAAATATAGAAGTACTCGACTCCAGAGGGAGATTCCACACTAAACATTCGTCAGAGAAATCGAATTGAGAGGAAGGCGCTCGCGAGGGGAGCAGATGACGATACGGATACCTCACCTGCTTCTCGCCATTCCAGAGATATGGTAGGTTGTATAATGATGGCGGAGAATAAAGATTTCACATAATCACATGATCCGTTTCTGATGTGGTTGAATACCCGGCTTTATTTCGTTTAGTGCACTCACCGAGTCTACAAGCATGCACTTCCGACAATAAAGAGCCGATGTTCATCAAGAACCAAAGAGTTCTTAGTCTCAGGTAACTTCCACGACATCGGAACAACTAGCTCAACTTTCTGGATTCGTTGCCCTCACAGCAAAGATCGTCACATGTGTGACAGTGTCGTTGTGGTCACGTGACACCTGGGTCACAATATGATATCATATTTGTGACTAATATGCGACTTTACGTATTATTAACTTTGTAACTTCATTGTGACTTTATTCTGTGACGTTTCCGCAATTTAATTAACACGTAACAATGTGATGACATTACAATGGCAATTACAATGTGACGTCACAAATAAGTTAATATGCGACGTCACAAAAAACCATGAAAATGACCAAAATGACTTTGCTGTGACCTCAATATGACATTGCCGAGACGCACTGCGACGTCCTGTGACGTCCCAAAGCCACAGTGTGACGTAAATCTTACGTCACTGTGAAAAAAAAATGCTGTTTGGGTGCAAACAACGATTCCGACATATATCAACGATTTATTACAACACATACTTCTTCAAGTATGTGTTTTTTACTCCATTAAATAACCCTAAACACTCTATTTACCTATTTACCAAATACATTTCAAAGTTCATTTTTACTATTATATGTTGCTCTTGTATATCACGCATACCACCTTATTAGGCGTTTCCACTTCTTTAAAGTTTTATGCGTAAAATTTTACTCGATGTAAATGACTTGTGTTAAATGTTACTGAATACAAAATCACATGTGTCAGTTTTTTGAAATGCCGTAAATTGCATTTATCAATTTGTTCAATCTGGAAAACATGCATTTGTTAAATTTTGGCTAAAAATACCACACGTGCGAAAACACATGTTATTTTCCATAGGAAACTTAGCATACATACTGTCTTTGAAACGTTAAAAATCACATTTGTTAAATTTCACTAAATGCGAACTCACATTCGTTGGTTTTTGAAGTGTTGAAAACTTACATTTGCGATTTTTTTAAAGTTGAAAACTTGTATTTTTTACATTTCGTCGAAAAATAACACACTTACGTAAACACATGTTATTTTCCATAGGAAAATTAACTCACATGTTGTTTTTGAAACATCGAAAATCGTATTTGTTAAATTTCACTACCCGCAAAATCACATTTTTTGGTTTTTGAAACTTTGAAAACATGTATCTGTTAAATTTTCACACGATAGACATTTGTACATGTCTATTCCAGTGTTTGTGTTTTAAAAAATGCTTCATGTGAGGCACTCAAGTTTAGAAAATGCTCCAAATCTATTCACAATTAACTTAAAAAAATATGGGACTTTCTACTAAGTGAATTTTTAAAGGTTTGAGAGGGAATTATTTAATTAAAATCTATTATTTTTATAAAATGTAATAAGGTTTTAATATATCTTAATGAGCTTTAATCCTACGATGTTCTCGTTAATGTATCGATTACGATTACTAGAAGGGTACTATCGATGACGATTATAAAAGATCGTCTATTTTAAATAGTATTAGAGTTTATGTAATTATGGTAACTTGTACTCAGTTTAATGGTAACTGTGATACAGCCTTGGCTTGGTAAGGGTATGGGTTGCCTTCAGACTGTAATTTAGTAATTCTAGACAAGAATTTCATATCGCTAGGTTGCACTTTGAGTGCCCTCTCCTAGTCATATATTGACATGTCTGCTTTAACTAGCAGTATTGGACATGCTACATCTAGCATTACTGATGATCCTATGCCTGATGTTACATCTTTAAACAGGATTGGACATGTAAGTACTTGTCCGCCCCCCCGGGGCGGCGCCACCTTTGATGTGGTGTACGGATCTTAGCTCTGTAGCTCTGGTTCTCCGTATGGGGGCATAATAATCGGGTTACCTGGTGGTCGATGAACTGTCCGTCGAACCAGCGAGGCTATCAGGCCCCGACTCTTCAAGGTGGCCATGACCACTGGACTGTGCCTATTCATGGTCTGAGCCAAGGTCCGGTCAGTGGCTGGGGTCGGGTTTGACGGGTGTTCTTCGGACCTTGCCCGGTGAATGATCCCATCGAGAACGTGGCCCTCGGCTGCGGCTTGCTGGAAGAGATTTTGGTTAGCTGTGCTTCCTCCCCCTGTAGACGGCATAAACCTTACGGTTGCCGCGGGAGGTTGATTTTTCTCTTTTCTCTGTAAGTTCTTGATCGAAGGGTTGAAAACTCATATTTGCAATTTATTTCACATGATAGACATTCATACATGTCTTTTCCAGTGTTTGTATTTTAAAAATTGCCTCATGTGGCATACTCACATTTAAAAATTGTTTGATTCACAGTTAACTTTAAAAATATTTATAACCGTCTTTAAAGCTTAACATAATATCCCTTTCAACCGCTAGGTGACGCTGGTAGTTCTGCTCCGCCAATGCCAGTGAACCCCAAGTGCCAAGTGTTGCCACCCCTCAAAAAGTTTCTTTGAATCTTTGAAAACACTCAAGTACCGTCTTTGGTAGTTCCCCTTTCAAACGCTAGGTGGCGCTGGTGTTTCTGTTCCGCCACTGTCGGTGAACCCCAGGTTCTGCCACCACTCAAAAAGTTTCTATACACTCTTTACATCATTGAAAAACTCATTCAGTGAAAAAATTAAAAGTTTCTTCACAATACAATTTATTCACCGCTAGTTAGCACTGGAGGTTCTGCTCCGCCTCTGTCAGTGAACCTCAGGTGTTGCCACCCCTCAAAAGCTTAGACACACCCTCTTTACCTCATTAAAACTCATTAAGTGAAGAAAATTAAAGTTTCTTCACAATACCCTTTTGTCCACCACTAGGTGACACTGGGAGTTCTGCTCCGCCTCTGTCAGTGAACTTCAGTTATTGACACTGCTCAAAAGTTTCTATGCACCCCCTTTACCTCATTAAAAACTCTGTAAGTTAAACGAATCCTCACAATACCCTCGTACAAGACCACGACATCATTGCCACCCTCGAAAAATGTTTCTGAACATTAAAATTTTTCTGAACATTTTATCGGTATAGTGGAAATAATTTTTGTTTGAAACAAGCGACTTAGAAATTGAGTTTAATGTTACCTGCGTCAGTATCTTGCACTTATTTAGGACACGGACAACACCGAGTTATTCGTTCTAGTCTGTTTATAAACAATACCGATACTCGCACAATAAAATAAGAGCCCAGAACACATTCCTCCATCAGATTCAGGTCTAGGTAGCTGTCGCCTCAAGCGTGCACCGTCAACGTCTGATAACTAAGCTACAACCCGAGAATCATGAGTGCAGACCCGAATCCTTCTCAAGAATATTAGCACAACTGATCTACTCCGGCTAAGCAGATCCTGCGGCTAAAATACGATCTTGGATTCTAAAATAAAAAAAATCTGATGTGGGCAACTTTCCTTATATAATGTAATGAATTTACTACTTTTACAGTAAAAAAATAGGTTTTTCTTATAGTAGATACTAATATTCTTTCCAAGATATTGAATTTTCGACAATTAGTCGCCATTTTCATTGATTTAGCGTCATTTTTATCCATTTGGCGAGATTTTCGTTAATTTGGCAACGTTTCAAAAAGTCGCCAAGTTGGCGACATCCCGCCAAATTCGCTGCCAAAATTTCGCCAAGCGTTATGGACGAAGAAATAAGTTATTCTTATAGCAGATATATGACTATTGGCGTTCAAATACAAAAGTATTACTCAAAGTATCTTTTTTCATGAATGGAACGAGCTAGATCCACGAGAATGATGTCACCCAATTTATCGTATGGTATTACATATGAAAAGTGAACATGTTTCTCAATAGGAAATATTTTTTTTTCATTTTACATGGCTTTTTAATAATTTTTTTGAAAAATGTGCAATATCTCGAGAACGGTTCATGTTAGCATTCTAAAATTTATGTCCATCGTTTTGTAATGAAAAATTACATAAAAAATGTCTATTTGCGTAACTTTATTAGTGGTTTCGATTTTTTGACAATTTTTTAAAAATTTTATTCGAAAATTTAGGGTGGTTCTGAACATTCGATTACGTATAAAAACAATAGGCTTCCAGTGTTTACGGATTGTGATTTTTGTACCAAATTTGGTTCGAATCGGTTCATTCTTTCGTCAGTTATCGTCTCCACAGACTCACTGACACACACACACACACACACACATACTTTCACACACACACACACAGACATCACTTCAAAAATGTTTGATTCGTGATCAGGGATGTTTGAAACGTGCTCTCCCGTCGAAAACTCGATTTCGAATTTTCGACCCCGTCACAATACTTTCCTTATACATTATGTATATAAGGAAAGTAATAAATCGTTTGTTAATATGAACACGATTTTCATAGCATTAAAAAAATTCTGGTTGTTTTATATAACTGCTTTTCTCGCTTTCTAATAAAACACTCAAACAATGTGATGTAAAACTAAATATTACGCTAAAATTGTTCTTTCAAAATTACTGAAATACAAAAGAACCAAATTTATTATTCAAATTTATTTATTTATTTAAAAAACAAATTGGAATCTGCATTTTGTAAGTCATCTGATTTATTACTTTCCTTATATACATAATGTATAAGGAAAGTATTGTGACGGGGTCGAAAATTCGAATTCGAGTTTTCGACGGGAGAGCACGTTTCAAGCATCCCTGATCACGAATCAAACATTTTTGGAGTGATGTCTGTGTGTGTGTATGTGTGTGTGTGTGTGTGTGTGTGTGTGTGTGTGTCAGTGAGTCTGTGGAGACGTTAACTGACGAACGAATGGACCGATTCGAACCAAATTTGGTACAAAAATCACAATCCGTAAACACTGGAAGCCTATTGTTTTTATACGTAATCGAATGTTCAGAACCCCCCTAAATTTTCGAATGAAATTTTGAAAAAATCGTCAAAAAATCAAAACCGCTAATAAAGTTACGCAAATAGACATTTCTTATGTAATTTTCCATTAGAAAACGATTGGCATAAATTTTAGAACGCTAACATGAACCGTTCTCGACATATTGTACATTTTTTAAAAAAATTATGAAAAAGTCACATAAAAAAAAAAAAATTCCTATTGAGAAACATGTTCACTTTTCATATGTAATACCATGCGATAAATTGAGTGACATCATTCTCGTGGATCTAGCTCGTTCCATTCATGAAAAAATATACTTTGAATAATACTTTTGCATTTGAACGCCAATAGTCATTTATCTGGTATAAGAATATCTTATTTCTCCGTCTATAACGCTTGGCGAGATTCTGGCGACGAATTTGGCGGAATGTCGCCAACCTGGCGACTTTTTTGAAATGTTGCCAAATTAATAAAAATCACGCCAAATGGATAAAAATGATGCTAAATCAATGAAAATGACGACTAATTGTCGAAAATTCAATATCTTGGAAAGAATATTAGTATCTACTATAAGAAAAACCTATTTTTTTACTGTAAAAGTAGTAAAATAATTACATTATATAAGGAAAGTCATGTGTTGCCCACATCAGATTTTTTATCGTTGCTTCTAAAAAAACTAAGGTTGGCACAATTCTATAATTTAGCTTAAACATAAGCATATTAACAAAAAAATTTTCGATTTCATAAGTAATTTTAATTTTGGTAATTTCTTAAGCGATCTCATTCAGGCATCGCTGTGGACTGTTTCAAACTTCAGTGGATATTTTGAGTTCCCTCTCTCTGGATCAGATCCATTTTAAAGAGGGATTAAAGGGTTACTCATAATGGATTGTTTCTCGGCATTCGGATAGAAACATCAGAGGTTTTGAATATTTTTCCTTCTGCTTTGCGGATGTAGTAGACGTCCTGATGTGTGATCATAGATTATTTGAGGGTTAAAGCTATTTAGACGCGTTTTCATAAGCGGTCAAAATGGAGTATTAGAAAAATAAAAATGGCATTGTCTGCGGACAATATAGATAATTGTGATTATCATTTTTTGATTTGGAGATTTTATTTGTATCCTGATATCCTGAAAATGATTTTTGATTGAAACAGGCGATTTAGAAATTGAGTGGGATGTTACCTGTGTTTATATTATTTAAGTACCGTGCATTTATTTCAGACCTAAGCAACGTCGGTTGATTCGTTCTGGAATTTTAATATTATGAACTTTTTATTGAAAAAAACCTGAAAAAGTAGCTCTCCAAGCAAGTGTTTTTCTTATTTTTCTAACTTTCACCTAAAATATATAGTAAGCTATAAGAGATAGATATAAATGATAAACGGCAAAAATGTGCACTAGAAAATTTCTATTTGTTATATTTAAATTAATTCAAATAGTTTTCGAGTAATCGTCTTATCCATTGAAGATGTAAGAAAGTTTTACGTTTTTCAAGTTTGTAATGCTTATAACTAGAAAACCAAAAGAGATATCTATAAATAATAAGCATGAGTTTGTAACAAGAAATTATTATCGTTTTTTGTTATTCGCGTTTTTGTAATCAATTTTTGATCATATATCATGTTATAGCGAGTCTTCATATAAAAATATAGTCAATTCTAAGGACCTTCCCTTTTTTCGTACGATCCCAGAGTGTACTATTTATGTAGGGGGAAGAAATCAACTAATATTAGATGAACTATTATATTATCAACGCAAATACTTAGGTGTCGAAAACCCAGACCACCAAACTGGCCCAAAGATTTACAGCAACAGTTTGGATAGCCGGATTAATACGTATGTGTTGTTGTTGTTTTTGTTGAGACCCAGACCGTCCGACCTACCAGAAAGGTGTAAGATAACTGTTTGGACGGTCGGGAAGTTCCACCCAATTTAGATCGGAACCCAGTGGGGGAGGCATCCACAGGGGAAGTACCCTCCTTCCCCAACCACCAACTTCTCGGAAGGACTTACAGACCCACATACGTATGTGTCGAAAGCCCAGACCGTCCGACTCATCCGAAGATATAGAGCAGCAAATTAGACAGCCGGGAAAAACATACGTATGTGTTGTTGTTGTTGTTGAGACCCAAACCGTCCGACCTACCAGAAAGGTGTAAGGTAACCGTTTGGACGGCCGGGAAGTGCCACCCAATTTAGACCGGAACCCAGTGGGGAAGGCATCTACAGGGACCGTACCCTCCTTCCCCTTCCACCAACCTCTCAGAAAGACTTACGGACCCATATGTTTAACGTGATCGTACTCCTCATGAACACGGTGGCAGTTGTGGCAGCGTGCAAATCCAGCGGCAAACCACCGGGCTAGCCCTGACCACCCTACTCGTCCGAAGACTTAGAGCAGCAAGATGGATGGCCGGACACGCACGCAACATGTGTGTAAAATTTCAAGAAAATCGGCAATCAAAAAATAAATAAGTTTACCATGAACCGGTACGAACCCTCAATGGGCCAAAAATTGTTTTCAAGATTTTATCTAGACAAACAATCAGACAAAGAAAACAACCAAAATTAAATCGTGTAAAAGTTTTAGTTAACTAAAGACATCACATTTTGTCTGCAGTAGAAGACAATTTTCATAATAGAATTATTTTTTAATATATATAAAATTCCAAAAGTTTCCCCCTAAGTTATCCAAAATATCAGGAGCTCAGGAATTTCGCTTTGCTAACGTAATATTACGCCGCATTCTGCTGACGTAATATCTTTTGATTTGCATATTTCATACTCATCTTTTTCTTCCGAATTTTTCGATATGTTTTTCATATAAAGCAGATTCGAAACTTTCATTGGCTGTGCTACATGCAGGAAAAATTTCCCAAAAAAAGTGCAGTACTATATTGATGAATTCATCGGATTGTAGGGAAATTCCCTTAAATCTGATAATACGAATCCGCTTGTCTCCCGATCAATCAAAACATCGATTTAGTCAAAACGAATAAAAATTGTTTGTATTATAAATGTTGATATATGAATGGGATTACTACATATGGAATCTTTTATCTAGCTGAATGTTTCTAAAAACTTTTTTAACTCTTTTAAATGAGACTGTTCGTAGGATGTATGGGAATTAAAATGAATATAATCCAATTATTACTTTCCTTATATACATAATGTATAAGGAAAGTATTGTGAGGGGGTCGAAAATTCGAATTCGAATTTTCGACGGGAGAGCACGTTTCAAGCATCCCTGTTCACGAATTAAACATTTTTGAGGTGATGACTGTATGTGTGTGTGTGTGTATGTCAGTGAGTCTGTGAAGACGATATCTCAGGAACGAATGGAGCGATTCGAATGAAATTTGGTACAAAAATTAAAATCTGTGAAACTGGAAGCCTATTGTTTTTAAATGCAATCGAATGTTCAGAACACCTCTAAATTTTCGAGAGGCATTTTGAGAAAAGCATAAAAAAATCAAAACCTTTAATAAAGTTACACAAATAGATATTTCTTGTGTAATTTTTCCATAGAAAACGATTAACATAGACTTTAAAACGCTAGCATGAATCGTTCTCGAGATATTGCACATATTTCAAATAAATTTATCAAAAAATTCCATTAATTAAAAAAAATATTAACTATTAAGAAACATGTTCAATTTTCATATGTAATATCATGCGATACATTTGGTGACATCATTCTCGTGGATGTAGTTCACTCCATTCATGAGAAAAGATACTTCGAATAATACTTTTGTATTTGAACGCCAATAGTCATTTATATGCTATAAGAATAACTTATTCCTCCGTCCTTACCGCTTGGCGAGATTTTAGCGACAAATTTGGCGGAATGTCGCTAACTTGGCGACTTTTTTAAATGTTGCCAAATTAACGGAAATCTCGCCGAATGGATAAAAATGACGCCAAATCCATGAAAATGACGACTAATTGACTGAATTTCAATATCTTGGAAATAATTTAAATATCGACAATAAGAATAACCTATTTTCTTTTTCACAGTAAAAGTAGTAAATTTGTTGCATTATATAAGGAAAGTCATGTGTTGCCCATATCAGATTTTTTCGGATTAAACCCGGGATGAATAACTGAAACATATTGAACCCTATGGGACTTCATTTTTCACACATTTAAGTAGAGTTAAAATTCCCCAAATACTTTGAAAATTTTACGAAATGTCCAAATAATCGCGTGAAATGCGTAAAAAATTTCATTAAAATATGTTGGGTAGTTTTATTAAATAAAAATTGAAATAACAATGACACCCATCTTATATGAAGAGATCACATTACTCATTACTAAATGAAATGAGGTTTCCATTTCTCGCTGTTACACTAGATGTTTAAAGATCATTTAAATTTATATTTAATTTTGCATCCGCCATAAAACTGATTTTATTTTGCTTATTATCTGTGTATCTATATTCTGTGACAGCGCAATTACAATATATTTTATTTTAATGATCACTAAACTTCAATGAAGATTCCGCATTTACTTATTTCTACAATGAAGACTGATTTTAACTCTAAATTATAGCATTCAGAATGTAAACAAATCAAAAAATTATCGGGTGAGTTGCATAAGAATTTTTCTAATTTTTATTCACGTAAAATTCTTTAGTTCTGGAGCCTGTAATATAAGTGATAAGAATGAAATATTCATTGATTTTTACATAGAGAGGCAGACGATTTATATTTCGATGACTTCATTCACCTTTTATACATTGTATAATGCGTATGTAATACATGAAAGTATTGTGATGGGGTCGAAAATTCGAAATCGAGTTTTCGACGGGAGAGCCCGCTTCAAGCATCCCTGAGCAAAAATCAAACGTTTTTGAGATGATGTCTGTATGTGTGTTAAATTATCAATACGTTTCTAATTTATTTTATATTTTTTTTTCAATATTTCAGATAATTATTAACATTTCTGAAATTGGAAGTCTTGTGTGTTACGTGTTTTTATCAGAATTAATTAATATTTCCCCGTTTTTCATTTGCTTATTGGAAGAAACAAATTTACGGAGTGAAGCAAAACAAATTCAACAATTTCAAAATAAGAACCCTTCTGAATCCGATTTGATGATAAGAGGTTGCAATTCCGTCCCAGAGACTTATTGGGAGAGAATGAGTTGGCCGGTATGAGGATCCGCGGTTCGAGCCCAGCTGGGATAGAATCTTCTTTACAATGACGCCCGAACAAATTAACCCCACAGCAAAGCTTGAGTAACGTATATAAGCAAAAATAACACAATAATGCAGCACACGGCTGTTTCGATCATACGCTGGATTCCCTTTCGTCAGTGCAATAGAGCCAAAAAACCAGAAGTCCAAAAGAGGAATGGGCGCAATTTGAAGAAACAGGGGGTATTATATGCTCAAGAACAGGATTAAGAGCTCACTCAAGAGAGCGAATTAGAAAGCAGAATGAATAACTGTTTAGTCAGTCTGAAACATGGAGTAACACACAACAGGAATAACCCCACAAAACGAATCAAGTCCAATGAGTCAAGTCTTGTTGGGACTGTAATGTCGATTGGCTAACTTCGATAGAGATCAAGCCCCTGCTGTTATAGCAAGGGTTTTTGAAGCCCCTGTAGTACAACAGTACAGTTTGGTTTTATTTCGGAAGTTAGATATGTCTAAAATATCGCTTAATATAAAACCTATAATAATGATTTCCATGTATATGCCAGTGTTTCTTTCATGACTTTCTGGCCAGAGGGGGGGGGGGAGCGAATGAAACTTTAGAGAGCAATTTTCTATTTATCCAATACATATAGGGGAGACCGGGGTAAAATGGCGAGCTGGGCAAGATGACGAATAACAGTTTTAACGACTTTATTCTTAGGTGGCAGCACTTGACGGGCATAGGTACAATCCCCTGTAGCAGAGCAACTAATCGCATGCGGAAGGCCCCATTCTTGCTACACGTACAATTTATATTCTTAATCAAACTTTATTAAGGACCGTGAAACTATTTTCGACTTCTACTAAATAGGCTTGAGCTACTTAAAGGTAAGTCATAAAATTCTGATATAATTTATGGTTACACTTTATAGTATTAAATACTCAGCTAATCTATCATAGTTTTAATCTGATGCATAGTTTACTGTATCCCAGCCATGTGTTTTCTTTTAGTCATTCGGGGCAAGATGAAGAAGTTCGTCATCTTCCACAAAGGAAAGCACGCCCATTTCTTTAGGCTCTAATAATAGCGACACTGAAAGTGTAGATAATACCAACTGTGAACAAATTCCGGAATCAAGATAATCCCCTCTTCCATCAATATTTAAATTTAAACCCTTACCACAAGGTAAAAGATCAACAAAAAAGAGAAGAAAAATGTCAACCAGTGTTTTAACAAGTTCACTAATAAGAAATTTGTTGTTTGAGAAACAAAATTCAAAGGATGAAATGGAAAAAAAGAAAACACTGAGAAATAAGAAGAAAATTGCTAAACAATTACCTTTCGAAGTAAGCACAGATCAAAAGAACAAGGATATTAATTGCCCAGCTTGAGATAAACTTTATATTGATCCACCTGACAAAGACTGGATACTGTGCTTGCTCTCAATGCGTAGCTTGGTGGCATGAAACGTACGGGATACGAAGGAAGGAAATTCATCTGTGACTTTTGTAAATAACATAATTCATTAATGATTGTACACCTTCAAACTCTATTAGTGTTTTGCACGTTCTTGAAGTACCTTGTTAGGTCAAAACATGAGAGTTGTCATCTTGCCCCGTATTGAAAGTCATCTTTCCCCAGCACTGGGGCAAGATGATTTTTTTTTTTACAATATATTAAAACATGTTTATGTATGGTTTAATTAAGGAGATTATCCGATATAATTTTTTATTAATAATGGAACGTATGAGTAATTTATTTATGTTGCAAAAAATATGTATTATAAGTTTTGCGAATTAAAAAAAAATCAAATTCGTTAACCTCGTCATCTTACCCGGTCTCCCCTATATCTAAATGCTGTAACACAAACATAAACAAGGTTCACGTAAAATGTCTCCAGGGGAGGGGCGAATAATCGTCTCTAGGAAGCTTCGCCCCCCAGGAGGTATGCCTGAAATAAGCACTGTTGTTGTTGTTGAAACCCAGACCGTCCGACCTACCAGAAAGGTGTAAGGTAACTGTTTAGACTGCCGGGAAGTGCCACCCAATTTAGACCGGAACCCAGTGGGGGAGGCATCCACAGGGACCGTACCCTCCTTCCCCTACCACCAACCTCTCGGAAGGACTTTCGGACCCACATGTTTAACGTGATCGTACTCCGCATGAACACGGCGGCAGTTTTGGCAGTGGCTGGAATCGAACCCGGGCCTACCGAGTTCAACTCCAGCGCGCTAACCAATGGGCTACCGCGCCCCGAAATAAGCACTGTGTATATCTTCATCTAAACAATTTAAATTTAATAAATTTGCATTATGGGAAGAATGTCAAAAATAAAATCAATCATTTTCAATTTATGGATTTACGCAATATTTAATATCTCGCATATTTCATGACATGATTGCCGCGTTTGATTTATTCTTAAATTAGATTTGTAGTTTGCCATTCGCATTGGAGTAATAGCATTCTAACGTCTGAAGAATTCAAATAATTTAAATAAAGGAAGAGAAATGCTCCACATATTAAAGGTATTTTCCCTTTTAATATGGCCTTACTCCCAGACATTAAATGGATGTCATTGCTATCTTATACAATAAGTGAACGAAATTTATTAAAAGGATTAGAAAATGGACCCGGGATTTAAGCTGTAAACTTTTGATTAAAATAATATCGGAACATACAAAGAAAAGAGTCGAATACTGATACAACTCTAAAAGTTGTTCGAATCGAAATTTAATTTAAAATTGCTTTCGAAAAAAAAGGCATTCATTACCAACTCCATAAACACGTCACTGCTTCCCATAGCAATGGATGCCCCATAAGTGATGACTGTGTACATGTGTATTAGTGTGTGTATGTGTGTATATGTGTTAGTATATGTTCGTGTGTGTGTTCGGGAGTCTCTAGACGTTATACCTCAGGAATAAATTAAACGTTTCGAGAAACTGCTACAATTATTGGAATCAGTAAAATATTCAACTCTATTAATTTTTAACGCAATTGAATAATTGGAAAACATCCAAATTTCTTTATGAATGTTTAAAAAAATTATTTAAAAATCAAGATTTCAAATAAGAATAAATCAATAATTATTTCTTACGTATTTTATTATAAGAAAGCAAATATCATAAACTTTAAAACGCTAGCATGAGCTGTTCTCTAGATATTGTATGATTTTTGACTGACTTTTTGAAAAAAGAATCATTCAAATACAGAATCTTTAATACTATTAAACAAATATTTCTGCCATTGGAATTGGAGTAATATTTTATTATACGACTCAAAAATGTTTTCTCGGTTAGACAATTTTCCCTCTACTGTTGACTCGTGCTTGGGACGGCCGCACAAAACACACACACACAGACACACACACACACACACACACCACAATATACACACACAAACAATACACAAAATCATACATATTGGTTGACATACAACATACATGTTATTTGACATTTATGTTATAGACATACTTAGACATATAGTTATGATATTATATTTTACTCAGGGTACAAATTTAGAATTAAGAAAGGAAGCAAACAACAACAAATTTTTTTTAATGAAGCAGGAAAACTTACAGTTATAGAAAAGTTCAAAAAGTCTCAGCAATGTTGATCGAAAAGGATTGATTAAAAACAAATTCCCATTAACTAATGAGTTAACAGATGCTATCGAAGATCTTTTTTGCAATTAAAATGCAGTTTTTAATCCGTTTAATAGAAATTTTGTTTTACACACATTCGAAAATCAGATAAGATATTTTTTTAAAGACAGTTTATTTAAATAGGAATTTTTAATCATTGGACAAGAAATTATACAGTGATCAACGTCACCGAAGTTATCGCAGAAACAATTTGATGTCCATTCAATTTTTAAAAAATCTGATGTGGGCAGCACATGACTTTCCTTATATAATGCAATGAATGCACTTTTACAGTTAAAAAAAATGTTATTCTTATAGTTGATACTTATATTCTTTCCAAGATATTGAATTTTCTTCAATTAGTCGCCATTTTCATTGATTTAGCGTCATTTTTATTAATTTGGCGAGATTTTTGTTAATTTGGCAACAATTAAAAATGTCGCCAAGTTGGCAACATTCCGCCAAATTCGTCTCCAAAATATCGCCAAGCGTTGTGGACGGAGAAATAAGTTATTCTTACAGCAGATAAATGACTATTGGAGTTCAAATGTTGTTGTTGTTGTTGTCGTGTCCCTAACATTACAATTAAGGAAGAATGAGTGCACTGCTTCTGTTTAATCTAACGACCCGGGGCACCCGAAGGTAGAAGTCTGACTTCTGCCCCAAATAAGACATTACATCATCCATGCCTGCAGGCGGGACTCGAACCCGCAATCTGGCAGCCGAGCCATCACGAGGAAACGCCTGCCTCTTTGACCGCTCGGCCACCACATGGGCTGGAGTTCAAATATAAAAGTATTACTCAAAGTATCTTTTTTCATGAATGGAACGAGCTAGATCCACGAGAATGATGTCACCAAATTTATTGCATGGTATTACATAGGAAAAGTGAACATGTTTCTCAATAGGAAATATCTTTTTTTATTTTATATAACTTTTTGATAATTTTTTGAAAAATGTGCAATATCTCAAGAACGGTTCGTGTTAGCGTTCTAAAATTTATGTCAATCATTTTCTAATGAAATATTACATAAGAGATGTCTATTTGCGTAAATTTATTAGCGGTTTTGATTTTTTGACGATTTTTTCAAAATTTCACTCCAAAATTTAGGGGGATTCTGAGCATTCGATTGCGCATAAAAACGATAGGCTTCTAGTGTTGAAGACCCAGACCGTCCGACTCGTCCAGAGGACTAAGAGCAACTATTTGGACGGCCGGGAAGAGGCTTCTAGTGTTGTTGTTGTTGAGACCCAGACCGTCCGACCTACCAGAAAGGTGTAAGGTAACTGTATGGACGGCCGGGAAGTGCCACCCAATTTAGACCGGAACCCAGTGGGGGAGGAGGCTTCTAGTGTGTACGGATTGTGATTTTTGTACCAAATTTCGTTCGAATCGGTACATTTGTTCGTCAGTTATCGTCTCCACAGATTCACTGACACACATACACACACACACATACTTTCACACACATGCACACACACACACACACACACACAGACATCACTTCAAAAATGTTTGATTCGTGATCAGGGATGCTTGAAACGTACTCTCACGTCGAAAACTCGAATTCGAATTTTCGATCCCGTCACAATACTTTCCTTATACATTATGTATATAAGGAAAGTAAAAAGCGTAAATTATCCAAAAAAGAACCACGCGCAGTAATAAAATACATTAAATATATTTCTATATAAAAAATAGTAGCTGACTCCGCCGCTGTTTGACAAATTTCGTGTTCCTCAAGATTCTTTCATGTACCGCAACATCTATAGCGTACGAAAATATGAAATTTGGTATATTTATAGAGAAATATTAGAGATATGCACTGATATAAATCGCTTATTGATTTAAAATTCAGTTTATTAAATATTTAATGTCAAATTCGAAGAAAGAGTATTTGAGCTGCAAGTTTGTGTCCCGGACACACTAGCTATATTAAGACATCGAATTTTTATAGTCATATACCCATATAGTTAAATTTTTTTTGAAGAACGGAGCCCCTGTTTAAAATATCGATTTAGTTATTCAGTTATTCAATGTTTTATGCACTTCTGAAGTGAAAAATGTTCTTCTCTATGGGGTAAGATTTAATCGGTCTAGCCGATTTCCAGCTTCTCTCTGATTGGTTTCTGACACAAATGTTACAAAATGGCCGACGACTGAGTTATGGAAGCATTAAAAACATTAAAAGTATAGACATCTAATTCTAAAACAGGACTGCAATGCTATTTGGTGTACTTGAGAAAATGTGAAATGTTGATATATGCCTTATCTTTTATTTTTGCAAACAAGCGTTTATTTTTGCAACAGAGCGTTTAGCAACTATTGTTGTGAACATTTCAATTTAATTGTCATATTGCACAACAATTATATGGCTTATCGTTGTAAATCTCTCTAAAATGAAAATTTTGCAGCTGTTTTTGAAAATTTTGCAGCTAATGAAAATTTAAATGAAAATTTTGCAGCTATTTTGCAGTTGTTTTACCAACAAACAGCAAAACGTACAATTATGATATTTTGCCGCTTGTTCGTAATACAGTAAGCAATCGTTCCTAATAACAGACGCAAGAAAGAGTTCGCGATGCAGGTTAAGCGAGTGCCAGTAGTAGAAAACAATGCCTCCCAACTCACGAAGTGAATTTCGATTTGGCGAGCATAGCGAGTTAGGGGCTGAGCTTGATAAAATTGTTCGCGAAGGGAGTTAAGAAAGTTGGTAAACTTCTGCTAATAAGGGCCCAATGGGTGTACCACGCCTACGGCGAGCTCCGATTAATGAGCGGCAGCGAATGGATGGCTGAGTCCCAAGGTTTTGAGAGCGTCAGCAAGAATAGAGCAAGTAGTCGGTCATGTGCGCCGGCCGGATCGAAAGAGCTCGCGAAACAAGATCCAGGGTTGGTGAATGTCAGCTAACAAGAGATGATCTCCAACAGCCGCATTATGCCTGCGTAGCAGGAGGCACGAGAGTGCTCGCAAAGGGCGCTCATTGAGCGTCAGCTAGTAGAAGACGAAACCTCTCGACTTGAGAAGAGAGTTACGGTAGTTGGCGAGCTTAGCGGACAGGAGGTGGAGCCCCCTGTTTATTAAAAATTTGTAATTTGAGATCACCTTGTATAAAAATTACTTAATTCTAGCAGAGTCGTAGGTTCTAAGAGATATATATTCATCTAAAAGAAATTGCAAATTTTTAAGTAGTAGATTTTTCCATAATTTTGTAATGCAAGAGTAAGGGAAGGGAATATTAATAAGGATGCTGAAAAATTCGTAATTTTGGCATGGTGATCCGCAGGTTCATTACTTATAATTCCAATGTGTGATTTAATCCAAGAAAGTTTGATTAAATTCCTAGATTTTAGTGATTTATTTTTAATAATGTTAGAATAATTTAATTTGTTAGGATTTGAATTTAGAACTGAGACATAGGCTGAACTATCAGTATAGATAACTACAGGAGTATTATGAGTGAAAGTCAACCCATAGCATACCCTAAAATATTAATTCTGATTGAAAAGCTGTATTTTTCGCATCGAATTTATAACAAACTTCAACCATAGTATATTTTTTAAAAATACAAATAGCTAAACAGACATCGGTTTTGAACCCATCAGTATAAATTTCATGTATAAAATCATTAGAATACGAACACTCAGAAAAATAAATAATACGATTAGAAGAAAGCCTTTCCGAAATTGGATTTTTGATATCAAAGTGAGACGTGTGAGGAAAAGCGAGACTGGAAAACATATATATTCTTGTTTCCAGAACATATACTTTTGTGTAGAATATCAGTAACAGTAAGTCCGGACATTTGCTTAATGGACGATACGCTCGTCCACATAAAGCGTATCTAGTGGAGGAATGATTTCAGAATAAAGGTAATGAATATATACAGTGGCCATTATATTTCTTGAAGTATAATCATAGAGAACATTTTTGGGATACCCTTGGGAAAGCTGTCTGCCCGCCTATATCTTCCCACCAAACTTCAGGATCTGCAAACTACTGTGTAATGCTGGATGATCTAAGGGGACAGAGCACCCTAAAAATGGTCAAAATATTAATTTCCTGGTTTATGGGCTCATATTACAACTGCAACATTTCTAAATATGCAGATAAAATTTCAAAGCTGTATCATCATAATTAAAGAAATTATTAATGTTTATCTGTACAATGATAGAATAGAAACAAAACACGAATGAAAACTTTAAATTTTCTTTTCTGCATGTTCATGTCTGGCCGACTTTCGTGTTTATAAAATGCTAAGGTTTTTTGTTTTTTTTTTGGTAATTGAGATAGAAGTTTTAATTTTTTTTTTGCATGTTTTTATTTTGTACTTGATGAAACAATGGATGGAATTAACATTAGGATGTGTAGTTCATTTTACAAAAAATGTCAAACTAAGATAACCGTTTAAATTTCATCTTTGTGTAAACATACATGACAGTAAAAAATTATTCTAAATCTAATATGAGAAGTATCTAAAAATCCATACACAATCTTGTGTAGTATATTCCAAGGTATGTAAAAAAATGTGGAACAAAAATATTAACATTTGAAAATATAGTAGGAAATTTAAAAAAAAAAAAAATTCTAAAATTAAATTTTTTATTAAACATGTAGTTCAATAATATAATTTTTTGTCAAATTTTGTTTATAACTTAATGCTAAAATAACAATCAGAATGTTCACTATAATACTTGAAAAAAAATGTCGTTAGTGTTTTCTGTGTTTCTTAATTGGTGGAATAAATTATTAGGGTCAAACCTGTATCCCAGGTCTAAAAGATTCATACTGCACATTAAGCATCATTTGAGCCTCCAAGCCTTTTCCAGAACATTTATTCAATTTAGGCATCATTCTGTTGTAGCAATCTAGAAGAAAATAAAATTCCAACATGAACATGTTGTGTCCTATAAAAGTTTGCATGACTAAATATCTCACCAAAATATTTTCTTATGAAATTTTGAGTCAATAGGTGTAGAACTTCATGAATTGTCCCGATTTACTAGGCCGTGGTTATCTTTTGAAGAATAGTGCAAGTAGCCCCTGTAGCAATTGAAAAAAATCTGATGTGGGCAGCACATGACTTTCCTTATATAATGCAATGAATTTACTACTTTTACAGTAAAAAAATAGATTATTTTTATAGTAGTCATTTATATTCTTTCCAAGATATTAAATTTTCGTCAATCAGTCATTTTCCATGTCGTCGTCATCAATGTGTCGTCATTGATTTAGTGTCATTTTTATCCATTTAGCGAATTTTTCGTTAATTTAGCAACATTTAAAAAAGTCGCCAAGTTGGCGAGATTCCACCAAATTCGTCGCCAAAATCTCGCCAAGCGTTATGGACGAAGAAATAAGTTATTCTTACAGCAGATAAATGACTATTGGCGTGCAAATACAAAAGTATTACGCAAAGTATCTTTTTTCATGAATGGAACGAGCTAGATCCACGAGAATGATGTCATCAAATTTATCGCATTATATTACATATGAAAAGGGAGAATGTTTCTCAATAGGAAATATTTTTTTTTATTTTATATGACTTTTTGATATTTTTTTAAAAGATGTGCAATATCTTGAGAACGGTTCATATTAGCGTTCTAGAATTTATATAACTCATTCTGCATATTTTGCTGGTTACATTTTCCATAAGTGAAAAGTAGGCTTCGTTGTAGAAATAATCAAATTTGCATGATCATTTAAACTCAAATATATTATAATTGCGTTGTTTCAGTATGTATATGCACAGAATTTAAGCAAAAATAAAGCGGTTTTAGGATGGATACAACACTAAATATGAATTAAAAAGAACTTTAAAGATCACGATTTTGATACAAGATGGATACCATATTTTATTTCGAAGTGGGTCACGTGATCTTTTCATATAATGGTCACGTCATCACTTCCTATAAAAGGTGTAATTATTATTTTAATTTTTTTTTAAAATACTACTGAATATATTTTGCTGAAATTTTTTTTATATATTTTATGGGATAATTTGAATTTTTTCGAAAATTTGTGAAGCAATTCGAGAATTTTAAATCCGCTTAAAAAATGTTTGAAAAATGAGGTCCCATAGGGTTCAATGTATTTCATTTCTTCAATCCGGGTTCAATCCAAAACTAATTGGGTGATATTATACATTTATATTCCCATAGGTCCCACAGACCGTCTGAACAACATACTAAAATTTCATTTTGATAAAGTATTTGTTACGGCAGTTATCGTGCTAACGGACAGACAGACAAACAGACAGAATGAACAAAGTCATAAACACTTTTCAACTTTGTTATAAAGTTTTAAAAAGGTTTTAAAACTAGTAAAGGCAAATTATCCATTTCAATCTGATTTCCTATGAGAAAATATGTTGTCCGGCAATATCCACTGTCCGGCAATATCCACTTAACATTTCGTCAATGTTAATTTAATTTAGAGTACTTGCCTGCTACTTCACTATTTTGTATATACACCTCTAAAGATTACATAATGCTTATATATATATATATATATATATAAGCATTTTCAAACTTCTATTATATATATATATATATATATATATATATATATATATATATATATATATATATATGTATATATATATATATATATATATATGTATATATATATATATATATATATATATATATATATAATTATATTTGTTTTGTGTATGGTTTTCATCTTAAAACTTGATACATTCGTATTCTTTTTTTGCAATGTACCGGCTCTCCGGGAGTGTTGTCGCTACGCAAAGTATGCTTAACCGGGGTGAGGGGGTCACAACCCCCCCCCCCCCCGGCCATCTTTCGGTACATTGCTTCCATCCATACCTCTTTTCCTTTTGAAAATATATATATATATATATATATAAGCATTAGTGAAACCTGGTTAAAGAGATCAACCACCTTCGGGACTGCAAAAACTATGAAAATGTTATATATATATATATATATATATATATATATATATATATAAACAATAAACATATGTTACGGTTAAAGTTAAATATCCGGTTAGTATTAATAATAGCGGGTTATTATTAATAATACCCACGTCTTGTGGTAAATGTCATTGGTAAATGTCTTTGGTCATTGTGATTAATTAAGCATAATTTATTAAAACCCCAACTCTAACGTAATTGTTATGTCATACGATAGGAAGTGTATGAAATAACATACATAAACAGTTTAGTTAGCAATGAAATTTGATCAATGTAAAAAATGTTTGATAATAATGATTACTATTATTTATAAGATACATTCATTATTTATTACATCAAACAAATCGTATTACACACAAACACCATAAGGTGACAAACAATTGCAAACAAAGTACATTACAAATACAATAAATCGAAATCCAAAACTAACGCTTTGAAAATTAATACATTGACCAAATTTCATTGGTAATTATTAATAATAACCGGTTCATGTGATAAATTCTTAGAAATTATTCACTTCAACCAGTTTATTTGGTTAGTATTAATAAAAGTCGGTTATTATTAATAATAACCGATTAATCGCATTGACCGTAACATATATATATATATATATATATATTAACAATTGCCAGGCACTTGATACACTATCATTCGTCTATACATCGGACAGAATCGGGAACCATTTAAATGCAACATGACGTTGTCTCGGCGAACCAGTGCGGGCGGGACAAACTGCGCCCAACAACACAACATCCATGCCCGCAGGTAGAGTTCGAATCCATAATCAGGCACTACCAGAAATTGGCCGGGGGGGGGGGTGACCCCCCACTCCCCGGTTAAAGCATTCTTTGCGCCGCTGCAACACTCCTGGAGACTGGTGCTAATTTGAGAAGGCCATTTTCCAAAAATATATATAACACCACAAATAAAATACAAGCAAGACAGGAATAAACGATCATTATACTAACAGATGGCAAATGAACAGTATAAGAACTAAATCATTTGACTGTACTCAACTCATCAGATAAATCATTCGCATTAATCAATTCAGACTCAAAGCATATGAAAGGATTTTGTATGATTCACGGTAGAGGGAATATAAAGCGTGGAAGTTGGGTTATTGGCAGCGTATTGCGTGTCACTGCCGTTTAGTATGGTGAATTATATGGTTTTTGAAGGAGGTGTGTATGGAGGTGTAGATAAATACGAAAGAAAGTGTTGTTTGTTCAGGTAAAGATGTTCTAAGAGTATATAACAGTAAATAAGTCTCAATTGGTAAATGCGAATGATTTACGTGGTGATTTGAGTACAGTCAAATGATTCAGTTCTTATAATATTCATTTGCCGTCTGTTAGTATAATGATCGATCATTCCTGTCTTGCTTGTATTTCATTTGTGGTGTTATATCTATTTTTGGTAAATGGCCTTCGCAAATTAGTACCGGCCTCCGGGAGTGTTGCGGCGGCTCAAATCATGCTTTAACCTGGGAGTGGGGGTCACCCTCCCCCCCAGGCCAATTTGTTTTACATTTTTATGGTCCACTTTCTTTTTTACATACTCTATTTGGAGGTTTATATAGCAGACAATATGTAATAACTTAGAGGCGCTAATTGAATCGTTTGCATTTGGTTAATAATCGTTTGCATTTGGTCACAAAATACACATTTTATTCGAACGTATCAAACATTCATATCCCAAGGACCTTATCGATGCAGGGAATGCGCGTATAACGTTATCCATTGATTGTTCAACAATAGCGGTTCCAACATCGTCAACGACATCTGAACGAGTCGATTTGCGTCCTCGACCCGGCTGAACTCCAAGATGTCCAGTTTTCTCGAATCGAGCGATCATTCTCCTGAGAGCTTGTGGAAGTTATGGTCCTTTGCGCAAATGAAGTCGACGAAACAGCTGTAGCGTAGTGCAGCTGTAGCATGAAGAAGTGCAGCTGTAGCATGTCCTTTGTTTTCATAAAACAGCTTCACAAGCAAAGCGCGTTCTGGCAGTGTGACAGCCATCGCTGATAAGAATAAAAATTTCCCAGTTTTATCCCCTTTTATGCCCAGAACATAGTAGCTGCAAACCAAGGGTTTATGCAAATTTTTGTGCTTACAGTGCAAAATTGCAGTTACAATGACAGTTTAAGTTTCTTCACTTTTTTATCTTCTTTTTTTTTCATATCAGCAAAAGAAATTAAAAAGAAAAAACTCCATATCGCATTTTTTTGTTTTTTGTGATTATTTTGTGTCTTTTCTGCATATTTTCTGTTGTACAGCGCCACCTATCGGTGTTTCTGGAACTAATTTTTTTTTTGCGTAATCCCTTTCCACATGTCATGAATAGTAGGTTCAACAATTTTGGATCACTGAGTAGTTCGATGTATAGAGAGCTCAGAGTAGAGGTGGTTTAATTCTAACCACCCTGTATATATATATATATATATATATATATATATATATATATATATATATATATATATATATAATTCCTAAATAGTCACAATACAGTTAAAAATGATTTAATTAATTATTCAATTAAAATTCAAACAGTATATACATCGCTGCAGACCCATTCTCACAAAAACCACACGCACTCAGCGCGGAATACACAAAAACAAACAATCTATTAACTTATACTTTATGTCTCAATTAAATAATCACAATTCACTATTTCAATCTAACTATGATTGAAAAAATATCAGAAACTGGGTATTTTCCACCAGAAAGCAACATTTACATAAACTTTATATTTCACTCATAGATCTTAATAACATCGGATATTTAGTTTTTGACCTTTTATTAACAAGAGCAAGACAGCTAGTTGCTAAACTCACGCTTTCACACCAGAAGGAGAAAACCAACCAATCTTACTGTGTTATTAATTACACAAATCTTATTACTTTCCTTATATACATAATGTATAAGGTAAGTATTGTGACGGGATCGAAAATTCGAATTCGAGTATTCGACGGGAGAGCACGTTTCAAGAATCCCTGATCACGAATCAAACATTTTTGAAGTGATGTCTGTGTGTGTGAAGGCATGTGTGTGTGCGTGTGTGTGTGTGTGTGTGTGAGTGTCAGTGAGTCTGTGGAGACGATAACTAGCGAACGAATGGACCGATTCGAACGAAATTTGGTACAAAAATCACAATCCGTAAACACTGGAAGCCTATCGTTTCTATACGCAATCGAATGTTCAGAACCACCCTAAATTTTCGAGTGAAATTTTAAAAAATTCGTCAAAAAATCAAAACCGCTAATAAAGTTACACAAATAGAAATGTCTTATGTAATTTTTTATTAGAAAACGATTGACATAAATTTTAGAACGCTAACATGAACCGTTCTCGAGATATTGCACATTTTTCAAAAAAATTATCAAAAAGTTATATAAAATAAAAAAAAAATTCCTATTCAGAAACATGTTCACTTTTCATATGTAATCCCATGCGATAAATTGGGTGACATCATTCTCGTGGATCTAGCTCGTTCCATTCAAGCAAAAAGATACTTTGAGTAATACTTTTGTATTTGAACGCCAATAGTTATTTATCTGCTATAAGAATAACTTATTTCTCGATCCATAACGCTTGGCGAGATTTTGGCGACGAATTTGGCGGAAATTCGCCAACTTGGCGACATTTTTAATTGTTGCCAAATTAACAAAAATCTCGCCAAATTGATAAAAATGACGATAAATCAATGAAAATGACGACTAATTGAAGAAATTATCAATATCGATCAATATTATCAATATCTTGGATAGAATATAAGTATCTAATATAAGAATAACATTTTTTTAACTGTGAAAATAGTAAATTCATTGCATTATATAAGGAAAGTCATGTGTTGCCCACATCAGATTTTTTTTAATTGTATCAACTTTACACAAATTTTTGAAAGATTCAATTCATTATTACCAATTAAAAATTTTAATATTATAAAAGCATATTAATATGCTATTCCATTAGGTCGTAAAATATACAACTACGATCTTTTATCAAAATAGTTGAACAATTCTGTATCTTGTTCGTGTTCTGAATCATGCTATCAACCCTTTATCGAGCAACACCATGGACATGTAATAACTGGAAATCTTAATTTAATTAAAGAACCTAATCTCAAACAGTTTTTAAGCTATGGATCCAAATACAGACTTCCACTACTATATAATAAAAAGAAAATAATTCAATCTTTTGCCATTGATCTAGATAAATATATATATATATATATATATAAACTATCGTGTAAATACCACTACAAGACAAATTTGTAATCACTTATGTTGATAAGGCATCAAGTAATTATGTGTTTAATTGCAAAGAATTTTATTTGGACGAACTCAAACTACAACTCAATTCCTTAATTTCATTAACTCCTATATACACTCATATATCTATTATCAATAAACAAATGATTGCTTACAACAAACTACTTGAACAAAAACACAATCTTAATTTTCCTTACTTGATACCTATACCAAAATTTCATAAATCACCAATTACTTTTAGAACTGTTATAGGATTTAATTCATACACAAATGCTGCGGACAAACAACTACAATTCATACTACATCAGATTTATAATCATTTTACTATACAACGAACACATATAATCAAAAATAATTTAGAACTGATTAACTTAAACAACTAAAATACATGATAGTACAACTTTTGATTTCAAAGACCTCTTTAATAACATTGAAATTCATGATTTATTTAAAGTCATACTAAATTTATATGAACAATTTACTTCATCAAAAAACATCTCTTTTCCAAAATTCAAAACATTGTTAAAATTTATTTTGTTTAACCAGTATCTCTCTCAGGGTAAATGCATATACAAATTAAATAAGGGAATTCCATAGAGAGGAATCTCATCCGCAATTCTGGCCAACCTTTATTTACATTTTTACGAACTTCAGTATCATTTCAACAGTCATATCATATACAGTTCATTGATGATCTAATTATTATTAAAATTACTAATGATGCCACAATGTTAAACTTTCAGTTTTATCCCCCTAATCTACAACTAATTGAAAATGTATATACATAACTATGAATAAATTACCTAGACGTTAGTTTAAAAATTCAAATTGAAAACACATTAAAAATTAAAATATACGACAAAACTGAATCATATAAATTCAAAGTAAATAAAATTCAACATTATTCATCCAATCTACCACAATCAGTATACAAAAAATATTATAAATATTCAGTTATTAAGAATAAAAATGTTAAGTGCACCATGTTACTACAAAGAACATTTTATTAAATTCATAAACACCACTATACAAAATACATACCCGCCAAACCTTACTGTTTTATTTATTAAAACACAATTTAATTTTAAATTCAAAACCTTATAAGAATTACAGCTACTCATTGACAAGTCAATCTCAATCATTTTACAATGAAAAATATTAAACAATTTATCATCTCCATGTTTCACTTCCAACAGTTGCACTGTTGGTCTATCAAATTAACTGTAACCTGTTTTGAGTTAAAAAAATACTTAATCAGTATCAGTTACTCTACAATTATAGAAGCACTAGTTGTGGTGAAGTAAAATTTACATTAATACAATACTAATACTTACCCATAGTGTTCCCCAGTTGAACCTGTAATAAAACAGTGGGATCTGAAAAAGATCAAAGTACATTTGCATTTCACTAACATAACCAGTGGATCTCTGTGGCCACTAACACATTTATTAAACACATAAATTCTTAACACTGATAATAATAATACTACAATGAACACAATTATAATACACTTAAATCTACCCAGCTTGACCTCGGGGGATATACGGGATAATTAAGGTAATTCCAATTTCAATTCTCATTAATTTAAAACACAAGTTGTGCAGCAAGGGAGAATTCCCCAAAATTTAATTTTACACTGACACCGTGATGTATATTAGCATATAAATAATACATCATTCATAATTGAAATTTAAAAGAATCAATACCTCCACACAGATGAAATGATTTGCAGTTCCACATATTGAAAATTCCAGTTCATACTGAAGAAGGTCTGGTATGCGCGGCCACTCAGCTTATGGTAACATACGGATTTCGGAAATGCAACCGACTATTCCAATATGCATTATTACGGAGTTGGGGATCACAGTCCGCTATACTCTGCTCCTCCCAATTGTCGGTTGACCCAGCAACCCTGGAGATCCGGGACAGGTCGATGCCGGTTGGGTCGTTGTCCGCCTAACTGGTGGTCGTTGTCTCACACAGAACGCACCGATGACGGTTGATGCACTCAGCTGACGCGTGTTGTACACTATATATGGGCTCAGGATTGACGCCCTGCAAACACTTAGTCCACGTATACTCGTCTGTGAGTTGAGATATACACTACGCAGTCGATTCCGTCCTTGCAGTCCACACAGTTGTCACGGCTTAAATGTAGTTAAAGGGTCCAAAGGGTAGAGTACACTACGCCGTCTACATTCAGAGCTGTGTAGTACTGCGTAGCAAAAGTGGCGACTTCCTTGCTGCTTCGATGATCACCACCTCCCGAAGAATGCCATACTCGATCTAGTTCGGCCCTGACGCTGTTTGGCTAGGAGCCGCCATAACGTAAATTGTTGAATGGTTGCGCCTAACTAAGAGCTACGTCTTAGTGTGCGTGCTCGCAGAAGAGTATAAATGGGGAAGGTCCCGTGCTGTAGGCATAGGCCGCGGATACCGTGCTTAAAGAACCGTGCTCTGGTACCGTGCCTCCGGTATGCATCAAAATGCATACCGGTTAAGGCTTCAAAAGCAAGTGCACGCACTTGGAGACCTTCTCTCTCAAGCTCAGAAATGAAGTCTGATTTTTATATTTTAAAGTTAGGTTCCTTCCGATTTTTGAAGAGGGAGGAACAAAAATAGGATGGAAGTCACCTCGTCCTCTCATTCGATATTTCACTTCTGTGCGAAGAAAGGGCGGTTCTATTTATGACCAAATTACTGGACTGAGAAGTGACGCACATTCTTATGCATCCTAATAGAAATTGAAGACGGGAGGGTTTCCCACAGCCGGGAGGTCCTGGACCGGGTCTCGATGTGAGCAACCCCTGAGAAGGGCTATAAATTTCTAGAGATTTGTAGTTTTATAATTTGCCATTTGTTACAAACTCGCTTTTATGAACATTTACAACTACTGTCATGAACCATTCAAACCATGGTGCCAAACTGCCCCATCTAGTCTGCAAGGAGGCATCGCTATAGAAAATACATTACCATACACATTGAGTAATTGCTTCTCCCGTCCCCTTTCATTCCTGGGGCTAACCAGGGATATATACGTATTTGCAGAGCAAATAATATGTTATGCTTCATAACACAAGAGGTAACTTAATTTTTGTTATTTTATTATTATTACTATTATTCTTTTTCATCTTATACTTAACATCATATTCTCATAAATACACAGCCATACGCTGGTATATTTGATTATTTTATTTTATCATTTTTATATTTATATCTGATCTATTTTCTACTTTCTTCTATTCGGGCCATGTGCATTATTTCTGTAATACAATTTACAATAATGTACACAGAAATGTAGAATCAGCATTAACGAACGAGGTATGGACCTTGATAAAGTACATGGTTTCGAAAATGCTTTTCACCTTTTTTAATTTATTCATATATAAAACAAAAATTTTTTAGGAGCCAGAAAGACATAACTCCACATGGAAAAAAGTTTTTCTGTTTTGTAACTTTTCATCTTATACACTACTCTCGCTTTACACCATGTATGTTTCTACAGGGAATAAGGAGATTAGGACCTTATGAACCTGTATTACATATATGATTTATAACACAGAATAAAAAATTTAATCTAAGGGCGTAGTTAAGAGATATATTAACAAATCTTTACCTCATGCCATTAATTTCCAATTCCTTAACTTATATATAGACCAGGAAAAAAGGGGTATTTTATACTAATTTAGTACCTTTTTCAGTTATGTTTTATTTATAATGTTCTCCATATCATCTTCACAAGCTTGTCGTATAGTCACTATTGATTTCAAATAATCACATATTTTTTTCAGACTTCTTTTTTTCATTTTTGCTATACAGAACTTTTGAATAAATGATCAATCTCAGGTATATATAATACAAGTAAATTAAAATTCTTCAATTATATATATATATATATATATATATATAATTGAAGAGGGGAGGTCCCCAATCTAAGTTTAGAGTTTTTAGATTCCGACGTTGTCGAGATATTAATATAAAATACACAATTAAACCTTTCATTTAAATAGCAATATGCAAGCTATAAATTTCCAGAAAATTTATTTGAAGAATATGATATATATCATGTTGCTTAGAAACGTAATCAATTAAAATATGTTTATACCGCAGACGATTTGTATTTAACGTATCCTATTTAAATATTAGGAACATGGATATCAAAATAAATTTTATTTGTGAACTATATTACATTTTCGATTGGATTCAGTTACGGCCTTGGAATATAAGTACGGAGTTAAAAGTATCCTTCTAACTCCATGATATAAGGTTACAGGAATTTTTAACATTTCCACTTCATTATTTTAGTCATATGGATATCTTTCTTGTTTTTCTTTTAGCAAATATTATTGAACTTAATATTTTTATTGTGTTTAGCCGAGTACTGAAATAGGATAAAATAGTGCGGGTATCAATTGCATTTCCTCTGTCTCACTCGTATGCATACACTAAGATGATAAGTCGAACCGTCCATCTTGGCACATTTTCCGACGAAGCCGGCGGTGAGAGATACTATTCACCGGCGCTCCAAGCCGGACCCACCTCCAGACGAACAACGGGCAATGGCCCAAAAAGGCAACCACCGTACTACTTGTCAAGACCCACACCTTGACCAGGAAACCTAGCAACTTTATAGGCAAAACAATTACGATCCGCATCACATGGTGGATATAATAATAACATAACTTACAAATAACACAATCGAAATGATAAAATAACAGCAGCAAAAAGAAGAGAGTAAGCGTCTCAAGAGTCCATGACGAACTCACATGTCCCTTTCTAAGTCAAGTAGTAAGACCCGACACAGTAAGGAGATCAACAACCATAGTCTACTTTGCTTGAAGAAAATAGAAGCTCCTTTTGGTAAACCCTGCACTCTCTGCTAGTGCATGAATAAAGTTTCTCAAACGTCGTGCAAAATCTGGAATTATACTTTATGCAGTTGAAACACACGGTAGGATTAGGGTAGTTATCCTTCTTGCGATCTTTCTTGCTACAATTTTTAAAGAACCGCCATAATCCAATTGGTTCTCCTTCTCCCTTAGAAGTTACTTTTAAATTCAACTAGGGTTATTTCAGCATGGTCCTGTTTTGGGGTAATTAGCTTTTCTATAACCATCTATCTCTTTGATAAACTACATTATAGAGTATGATCTGTGGCTGGTTTTAGTAGATTTAGCAATATCGAAAATCTCCCTAATCTGGATATCTCCCTAATCTGAATATCATTATCCTCTTGGGATTTGGTTTCGATTAATATACCACCCTTTTTATTCGTTTGACAATTTTCACTTGGATATTCAGTTGAAAAGGATCAACAAGTCCATGGATCGGGAGATTGTTCAATTTGGGGCAGCACAGAGACTACATGAGCGGTTCCTCTGGAACTTTTAGATCGTTCTCAACGTGATTTTCTATAAGCTAGTTCAGCGTAAATTCCCTGTTCAGCACGTTTGCCCATTCTACCTCCCTTCCTGGAGAGTCAAATGTGTTGATCTAAGACAATTTGTAGGAACATCGTTAATTCATTTCTCATTTTCTGCTGCTTGTTGCCCGTGGAATTGGATCGGAAGACGACTCCCTCCAATTTATTGTGCAGCTTTCAAGAAACTTCTTAATGAAGCGCCACCGTCATTACATTCTATTACATTCTACACTGTTATTACATTCTATTTTCAAATTAATTAAAAAGAGGAAGAGTTGAAAATTTTCCGGAAAATCATAGCGGAAAATTTTCCGAAAATCTTCGGTGAAAAATTTCCGACCAACATCTCTAGTGGCATCACTCTTTACTTAGATTCTTCCCGTTAAAAAGAACAGTCTCAAACGGAAGGTACGTCCGCCATTTTCTTTTTAATCAGTTGTTACTCGTTCACGTTTATATTTAAATTGGATTAAAACATTTTGGACGTTTCACCTATTTTTTTGTTAATTTCAAAAATAAAATTTTTTCTTCTTTTCAAATAAATGATGATATGTAACAACCAGTTTCAGAGGAAGAAAGTCAGTTTTCTTCTTTAAAATAAAAAAAGAAACAGCCACCTCATTTGAAACAATAGAAGTATCCGTCGATAGACGATTAAACACGTGTGCTATAAAGGCTACGTTGTCATACAATAAAACACTGAACGAAAAAATAAGGAGTTATCTTTCATTACCAAACTAAAAGGAGTTACCCCCTAAGTCAAAAAGGACTAAAGCTCTTGAATCAGTTCAAGCCAAGAGGGAGCATTTTACTTCCGAAGGTTAATTACGGTATCGTATTGGCTTTAAATAGTCAGATTGGTGTATATGTTAGATAAATGTTTGACTATTCAGGCATGGGATATAGCATTGCACTGCGAAAATGGAGCAAACTCAAGGTAGCTGAAGGTAAATTTATTCTAATGGTTTTGAAAATAAAATGAGTATCGTAATCAAATTAAAATGGCAGAAACTATCAGTTTTTGGAAACCGACTGTTTTGACTTCATTCAACCGCCATGATAACATTCACTCAACACCCTGTAAAATTAACTATGTGAGCAAGAGTACAAAGAAGCATAATTAACAAAATTTATAAAGCAAAAGATTTCTATATGAATTGACTGGATAAACTACATACGAAACTAAAAATAAAAGAACTGTAGAAGAAAAGCGGTAGCTATTATTATAAAGCACATAATATGATGAAGAATGATAAGATACTGAAGAATAATATGATAATGAATAATATAATAATGAATGATAAGATCGCGAACATTAAGAATATGAATAATAAATATATTAAAACATTCCAGAAAATAATTTTAGCATTATATTATCTTGTAAAATTATTTACTTGGTTGTAAAACACTTCTTATGGCGTAAGGACAAATGCTGAATACAATTGTTAAAACTATCAAAAAACTATATAAAAATATCTATATAAAAATAACTTTTTGATAATTTATGATTGATAAAAGTGTTTTTTTTTAATTTGATTCAAATGTGAACACCTAGATTTCAGATGTAAAAATTTTATGCTTATAATAAAAATAAATATGAAGAAGTTAATATAAAAAGCTTCTTCAGCAATTAAATGTAATCTTCGTCAATTTTCCATTAGAAAACTAAATCAAGAAAATCAAACAGTAGAGATTTTTTTTATAAATCTTCCAATCCAATAATCGCAAAGTATAAAAAAAATATCTGTACATACAGTTCAAATTGCTGCTAATGCAATAAAACAGTAAAATTAAAGCAAGGGAATAAATAGCAACAGCTATTTGCAAACATGCAAATGAAATTAAAGTAAGGAAATAAATAGCAACAGCTAGATGTGAAAAAAAGAGAAGTTAAAACTGTGGAGGAATGAGCAAGCAGTAAGATACAATGAATTGCTACTACTCTTCATAGTAGCTTGTTGATGGTTTTTACCACTCCTTTTCTTTCCTGCTTCAGTAACGTATGCTGTTCTAACTGCAGTTGTCAATTTTATTTTAGTGAGTGAAGTCTGTACGTCTTGCTTGTCTGTAGCAGAAGAAGGCTGTTTTTTATTACTTCGAAAAAGGTTACCACTATTTATTTGTGTTGGACGTTGTTCTAAGTGACGCTTTTTTAATTCAAAAAGTATTCATAATATATTTTATAACTAGCAGTACACCCGTTCTTCGTATAATATAAGATGTATAAAATAAGATGTTCAATATAAGAAATATAAGATGTATAATATACGAAACTTAAAGTGCACATTTTGCGTAACTTTTAATATTTGGGATCTTACATTCTGTTACTCCGTATCGTCTGAAATCGTGGGTGTACGCTCGAGAGATACAAGAATGAGTCCAAATTGCTGGTTACCTAGCACATTTATTTACAAGTACAGAGTAAACAGAAACAATATACAATCAAACAGCACTTGAATGCTTCACTAATTTCACAGATCAGTCGATACTATTCTCGAAACATTGATTAATATCGCAGTTCAATGTAGCTCGTATCACATGAACTGCTCTCCAACTGACTGATGACTCCTTTTATAGACTCTCTATAAAAACGTCTATAAATCTCTCATATCTTGTAGAATATTCGTTATTTTGGAGTGTTTCTCGAACCTTCGAAAAACCGTTGAATGTAGCCAAATTGGCGATAAGTCGTTCACATCATAGGAAAGATTGCTTGTACGGGTGTTTTTTTCCGTCTGGTTTGCAAAAGAAAAAATGTGAGTTCTCCTGCGCTAGATAATAAACAGACGGATTGAGGGATTTACGGATTGAATTGACTTACAATTTTATTTATTTACATAATAGCAGATATACTCGTGTTGCTCGTAATGTAAAACATGTACGAATTACTGCAGTATTCTAAATGGCATTGTTCATCAAAACATTTTTTTAAATATTTAATTTAATTCTCGTAAGATGAAGTATAAAAGTATATGTTCTCGCTATACAAAATTATATTTACAGGCATAATAAAACAGCCTGGTCTCGTTTTTAAATAATTTTACAAAATATACGAAATTCGATCAATATATGCCAAAATAAAGAGCAAAAACGGTATTTGAAGATATACACGTACATTTTTATTCTATTTCAACAATTAGCTGAACACAATATATGAGTTTGAAAAACCTTGCCAAAATAAATATTTACATCCATTGCTATAATTTAATTAATGTAAATCGTCTGCTGTATAAACACATTTGATTTAAATGCGTTGTTAAGGGACATGATATAATTTTCTTCAAAAACTCGTCTGCATAATGCTATTTCTGTGGAAGGTTCTTTTTTCAATAATATCTCGACAACGTCTGGTCCTTAAACTCGAAACACGTACTAAATTTAAATGTGGCTTTTCTAAAACCACCTGAAAATTTTCATGAAATTCTGTGAAGCCGTTCTTCGATGATGATGAGGCAAACAAATGCATCCACACTTACTACATATATACATAAACAAAGACTCTATTTTAATTATATAGATTCTGCTCAAACATTGCAACTTTCTTAATGTAGAGCGCTAAGTTTAAACAAAAAAATATCCAATAAATTAACGTTAGATATTTATAGCACGAAACATTCTATTTTCGACAAGGGGCGTACCAATAAAACTAAGTTGTTTGATATTTGCTTCCTCAAGATAGAAATAAAACTATAAAGTGTGGATGTTTAGAGGATTTATTCGTAAAATGGGGATTTTTGCGTTATTTAGAGGTTTTAAAACGAGCTTTTGTACGGCAGCAAATTGTTTGTTGGATCTCAAAAGTCATAAAAGTCAATTGGTAATTCAGCAGGGTGCATGAGGAAAATTTTACTGTAGGGATTATTTGAAATGCTTTTTAAAATCTATCGGGTGGCAAAATGTCATCCAGTGATAAGCATTAAATGCGAATAAAAGAATATAAGTTTTAAAATAAGATATTACAATAACTTACATTTTGCCGGTTGTTTATGCAGTTTTCGAAGAGTTTATTGAATATAAAATATGGTTTGATAAATCAGGGCAGGACACTTTATATTTGTATTTTGAAACCAGGACAAAAAGTTATTTTATTTTACGTTGTCATGCAATGACGTAACCAGATTTGGCATGGAAGAATGATTTACATTTATTTTTTTATGCGGTGGGCAATCACATCGCTCACTTTTCTTTCTTTCTTTCCATTCAATCCGATCTGATCGAAGGTACAAGGTATCTGTTTGAACAATATCTGTTTGAACGGTATCCGGGAGAGTACTATCCAATTTAGACTGGAACTCCGTAGGGGAAACATCCACGGGGGCCATAATCTCCTTCGACTACCACCAACCTCTTGGAAGGTCTTTTGGACCTACATATTTAACGTGCCCGTATTTCGAGTAAACACAGAGAGCAGACCCAGGAATCGAATTCGTGCCCTCCAAATGCAACGCCCGAGCCTTAACCACTGGGTTATCCTGTCCACATTGCTCAATTGGCGCCGATATGGCGGAGCTGGAGCAGAGATATCCCTGTGGTTAAGCGTTGGGATAGTAAACGGTAGACCCTGGTTCTCTCTGTCGCCAAAAATGTTCATCCGTGTTTCCGTGAAGTATGGGTACGTTAAATCTGTAGGTCCGAAAATACACTCGAAAATGGTGGTTAAAGGTAGGGATGGTAGGATGCCTGTCGTTGCCCCCTCCTGTAGGGTTCCAATCAAAATTATATAGCACTGTTCCGGCGGCCCATACAGTTACCTTACACCTTAGGATAGGTGTGATGGTCTTGGTATGAAAAATAAAAAAGAAAAACAAGCTCGTTAAGCAGTTAAAACTGAAAAGAAATGCGTATATATGCAAAATACTATTTTCTTTACAGGATATCTTGGAGGGTGGAGGTAAGGCCCCAAATCGTCTCCTAGATACACCCTTACATCATGTTACAGCTTTCTTACGTTCGACCCAGACCAACCAACCTACCCGAAGGTATAAGGTATCCGTTTGGATGGAACTGGACACTGCCACAGAATTTAGACCGGAACCCAGTGGGGGCGACATCCACAGGGGCAATACCCTCCTTCCCTCCCAACAACTCCTCGAAAGAACTTTCAGATTTACATATTTAACTTGTCGGTACTCTGCATGAACAGGGGGCATAGTTTCAGTAAATACGGGATTCGAACTCGAGTCCTTCGAAAACAAACCCCGTGCCTTAAGCACTAGGCTGCGTCGCCGCTTCTTGTTACATCTTGACAAAGCGATTTTTCCTAATCTGATATTGTTTGAAGATCTCGATAACAAAAAATCTGATGTGGGCAATACATGACTTTCCTTATATAATGTAATGAATTTACTACTTTTAAAGTAAAAAAATAGATTTTTCTTATAGTAGATACTAATATTCTTTCCAAGATATTGAATTTTCGACAATTAGTAGTCATTTTCATTGATTTAGCGTCATTTTTATCTATTTGGCGAGATTTTCGTTAATTTGGCAACATTTCAAAAAGTCGAAAAGTTGGCGACATTATTCCAAATTCGTCGCCAAAATCTCGCCAAGCGTTATGGACGAAGAAATAAGTTGTTCTTACAGCGGATAAATGAATATTGGCGTTCAAATACAAAAGCATTACTCAAAGTATCTTTTTTCATGAATGGAACGAGCTAGATCCACGAGAATAATGTCACCAAATTTATTGCATGGTATTACATATGAAAAGTGAACATGTTTCTCAATAGGAAATATTTTTTTTATTTTATATGACTTTTTGATAACTTTTTGGAAAAATGTGCAATATTTCGAGAACGGTTCGTGTTAGCGTTCTAAAATTTATGTCAATCATTTTCTAATGAAAAATTACGTAAGAAATGTTTATTTGCGTAACTTTATTAGTGGTTTTGATTTTTTGACGATTTTTTCAAAATTTAAATTCGAAAATTTACGTAAACATTTGATTACGTATAAAAACAATAGGCTTCCAGTGTTTACGGATTGTGATTTTTGTACCAAATTTGATTCGAATCGGTCCATTCGTTCGTCAGTTATCGTCTCCACAGACTCACTGACACACACACACACATACTTTCACACACACACACAGTCATCACTTCAAAAATGTTTTATTCGTGATCAGGGATGCTTGAAACGTGCTCTCCCGTCAAAATCTCGAATTCGCATTTTCGACCCCGTCACAATACTTTCCTTATACATTATGTATATAAGGAAAGTAATAAAGGGAAAATATACCCAAAATTATGCTCAGCGCCATTTGTAAACTTTAGTAATAAAATATAATCAAGACAAAAAAATAAATGATAGAAACTTAACATTAACATCGCTACGTAGCATAAGTTGGCTTTATTAGAAGCTACATTTTATCTGGTTTATTACAAGCTCACAAATCCTTCGTTGTTTTAATCAAGCTTATTCTTCTGGAACGAAAGATAATATATGTTGTTGATTACTATAATGATTCTGATCATGTCCGGAAGAGATTGATTTTATTCTATAGGAACTCACACTCTGATGTATCTGAAAACAGGCACTTGGCTATAACTGCGTCGAAAATTATAGGGGCCAGAAAGGTTTATCCAGTCCTGTCCTACATGCGTGACCAGAGCCTCTGAGAGCGTATCCGGATCAAGGATAAACATTAATTCCAGGTCCCATGATAAGAGCAAAGAAAAAAATCCCTCTGCACATAGATACAAATTGCGCTTCATAAATTTAGATTTCGGCCCTGAAGGTAGCACGGGCCGTGAGATTTTGTAGCGGCTTCTTCCTCTCTAAGGGCCTATACATTGTAAAGAGCCATGCTGCCCCAACCGGGAATCGAACCCTAGATCTCCTAACTGGTCAGCAGACCGTCAAGCTACTGGAATGAAATTGCAAGCTCTTATCGTCAATGTGAACTCTGTATTCTCCACATTCTAATGTCAGATTGACTGGCAATCTGACTGACCATCGCCTGCTATGTTTACCTTAGGCTAACCTCCTGCTACTACTATTTTTATCCAGATTAGTATCCTGCGTGATCGTTATTATCTTAATTTTGAAATCAGCTCTCAATCTTCCAGAGTCCACTAAATCCGTACTAGTCATTCTGGGGTTACTTTCAGACTTCCGATATCTTTGCATTAACCTACAGGGTTGATTTGTTCTGGCACTATTGTAAACAGCCTTGCTGTCCCAACTGAGAATTGAACCTTGGATCTCCGAACTGGCCAGCAGATGTTCTACCGCTAAGCTACTGGGACGAAATTGAAAACTATTATGGTCGAAATGGATTCTGCAGCATTATATGTTAGAGAATACTCTGCCTTTTAACTTTTAAACATTTTAAAGTAAACTTTTATTATATATAACCATATTCAAACAATTTTATTTAGTTTGATTTAACTACCTAAAGATACATATTAGATTATTATAGCACAATGAACTTATCATATATACATACAGCTGAGTGAAATTGACTAACTAGCTAAGGTAGGAATTACACAGCCAAACCTACTGAAGGTGAAACTTGAAACTTTGCATATACATGGGACATGACCCATAGATAATGAAAGAAATCTAAAATCTTGAAATTTTTTCGACAAAGTTATGCATTGTGGATTTTTTTATGTTTGACACAACCGTGTGAAACTAAAGGCTGAGTTATGAATTGCACAGCGTTGAGTTTTGTTCAGTTGTATTGTTTGTTGAATTTTGTCAGAGTTGCTATACATTGAATTTTGTTCCAAGAATGTATAAATCGCGCAATTCTTTATTCTAATATTCTTTCAGCTATAACTCGCAAATTTCTAAATGCACACCAAATTGTTTTCCTTATCATACCATCCTGTGCTGAAAATATTATCCAACATTTTCTTAATTAATTCTACATACGGATTTACAATCAACAGTTTTGGATATATTTTAATTTATAGTTACAGCACACGATTTTCTTTTTCATTTTATTAATGAGTTTATTTTTAGCTTCTGATTCCATTGTGGAAACCATGGGGGTAGAAGTAAGGAATTAAAACTTCATATTAAGAAAACGCCAATATCGTTTGGAATAATAATTCAAGTGGCGCTGGCATAAGATAAATAGTCCTGAATTGCATGCATTCTTATGGAGAAAGGCCAAAAATATTTATTTAAACTGCAAATTTTTTAAAAATAAATTATTAGCGCAATGCAAAGTTGAATGACACAGTAAATAATATTCCATGTATTCAAAATTATTTTATCTCTATTTATTCTGTACTCTATTCTACAACTATGAAAAAATCTGATGTGGGCAAGACATGACTTTCCTTATATAAAGCAATGAATTTACTACATTTACAATAAAAAAATAGGTTTTTCTTATAGTATATATTTATATTCTTTCCAAGATATTGAATTTTTGTCAATTAGTCGTCCTTTTCATTGATTTAAGGTCATTTCTATTCAATTGGCGAGATTTTCGTTAATTTGGCAACATTTTAAAATGTCGCCTTGGCGAAATTCCGCCAAATTTGGCGCCAGAATCTCGCCAAGCGTTATGGATGGAGAAATAAGTTATTCTTATAGCAGATAAATAATTATTGGCCTTCAAATACAAAAGTATTACTCAAAGTATCTTTTCTCATGAATGGAACGAGCTAGATCCACGAGAATGATGTCACTAAATTTATCGCATGATATTACATATGAAAAGTGAACATGTTTCTCAACATTTAATATATTTTTTTTTTAATTTATGGGATTTTTTGATAAATTTATTTTAAAAATGTGCAATACCTCGAGAACGGTTCATGCTAACGTTCTAAAGTTTATGTCAATCGTTTTCCATGGAAAAATTACATAAGAAATGCTTATTTGCGTAACTTTATTAAAGGTTTTGATTTTTTGACGATTTTTTCAAAATTTCAGTTAAAAATTTAGGGGGTTCTGAACATTCGATTACTTTTAAAAACAATAGGCTTCCAGCATTCACGGATTCTGATGTTTGTACCAAATTTCATTCGAATCGCTCTATTTGTTCGTGAGGTATCGTCTCCACAGGCTCACTGACACACACACACACACAAACACACACACACACACAGATATCATCTCAAAAATGTTTGATTCGTGATCAGGCATGCTTGAAACGTGCTCTCCCGTCGAAAACTCGAATTCGAATTTTCGACCCCCGTCACAATACTTTCCTTATACATTATGTATATAACGAAAGTAAAAATACTGGTTAATTATATGCCTAAATTGGGAACCCTTAATTGAAAAATAACCGATAATACATATACTAAATACCGCGCCTTTCTGTTGTGCTAACTAATAATAGCAGTTATTTTACTAACACTGTTGACATCTAGATATAATTCTCAAAGCATTATGGCATTTTCAAGCGTTTAATCCATAGGAGTTTTATCTCCCTTTTTACTTTCCTTATATACATACTGTATAAGGAAAATATTGTGACGGGGTCGAAAATTCGAATTCGAGTTTTCGACGGGAGAGCATGTTTCAAGCATCCCTGATCACGAATCAAACATTTTTGAAATGATGTCTGTGTGTGTGTGTGTGTGTGTGTGTGTGTCAGTGAGCCTGTGGAGACGATAACTGACGAACGAATGGACCGATTCCAACCAAATTTGGTACAAAAATCACAATCCGTAAACACTGGAAGCCTATTGCTTTTATACGTAATCGAATGTTCAGAACCCCCCCTAAATTTTCGCATGAAATTTTGAAAAAATCGTCAAAAAATCAAAACCGCTAATAAAGTTACGCAAATAGACATTTCTTATGTAATTTTTCATTAGAAAACGATTGGCATAAATTTTAGAACGCTGACATGAACCGTTCTCGAGATATTGTACATTTTTCAAAAAAATTATGAAAAAGTCACATAAAAAAAAATTCCTATTGAGAAACATGTTCGCTTTTCATATGTAATACCATGCAATAAATTGAGTGACATCATTCTCGTGGATCCAGCTCGTTCCATTCATGAAAAAATATACTTTGAATAATACTTTTGTATTTGAACGCCAATAGTCATTTATCTGCTGTAAAAATAACTTTTTTCTTAGTGCATAACGCTTGGCGAGATTTTTGCGACGAATTTGGCGGAATGTCACCAACTTGGCGACTTTTTTGAAATGTTGCCAAATTAATAAAAATCTCGCCAAATGGATAAAAATGATGCTAAATCAATGAAAATGACGACTAATTGTCGAAAATTCAATATCTTGGAAAGAATATTAGTATCTACTATAAGAAAAACCTATTTTTTTACTGTAAAAGTAGTAAATTCATTACATTATATACGGAAAGTCATGTGTTGCCCACATCAGATTTTTCTAATTCCATTGTAGTAACTATGATAACCAAGTTACGCTTCAAACATCGAAATTGTTCGTTGGCTTGTCCTTAAATCAAAGAAGTAAGAGAAACTGCTATAATGAATTTATTTGTCTGAAGTGGCAACATAAAGTGATCAAAATAAAATCATTTCTCATGTCGGAATTTTCATGTTAACAGAATGTGAAACTTTTTAACACTTCACAACATAGTTGTAATGTGTTTATGACTTTGGTCATTCTGTCTGTCTGTCTGTCCGTTTGCACGATAACTTCTGTAAAAATGACGTCATCAAAATGAAATTTTTAGTATATTGTTGAGACGGTCTGTGAGACAGATGAGAATGAGAATAAAGAATATTACCCAATTAGTTTCAAATTTAACCCGGATTGAGAAAATGAAAAAAAACGAACCCTTGTACATGATTTAAACTAAAAGATTTGGATTTAAACGAAAGAAGGAAATGATTCAAAGCATGTGATTTGGAAATTGAGTGGTGTTATCTGTATCTGTAATATTTGAGTAATGGGGCTTATTTAGAACCCGGGCAATGGCGATCAATTTGTTCTGGTAATACAGGTACATAAGTATTTATAGGCTCCAAATAAAAAAGGGAAAATATTTATTAAAAAGAAATGGAAAATACTTACTTTACGAGTAAATTCCTAAAATATCCACACTGCCTCATTTTATTTGTTATTTAAGGAAACAAACACCAGAGAACACAGGTTTATTGGTATTTGACTAGGATAAAATTGAAGTTTTAGAGCTTCAAAAGTGTAATAGAAATCTGTAAATACCGCTATAGATATTGGACATTTTCTATTTCCAGTAATGTGATTAATTTTCTGGATGTTTAGTGTATAAATAGATTCTTGTAAGGTATTATACGTTTTATATTTTCAATTGTTTTATATAATTAGTTTCTTTCAAGATTTAGCCATTTCCACTCAGGCTTTGGGATTGCTATTTGTCCATAAGTGTCACATCTACATACTTGAATATCAAAAATCGTTTCAAACGTAAACATAAACAAGAAAGATCAATATTGCATAAAGCATTGATTATGAAACATTTCCCAGCTGAAATGCAATTTTGTTGAAACATCTCTGAAATGCTATACATTCAGCACTGATATTTTTTTAAAGTATGACAGTACTGCAATAATTTATAATACTTGGAAATTTAAAACTTCATCAAAAAAGCCAATGCTATAAATCGTCTGTTTCTCTATGTAAAATCAATGAATATTTCATTCATATCACTTACATTCCAGATTCTGGAGATAAATTTGAGTGAAAAAAATCAGCAATTCTTATACAACTCATCTTACAATAGCTTGATTTGTTTACGTTCTGCATACTATAGAAATCAGGCTTCGTTGTAGGAATAATCAAAGTTTAATGATCATTTAAAATCAAAAATGTTGTATTTACGTTGGCACAGAATGCAGATACACAGATAATATACAAAAATAAAGAGGTTTTATGACGGATGCAGCACTAAATATAAATTTAAAATATCTTCAAACATCACGATTTTGCACCCGGGATGCCATATTTTATTTTGGAATGAATGACGTGATCTCTTCATATAATATGGATGTAATCGTTATATCAATTTTTAATTAAAATACTATCTAACATATTTTGCTAAAAAATTCTTTTACTAATTTTACGTGATAATTAGAATATTTCCAAAAATTTTGAAGCAATTTGTGAATTTTAACTCCTTATAAAATGCTTGAAAAATTATGTCCCATATGATTGCATGCAACTGTTTTCCACCACACATGCTCACAAACATCGACATATCTTAATAATGACGCCCAGTCCACTGCATAGTAACCGTCAAAACGATGAAATTAAGACCTTTTCCCATGTTATCGAAAATAAAAATTGGAATCATGTTTATATCCTACCTAAACTAATGTAAATCTCCTAAGCAAAACCTGTAATGCTAATTAACGATCCAGCAACATGAGATAAAAATATCTTAATAAAATTATATCTAATGAGCTTCAAAAAGAATACATTTGGGGGAAAAAGAAAAAAACTAGAAAACAGTATCTTTAAATCATTTAACTTGTAACATTATGTTTGTTTCCATAATCGAATTAATGAAAATCAAACACTGGAATATTACAATAAACTTCCTCGATATCTTGCTAAATTTATCCTTTGATCTTTAATGCATGGTAACAACACGAAAACTGCAATTTTCTCTAAGGAAAGTGGCAATAAAACTAAGTCCTTTGGTCTTTGTTTTCTTAATGCGCAAATAAAACTTCAAAGTGTGGATGTTTAGGGGATTTACTTGAGATGTGGTCGTTTTTTCACTATTTAGAGGTTAAAAACGAGCTACTAGACGGCAAGAAATTGTTCTGTAACATAAAAGTCATAAAAGTCAAGGAGCAATTCTGCAGGTTGCAGGGAGAAAATTTTACCGTTGGGATTTTGGAATAGATTGTATAAAACTATTGGGTTGTAAATGTCAACATGTGTGTCTCTTTAAAATAATTCAGAGAATAATTTTTAGAATATAGTCGCTCTAAAACCAAAAGTTGGGTATTTATTTCATAAAAAAATCTGATGTGGGCCACACATGACTTTCCTTATATAATGTAATGAATTTACTACTTTTACAGTAAAAAAATAGGTTTTTCTTATAGTAGATACTAATATTCTTTCCAAGATATTGAATTTTCGACAATTAGTCGAAAATTCAGTCGTCATTCATTGATTAGTCGTCATTTTCATTGATTTAGCGTCATTTTTATCCATTTGGCGAGATTTTCGTTAATTTGGCAACATTTCAAAAAGTCACCAAGTTGGCGACAATCCGCCAAATTCGTCGCCAAATTATCGCCAAGCGTTATGGACAAAGAAATAAGGTGTTCTTACAGAAGATAAATATCTACTGGCGTTCAAATACAAAAGTATTACTCAAAGTATCTTTTTTCATGAATGGAACGAGCTAAATCCACGAGAATGATGTCACCCAATTTATCGCATGGTATTTACATATGAAAAGTGAACATGTTTCTCAATAGGAAATATTTTTTTTTTCATTTTATATGACTTTTAATAATTTTTTTGAAAAATGTGCAATATCTCAAGAACGGTTCATGTTAGCGTTCTAAAATTTATGTCAATCGTTTTCTAATAAAAAATTACATAAGAAATGTCTATTTTCGTAACTTTATTAGTGGTTTTGATTTTTTGACGATTTTTTCAAAATTTTATTCGAAAATTTAGGAGGGTTCTGAACATTCGATTACGGATAAAAACAATAGACTTTCAGTGTTTACAGATTGTGATTTTTGTACCAAATTTGGTTGGAATCGGTCCATTCGTTCGTCAGTTATCGTCTCCACAGCTCATTGACACACACAGACATCATTTCAAAAATGGTTGATTCGTGATCAGGGATGCTTGAAACTTCCTTATATATTATGTATATAAGGAAAGTAATATGAATTTCATATGGATACATAATTATTGGTGGCAAGCAAATTTGCTATCTCTGTTTTCACCAAAAAAAATTGTTTGAATAGAAAATCTTATATAAATAAACACGCATACTATAAATACTAAGCAACTACTGTAAATAGAAATTGGATGATAACTGATATGGAATGAGCATCAAATTCTGCGGAAGGTGTTGAAGTGTTGAAAACCCAGACCACACGACAGACCCGAAGGTTTACTGTAGCTAAGTGTGTGCCCGGGAACTTTATTTTAGATCCAAAACATTACAAAACAGGTTAAAATTGAATCACAACACAGTTACAACAAGACAAATAAAAGAATGGCAACGACAAAACAAAACATAAAAACAATACAATACAATACAATACAAGAGAGACATAAGAAGGAAAAAAAGAAAAGAGGGGAAAACCCCGAAGGGAAAAAACCCAAGCACAAATGAAGTAAAACCAACTAAAACAAAACGAAAAGAAGAACAGGAAATACATAAAATACACAGAACAAGCAAAAGAATGGCAACGACAGAACAAAACATAAAAACAATACAATATAGTACAGTACAATACAATGCAATACAAGAGAGACACAAAAAGGAAAAAGATAAAAAAAACAAAGAATTTAAGAATCAAAAGAGGACGGCTGATAACCAGGAACCCAGAGTAAAAATTTCAAGCCGAAAAGCGGACGGCTGCAGAGCAGGAATCCGAGAAGAGGACAACCACAAAACGAACAAAGAACAAACACACCCACGCAAAATTATAAAAAAAAAAAAAAAAAAAAAAAAAAAAAAAATTGAGGCCAAAAAAGGACAGCTGTACACCAGGGATCCAAGCAAAAAATTTTTACTAAAAAAAAAAAAAAAAAAAAAAAAATGGACGGCTGCAGGACAGGAATCCGACAAAAAAAAAGAAAAAAGTAACAAAAGAAAAACAGAGAAGTATAAGACAAAATAAAGAAGTTTTTGAAACCAAAAGCGGACGGCTGAAAAACAAGAATCCGAGAAAATTTGAAAGCCAAAAGGCGGACGGCTGCAGAACAGGAATCCGAAGAGGAAACACAAAAAAAGGTACAAAAAGGAAAAAGATAAAAAACAAAGAATTTAAGAACTAAAAGAGGACGGCTGATTACCAGGAATCCAGAGTAGAAATTTAAAGTCGAAAAGCGGACGGCTGCAGAGCAGGAATCCGAGAAGAGGAAAACCACAAAACGAACAAAGAACAAACACACCCACGCAAGGAAAAAAAAAAAAAAACCCAGAAGCCGCAAAGCTGGACAGGAGTAACAATGAGAACAAAAGCAATTATAAAGTCCTGAAAGGGCCGACAAGGTTGAAATATGAAAAAGCAATCAAGGGAGATCCCCCCCCCCTCAAAGGACCTCCCAAGAAAAGGATAACCCAGAGATCCCCCTCCCAAAAGATCTTCAGGAAAGAGCACAGAGAGACCAGCCAGCAAGACCAGGGAAAAAAAAAAAATCCAGGAACAGCAAAGCTAAACAGGAATACAAGGAATATAAGAATAAATATAAAGTCCCGAAAGGGCAGACAGGTTTCAAGATAAATAATACTAGAGGAAAGTCTCTCCCCAAAGACTTCCCAAAAAAGAGTTCAACCCTGAGTTCCCCCTTCAAAGGACCACCAGGAAAAGAAGAAATACGAAACAACAGTTCAGCCCGCGAGTTCAGGAGCAAAGAAGCCAAGGTTTAAAAAAAAAAAAAAAAAAAAAAAAAACCACTCACGCCAACAAAGATACAATAAACTTAGTTAAAATGCCAAAAAGCAAGGAAAAAGTACAAAAGGGATAAAATAACAGGGTTACAAAGGTTTCCCAGAGAAACCTTTGAGTGCAACAGGATACACACTTAAAGTTATACACAAACATCTATAAATAAAAACAATTCAAAAAATAACGTGCCCAAAACAACGCCAAGGTTAACAAAAATTTTATAGGAAACAGAAAAGTACACATAAATTTATAACACATAACCTAAAAGGGACCCGAAAAAGCAAAAAAAGATAATTTTTCAAAATGTAAACATTAAAAAAATAATAATAACAATTCCAAAGAATGGGCACCGTACAGTTAAAAGATGACAAAATTTTAAAACTGCAGAAAAAGCACTAAGAGTTTCTGCCATGGCGGAACAGACCCTGTGAAAAACAAAGAAATTACCATAAAATAAATATACAAAATTACAACTCTAAAGAAAGAGGACGAGTTAATGTTGAAAACAGAACGGTTGACGGTACGTGTAAAAGATTTTCAAAACTAACGCACTGCTTGAGTCAATCACACGAAACGGCCGAACAGAAATAATTTCGAAATGCAGCACAGGGTCCGCTCTACCACCGTGACAGAAAAGACATGTCATCCGAACTTTTGTTAAGGAGATTAAACAGATTATATTTAGTTTCGATAGTAACATATATATACATAGTAAAATATAATAAATTCAAAGATGCAGGACATGCGCGGGAACAATATTGTAATAAATTTAAATTATTCAGAAATGAATAAATTCTAGAAATATGGAAATAACTTGTAAAAGCACAGGGTATATTTAGTGAAATTCCAAAAACAGTGGCTTTGTATGAAGTCTCAGACATCAGCAGAGTACATATTCCAATAAATTCCAATTCGGCAAATAAAAGTTAGATATTTAAAAGTTTGGAAAATTAAAAAAGAACGAACCAGGGGTCCCAGAAACAAGTCACATACATCCATGCAAAGCTAAAATGTAGAGGAGCACAACGGTGTCACTTAAAAACTAAACAGATGAGAATCACGCATCCAAGGAGCATCAAATCAAGGATCGGAGCACAAAATTTCAGTAGAAATACAAAGTTGGCAGTAAAAGGTGTTTTCACCAGGAAAAAATAATTTAAGCTTATGGGATGTAGATATGATATTGTAGAGCAAAGATGTCTGAATGTAACGGTATAAGATTTGTAATCGTACGATCAGTATAAAAGGATTTATATAGCCAGGAACAAGTTATAGATGACACTCCAGAACTGAAAAGTGCAACGCTAGAAAAATGACATAAGTTTTTGTTGAATGGCGTTAAAATATATTTTACTATGAAGACTTGATTTCAGCTTATGGGTATTAGATATACAATTGTAGAGCAAGGATGGCTGAATGTAACGGTATATGATTTAAAGTCGTACGATCAATGGAAAGGGATTTATAGAGCCAGGAACAAATTATAGACGAAACTCCAGAACTGAAGAGTGCAGTGCTGCAAAATTAACAGAAGTTTCTATAGGATGACGTTAAATTATTTTTCACAATGAAGACTTGACTTCAGCTTATGGTTGTTAGATACCAAAACGGAGAGCAGGAATAGATGTATACTACGGTACAAAATTTGTAGACGTGCAACCAAAATAATGCTGGTAAACAGGGTCTGGAACATGTCAAAGTTCAGGCAACAGACCATTCGTAAATGTAAATATTAAATTCAAGGATATTAAAAGAGTTAATAGCTTTTGTAAATCTGCACGAAAATTAATAAAGTACAAACCGCAGTAAAGCTGAGTATCAGAAAGAAGAATCCAACGGTGTACAGCACAAAATAGATGGTCCAGAAGTTGCGCTCCCAGAGCACAGTGTTAACAGCGTATCCAGATCACTTCGTCCCAGGAAGGGAAAGTATAGAAGATATGAAAAATCACAGTGAAAACACTATTGAAGATAGAGATTGTAGACTTATATCATCATAAAGCCCCAAGCAAGGGGCACACAAGGATGTAAGGTTTGTCAGGCAACTCCCAAAATTCTCTCAGCCAGGGCGCAGGAACGGCGAAAACATCGAAGAACTTCCGGCACTCAGAAGAATAAAATTTTTCCGTAAATAAACACTTGGCCAAAATAGGAACATTTTACATGGTTAAACGTTGATAACACAAAAACTATATATGATAACGGGACATATCCTACATCAATGAAAAGCTTTTAAAAAACGCTACATTTTGATGTAACACACATATGTTAACTGCGAAAAATCGCGCAACCAAGGATGAAAGTCGCCGGAGCCCAAAAATAAGGCGGAAGGTGTGTAGTTCACATTGAATTACACACCTTCCGCAGAGGTGGTCGCCGGAGCAGCCGTGAGAGAGGGAAGTCGCCTTATTTTTGGCCTCCGGCGACTTTCATCCTTGGTTGCGCGATTCCTTTTCCATTTTCGGTGCAAAAATATACTTGAAGCATTAATTCTCTTGAAACATCTAGATGGATATTTATTATATAAAATATTAATTTCAAAATTATTAGCGGTGAACAAATTTGTCATTTATGTTTTTAGCAAAAACGAAATGATGTATTTATTTTTCATGATATGCTATAGATAGCGTTTCAATGTTGACTGAATGTATATTCAGCATCAAATTCTGGAGGGAATAGGAACAGAGGGTTCACTAAGGATTTTCACTTCTACTTTTATTTCCACTATCTATTTTTTCCATCTCCAGTATAAAAAGAATTTCACTTTCTTTTAAATATATTTCTTCACATTGGCTATAAAGCATAGATGATATATTTAGCAACAAATTCAAGAGGTAATATGGTGACTTATTAAGAATTTTTATCCGGTATTATCTTTACTTCCAGCTCAAAGCATTTCCTTGAAACATCTATTCCTCAGGAGGCTCTATAAATAGAGATTAGATGATAACTGATATGGATTCAATATCGAATTTCAGAGAAGGTAGAAGGGATTCACTAAATGGAAATACTACTTCCAGTTTTCAGAAAATTTGTATGTCTATACAAAAGAAAATAAAAATGCATGATATTTCCGTCAAAAATAAAGTATGTTCATCTTTTTCCACCATAAGAAGACTTCTTTATAAATTTCTTGCTACGTATGATATGATGACTCTTTTATATATTTTTATTCAAGAATTTATTTTAACCTTAATATTTCAGATTTTTTGAGAAAGTCCCCGAAGACAGGCATTATTTCTTTGGAAGCATATTTATATCCTAAACTGACCGATAACAATATACTAAGCAATATTTCTAATGTCGCTTTGAGATTCAACTAAATGAGACAATTTATCTGGAGTACGGCACAACTGAACGGCATACCAAAATACGTTTTAAAAAGCATTTTTTTAAGGGGGGGGGAAATTTTACAAAAAGTATTTTAAAGATCTATATCATTGGTCCAAATGATAATAATTATAGTACAGAGTGATTATAATTAAAGTTCCCGGATTGAAAATGGTCTCAAATAAAAAGCACTGGTCAGAATGATTTGCAATTTTGCGTGAACACTCAATGGAATTTTGTTTGGTAAAGAAAAAAACAGTAGTTCAAAAAATCGCCGCTAGGAGAAAAATTGGCGCTTTACTACACTAGAATGCAATACAAAAGTAATAAACGTTGACTTACTCATTGGCTAATGACGTAATAAATGTTCAATATGCTGTCCTTCGAGTACTGAATTAAAAGTCGATGTTTCATTATCATATGCATGTAAGTTGCAGAATATGGGCAACCGAAAATCCACAGGAACTACGCCAGGTGCCTCTTCATTCCCCCAAAGTAACTGTGTGGTGCGGATTTACAGCAGCGTTTATTATCGGGTCTTTCTTTTTTGAGGAAGTTGGTCCTCATGGCCCCGTCAACTGTTCTGGCAATGACCATCGATATGAACGTCTTTTGAAAAATCACGTTATACCCACACTTTAAGAGCGTCAGTGTATCGATAATACTATTTTCATGCAGGATGGGGCTCCACCACATATCGCAAAAGCAGTGAAATGGCCACTTCGCAGTCATTTTGAAGATGACAAAATCATCAGCCGCCATTTTCCTGTAAGATGGCTAGCATGTTCCCCTGACCTTAATCCATGTTATTTATGGCTTTGGGGGCATCTGAAGAATGTGGTGTTTAATGGACACATTACCAATTTAGCGGCACTTAAAGCTAGCATCACGCATCACATCCACACATCTCTACAGAAGCACTCAAATCTGTTGTTGAACACGCTATTTTGCGCTTCCAGCTTGTTTCAGAATGCGAAGGACAGCATATTGAACATTTATTACGTCATTAGCCAATGAGTAAGTCAACGCTTATTACTTTTGTATTGCATTCTATTGTAGTAAAGCGCCAAATAATCTCTTAGCGGCGACTTTTTGAACTACTGTTTTTTTCTTCACCAAACAAAATTCCATTGCTCTACGAGTGTTCACGCAAAATTTCAAATCATTCTGACCAGTGCTTTTTATTTGAGACCATTTTCAAACCGGGAACTTTCATTATAATCACCCAGTCTTTATCCTTCCTTTAAAGGGTCTGAAAAAATATTTGATTGATACCAAGTTTGACAATGGACCCCATCCCCGCTTATTGACAAAAAAACTAACACTAAAAATTATATCCCGGCTAATTTTCATTACATTGATTGAAACTATTAAATATCGTGATCATTCAACCATAAACAATCCCTTTTATAGATTATGTCAAATTTTGGCATACGCTGCCATGTTGTTAACAAAGCAAAATATAAAATTTCAAAAGAAATTCATTAATATTTATGACATCTATTATGTACACCAGGAATCGACCTCATCAATCTAAAAATAGTCAAACCGCATTTAGGAGGTCCTAAAACATATACTTGCATCAAAATCTTGCATCAAAATAAAAAAATTTCGGCAATGCAATACTGTCTCTTTACTTCATATGAGAAAGTAAAAATGGCTAATGAAATTCTAAGCTTTAAAAAGAATAAATTTAGAAAACATTACCATCAAATCTTTTAAAACTAGTAACATTTCGTTTACACAGTTAAATTAATGAAAATTAAACACTCGGGTATCACAATAAACTTCCCGATATCTTCCTAAATTTATCCTTTGATCTTTAATGCATGCTAACAACACGAAAACTTCAATTTTCTTCAAGGAAAGTGGCAATAAAACTAAGTCCTTTGGTCTTTGTTTCCTTAATGCGCGAATAAAACTTCAAAGTGTGGATGTTTAGGGGATTTACTGGAGAAATGGACGTTTTTTTTACTATTTAGAGGTTAAAAACGAGATACTAGAAGGCAAAAAATTATTCTGCAGCAAAAAAGTCATAAAAGTCAAAGAGCAATTCTGCAGGTTGCAGGAAGAAAATTTTACCGTTGGGATTTTGGAATAGATTTTATAAAACTATTGAGTTGTAAATGTCAGCACGTATGTTTCTTTAAAATAATCCAGTGAATGATTTTTAAAATATCGTGTCTCTGAAAAGAAAGTTGGATATTTTTTTCATGAAATATGAATTTCATATATATATATGCAATTATTAGTGACAAGCAAATTTGCTATCTGTGTTTTAACCAACATTTTTTTATAAATCACTATTTCTCATAATCAGCTATAGATAGAGCTTTGACGATGGATGATAGGAATTCAGTATCAAATTTCGGAGGAAATTGAGGGTGTTCGCTAAGGATTTGAAATTCTGGTCTTTACCGTAACTTTCAGCAATGATTGGTAAATCATGAAAAGGAAGGAAATATTTCAGATCAAAAACAATTTATTATCTTCCCTATATATATATATATATATATATATATAATGTATTAGGAAAGTATTGTGACGGGGTCAAAAATTCAAATTCGAGTTTTCGAAGGGAGAGCACGTTTCAAGCATCCCCGAACACGAATCAAACGTTTTTGAGATGATGACAGTGTGTGTGTGTGTGTGTGTGTCAGTGAGTCTGTGGAGACAATATCTCATGAAAGAATGGAGCAATTCGAACGTAATTTAGCACAAAAATTGCAATCTGTGAATACTGGAAGTCTATTGTTTTTATATGCAATCGAATGTTCAGAACCACCCTATATTTTCGAGTGAAATTTTGGAAAATCCATCAAAAAATTAAAGCCTTTAATCAAATTACGTAAACAGTCATTTCTTATGTAATTTTTCATTAGAAAACGATTGACACAAACTTTAGTACGCTAGCATGAACCATTCTTGAGATATTGCATACTTTTAAAAAAAAAATTATTAAAAACTCATATAAAATGAAAAATAAATATTAACTATTGTGATATATGTTCACTTGTCATAAGAAATATCATATGATAAATTTGGTTACATCATTTTCGTGGATCTAGCTCGTTCCATTCATAAGATACTTTGGGTAAAACTTTTGTATTTGGGCGCCAATAGCAATTTATCTGCTATAAGAATAACTCATTTCTCCGTCCATAACGCTTGGCGAGAGTTTGGAAGAATGTCGCCAACTTAACGACTTTTTTAAATGTTCCCAAATTAACGAAATATCATCAAGTTGATAAAAAATGACGCCAAATCAATAAAAATGACGACTAATTGATGAAAGTTTAATATCGTGGAAAGAACATAAAGAGTATACTATAAGAATAACCTATTTCTCCGTCCGTAACGCTTGAATAGAAATTTAGTGGGACGTCGCCAACTTAGTGACTATTTTAATTGATGCCAAAGTGACAAAAATGTCGCCAAATTCATAAAAAATGACGCCAAATGGGAAGTTATGTATTGTAAATTCTAATTTCCTTCATATGACGGGCATACCTTACGGCATATAAGAAATGCTCTTCTCTCCGTTCGTCTGTAACACTTAGTGATGCATTTAGCGAACTTGGCGAATAATTTAGCCAAATACCGCTAACTTAGCGATATTTCGCCCCCAGATTGACAAAAATATCATCAAAATTGCAAAAATGACGCCTAATTTATGAATAACTATTAAAATATTTTAATATATGAACTATATCGCTTATTGACGATGTTATCAATATTGATAATTGTTTATTTAGAGTTGCGTGAAATAGAAGTTAGTTGGGTATTTCGAAGTAGTTTTACATGTTGTTATCTGGAAAATAGCCAAAAATACAAAGTGAAGTATAAAGACTCCCTTTCTGGAAGATGCAGATTATGTCAAGGAATTCCCCAGTGTTCTGTGTTTAGTCCCTCTCACTTTTTGTTACTGTATTGAAGTAGGGACCAATGCCAACTGCTTCATGGAACTGTATGCTGATGATATAATTATTTGAAGTAGGAACTCATGTATTTCTTCTACCCAGATAGATATAAATTTATCTCTCCTTAACTTCAAGGCGTTTGTTGAAGATCATAATATAATTTTTAATCCTTTAAAGTCTATTTCCAGTAATTTTACTACTAATAGTACAACCTGGAGCCTGACATCTTTCTACTGAGGAGAATAAATTGTGAGAAACATCTCAAATACTTGGGTTTCATCTTGGACCAGGAGATCTTTAGCCGTACACATATAGATTCTTTGGTTTTTAGAAGTAAACAGAAACATAAAGTCTTAAAAATTATTTCTGGTACGGATTGGGGGGCGGATGTATATTGACTCTTAGGAACACATATATTTTTCTTATCCGCCCTATCCTGGAATATGGAGTATAGTTCTATCAAGCTGCATCTGTCAGTAATCTTGATAAACTGGAAAGGATCCAACTTTCTGCTACCAGAATTATTTCTGGTCTCCATAACAGACATTGCATTGTATGAGGCTGATCTCCAATCACTCAGACTTAGTAATAAGTGCCTCCTGGCTAGATACTTTGCAAAACTGAACAGCTACGAAGATCAGCGCAGAACCTCTAATTATATATATAACTGGAACAACAATCGTCGAATCAAGAGAGAGAGAGCCCACTTAGTTGCGCTGAAAAAGAGAGTTGGCTTCAAAATGAAGTTGAATATGTCTCTCTGACCTGATGTATCGATGATACTACTTCCTTTCAGAATCAAAACATTTCTAATACTGAGCTTTGCTCATATGCCACTAAAATCACCCAACACCCAGATTATCTCAAACAGCTTATTCTGGAAAGCATTCATAAAATTTCTGATGATACATTACAAATATATACTGATGACAGTAAGGGGGATGGTGCTTATATCTACAGTGGAGTGCATATAAAGCAGGGAGACATAAGAATTATCAAGAGAAATCCCAACCACTGCTCAGTTTTCCAAGCAGAACTGATAGCTATAGATGAGGTTCTGAATTACTATGTGTCTTCAGAACTCAACAAATACATCTGGATATTATGCTGTACCCGAAGTTCTTGCAGCACCTAGCTGAGTGGTGAAGACATGGTAACCATACAACTGTAAATGTTGTCCAAAAATTGAAAAGATTAAGTGCCCATCTTAAGATATATTTCCAATGGATACCTTCGCACTTAGATATATATGACAACGAAATTGAGGATAGATTGGTTAAGGAGAGTAGCCTAAAAGAACCTCCAGACAGTGGCAACCTTCCTTTTGCGAAACTTGCCTCCCAGGTTAAATTGGAAGTCAACACTTCTTGGAAAGCGGCTCCTCCGTATGAGCGGTACGCAGCCAGCCTTTCAGCCAGCCTGGTAAGCCTTGTAGCCAGCCTGGTAAGCCTTGTAGCCAGTCTGGTGAGCCCTGTAGCCAGTCTGGTGCTGCTCTGATTAGGTCAAAGAGCAGAGGAGACCTAACAGGCTCTGGTCAGACTCCGCAGCGGTCGTCTGAGTACACTAAAAGTGTTTTACGTCATAAGGATTATCCCCTGTGCACGAGTGTGACTTAACACAGCCCACTCCTTCTTATGCTTTGATATGTATTGGCTGTCACAAAAGCTAGCTGTATTCCAGTCCTGAAACGGTCCTGTACCTTTTGAAGTCTCACGAGATCATGGACATGATCTGATGTTGCTGTCAGCCACGTGGGAATAAGCAATAATAACAGCAGATTATGAGGGATGCATGCAATCTGCATACATTCTTCATAGACTCAAGCTAAATTGTATAGTTTTTAAAGTAATGCTCTAGCATAATTAGATACTGAGGGATAATCAAATGCTCAATAAATTGATACGGCACGCGATGAATTTAACCGACAATATGCATTGAAAATTAGTTTAAAATAATCACTTTAAACAATAATCTAAAAAATAATAATAAGCTGCGAAGTACCTGATTATCGAATCACAAATCGCTAATAAAAACCTCTCAAAAACAAACAAAAAATGCTCCCTGTAGGCATAAAAATAAAATAATATTTTAAATAATATTCTTAACATTTACGTCCGATTCAAGTGAATTTTTCACAGACTATTTATAATGATGAAATAATCGACCATTTAAAAATTAAAACAATATCTTTAAAATTTACAAAATTAAAATTTTGATTTTAAACCATAGTTCTTGTCGTGGAATGTTTCCTCGATCGTCATTCGTATCTCTTAGAAAGCCACTTGCTGGAATAAATTGATTTTAAAATACCGAAACTCCGGCCAAATTTCTACTTTTAAGTTTCTAACTTTAAAACTAATTCAAATTTTTAAAACATCTGGACGACACGCATTGCCCTAAATCCCTAGGGGTCTTGTACAAATCGAAATTGTTATTTTGAAACCTCAACGACCCACTACATATAATCTGCGGTATCAAGTTATTTGGCCGTCTTTGTAAAGAATACATGTCCCAACCCCTCAACTGGGGCTCAAACTGAGGATCTTCTTCTGACGAGTTAGCGCTCTATTTAGTCATCTACTGGGGTTGTATTTTTTCTTTTTACAGATTATAAGTGGGTCAGGTTTACTTTTAAAAATTGTTTTTCTAAAAGAGCGTTTAAACAAATTTACACTGTTCGAATATATATTTTACTATGATAAATATAATACAAACGGAAGAATAAAGACTGTCAAACCAGAAATATTTTCTTAAATATCTGAAAGCATGGAATATAAAACTCTTTCATTTTTGTTCCACGACACACCATTTAGGAATCATTTTATCGTCTGGTAGCCATTTCGGAATCAGAATGTAGTCAAAAAACATATTGCTGATGCAATCTTTGCAAACATATTCTCTCAGTTCTGATGTTAGGAAGACTCCAGATGTTGTCAAATGTCATAAACTTATGCCCATAACCCTATAATACAGCTGTTGGCTTTTGTAAACTTTTAGATTGTACATTTCTACGTAAAGAAGATGGGTGTACTGAAATTCCTCTAAAAATCCGATGAGTAAAGGAGGGGGGAAAAAAGGAAATATCACCATTAAGTAAATAGAAAGTTGTAACTGACAAATATTGTGTTATCAAATTGCCAAACTTTCACTTCTTTTACACTCGGCGCTTGGCGGCCACATTTTCCTGTTCTAAATAAATGTATTTTATCTGTAGTATAAAAAAATGTATACAACTTAATTTTATTCATTTTTTTCCTCGATATTTCCACAAAATATATCCTACTATTTATTTATTTTCTTATTATTGAATCTAAAAATTGGCAATTTTATGTGGTTATGAAGGAGAACCGAAAATACAAGAATTAAAAATCTGATGTGGGCAGCACATGACTTTCCCTGCAGACTTATATTAACGTTCTCTTTATTTTAATTAAATTTATTTCACTTTTAATTCAATTTTTGTTCTCATTCGGTAACCGGACTTATTTTCATAGGTGGCGTGGAGAAAATACGAAAAACTAAAATATCTCGAGAACGGCTAGTCTTAGTGTAATGGGGTTGGTCTTATTCTTTTCATCGTTAAAATTACGTATTAAACGAGCATTTAATGGATATATTTGAGTATACCTAGTTCTTTAGTTTAGATTTTGACGATTTTTGCGGGCCATTTTACAAAAAAGGCAGGTTATTTTTCTCCGAATCGTACTAAAATCTAATCAGCACCAGGGTAACCGACTCATCTACCGAATTTTGAGAAATTAGGTCCATAAGTTATAGTGGATACAAGCTTTTGCGGGTCATTTTGCAAAAAAAGGCAGGTTCTTTTATCCCAAATCGTACCCAAAACTAATAAACACCAGACTCGCTCACAAGTGTCTTACCTACCAAATTTTGTGAAATTCGGTCCTTTAGTCTTTTAGTTAGAGTGGATACAAAATCTGCACAGACAGACAGACGCACAAACACACAGAGAGACCCACACACACACACACACAGACGTCACGCTAAAAATGTTTTTTTCGTATTCTAGAGACCTTGAAACGTGTAGATCCGTCGAAAACTCGAGTTGTGATTTTCGGTATGATTCCAATACTTTCCCTATACATTACCATGTATTGCAGGGAAAGTAAAAAAATAAAAGCTTGACAACTCGGTATCACAGCATTTTTTAGACACAACTTTCTACTTTTTAATGGTGCGCTTTTGTTTTTTTCCCTTTTTCTCAAGCTTGGTATTTTCTTTTTCACTTTTAGAGTTCTTTTAGGGAATATCAGTGCTTATTTTAAACGGTAAATAATATTTTCAATATCATGCCTATATAGGACGCATCGAAGGAACTTATTTATAACGTATTACGCTCTCACTGAGGCAAAAGAAGGCATAAAACATAGTCGTATTAGGGCATAGCGATTAATGTTTACCGCGTTCGCGCAGCGCGCCAAAGGTGTATTACACATCAGAGAAGCTGAATGGCAAAGCTGCGTATGCCTTTGCACAGGGGCGAAGACGTGTTTAAGCGCTATATTTACAATTTTCTGCAGAATACATCTACATATAAAATTTCATAGTGATACGTGCATTCGTTGTTGAGCACTTGTTCACTCACTTCACAGATACATACACACATTCTGGTGGAAATATTTCAAAAGATGGTTGAAATGTGTTCAGGAAGTCTTTGAAAGCATTTCTTCGTCTAAATCTTTCAGCTAAATTAATCCTAAAAACAAAACAAACAAACAAAAAAAACATCAATTATGCACCTCTGTAGCTTAATTCAATTTTTTTTTTTGCATTTGTTTGAAATTATAAATTTTCATTTTTAAAATTATAATTTTCGAAGGAATTTAAATTTGTTCATTATCTGCCAGATAAATCAAACCTCAAACAAATTCGTCAATTACGCGCATCTGTAGCTTATATATATATATATATATATATATATATATATATATATATATATATATATATATATATATATATCTTTTAATTTTTAACAAATTTACTCCTTTTACAGTCAAAGAATCATGTATAAGATGCATGGTACTGTGTTTTTAACGTTGAATTGTTCAGACAGATAACAACGTGTAACACTATTTAAAAGTACTCAATTAACATATGTTTCACACAACTCTAATAATTATCAATATTGATTGCGTCCTCAATAAGCCATATAGTCTATATATTGTTGTTGTTGTTGTCGTGTCCCTAACATTACATTTAAGGAAGAATGAGTGCACTGCTTCTGTTTAGTCTAAAGACCCGGGGCACCCGAAGGTAGAAGTCTGACTTCTGCCCCAATAAGACATCACAACACCCATGCCCGCAGGCGGGATTCAAACCCGCAATCTGGCAGCCGAGCCATCACGAGGAAACGCCTGCCTCTTTGACCGCTCGGCCACCACATCGGCAGTCCATATATTAAAATATATTAATAATTAAGTCACCAACTAGGCGGCCTTTTCATTAATTTTGCGTCATTTTTGCAATTTTGGCAAAATTTTCATCAATCTGTGGCGCAATATGTCTAATTTGGCGATACTTTGCTAGATTATTCACCAAGTTTACCAAATGCATCACCAAGTGTTACAGACAAACGGAGAGAAGAGCATTTCTTATATACTAGAATATATGCCCGTTATATGGCCGAAATCAGAATTTTTTAAACATTACTTCTCATTTGGCGTCATATTTATCAATTTATCTATATTTAAAAAAGTCGCAAAGTTGGCGACGTCTTTCTAAATTTCTCGCCAGGCTTTACGAAAGGATGGAGAAATGGGTTATTTTTATGTTCTCTCCAAGATATTGAACTTTCATCAATTAGTCATTATTTCATTTATTTAGGGTCAGTTTCATCAATTTGGCGAGTTTTTATCAATTGGGTGACGTTTTCGTCAATTTAAAAACATTTAAAAAGTTACCAAGTTGGAGATAGTTCAAAGATTCGTCACCACAATTGTATCCAAACGTTACGGACGGCAAAATAGGTTATTCTTATGGTATTCGTAAGTTCTTATATTCCTTCCAAGATATTAAATTTTCGTCAATTAGTCGTCATTTTCATTAATTTAGTGTCATTTTTATCAATTGGGCGACATTTTCATTAATTTGGCAATATATGAAAAAGCCGCTTAGTTGGCGATATTCCGCCAAATTTGGCGCCAAAATCTCGCCACGCATTATGGACGGAGAAATAAGTTATTCTTATAACAGATAAATGACTATTGGCGGTCAACAGCAAAAGTATTACCCAATATATCTTTTCCCATGAATGGAACGAGCTAGATTCAGGAAATGTCATCAAATTCATCGCATGATATTATATACGAAAAACGAATATATTTCACAATAGTTAACAATTTTTTTATTTTTTGTTATTTTGTGATTCTTTTGATACATTGCTTTGAAAAATGTGCAATATCTCGACAACTGTTCATGGTAGCGTTTTAAAATTTATGTCAATCGTTTTCTAATGAAAAATTACATAAATAGCTATATGTGTAACTTTAAGGATTCTGATTTTTTGATATTTTTTTTAAAATTTCACTCAAAAATTTAGTGGGGTTCTGAAGATACGATTCAGTTTAAAAACAATATTCTTCCAATATTCATAAATCATAATTTTTGTACCAAATTTCATTAAAATCGTTCTATTTGTTCGTCAGATATTGTCTCTACAGTCTCACTGACACACATCCACGCAGAGAAGATAGAGAGAGATAGAGAGAGAGAGAGAAACACGTAGACGTCACTTCGAAAATATTTGATTCGTTTTCAAGGTTGTTTGAAACCTGCTTTTCCTTCGAAAACTCTAATTCAAATTTGTGACACAATACTTTTATACATTATACTATGTATATAAGTAAAGTAAAAATGAGAGATTTGGTTAAAATATCGATAGAAACTAGTAGATAACTACATACATAAGTGTAAACTAGATAGAATCTAGATAGAAACTAAATAGAGATGATTAAATTTGTCTCTCGTGTTGCATCTTCTACCTACTATGATCTTTATCACAATCATAAAATTGAAAATGCAATATCAGTGATAAAATTGAAACCAAATTCAATTCAGTGATAAAATTGAAACCAAAATCAATTCGGTGATAAAATTGAAACCAAAATCAATTCAGTGATAAAATTGAAAATACAATATCAGAAATATAAAAGTTATTTCAAAATTCCACTCAATTTAGTGGGGTTCTGAACATTTAATTGCGTTTTAAAACAATATGCTTCCAGTATTCACGGGTTGTAATTTTTGTACAATATTTTGTTCGAATCGCTTCATTCGTTCGTGAGATGTCGTCTCCACAGACATACTTCACTTCTAATTTCACCATTTGTGTGTGATATATCGTCTCCACACACACACACACACACACAGACATCACGTCTGATTCGTGTTCACTGATGCTTTAAACGAGCTCTCCCGTCGGAAACTCGAATTCGAATTTTCGACCCTGTCACAATACTTTCCTTATACATTATACTATGTATATAAGGAAAATAATAACTAACAAACTAATTCGAATTTTTAATAAATCACTGCGAGATAGCTTAAAATCCGATCTCAACTATCTGTGTGCTTAATTTTTTAATTGTGTGTCGCTTATATTTTCCTCTACAAGGCCGACGAACAAACTAAAGAAAAAACAAACAGACACCATTTTTCAAGTATAGTTTATAATATTCATTTTAGATTTTATGCCATTTTGTAAAATAATCCCATATTCTCTTATTCTCTAAACATTCCTATTACCTTGAAACAATAAATTGTCACGCTTAAATAAAATGTATTTGCTTTGTTGTGATAATTTAGTATGTTTCGTTTTAAAAGTTCCAAAGCCATTGCACCGAGACACCGTCTAATATTTTATGCTTTTATGCGTCAAAAATTATTTATAGATATTTACCTTCCACTGCATTCATATCTGATGAACAGAAAACTGTACAATTTCTGCGCTATACCAAATAGCGTAATATTTAAAAAAGTATGCTATATAAATGCATTAATGTGCTATAAATGCCCTTAACCATGAGAAGGCGTTATTTTAAAGAAATAGATTAATTTTTTTTATGCTGAAAGTGAGTTATAAAAACTACTGTACTTATTGTTAAATAGATTAGGATGTTATATTCATAAATATTTCAAAAATAATGCAGCATAACTGTGTTAATCTTCACATAAATTATTCTACATGGCATATTTTTGACAGAAAATAAAACATGCTTTGAGCTTATTACTTTTCTATGTATTAAGGGAAGTTTTGTGAAGAGGTCAAAACTCTCTCAAGTTCTTATGGTAACCATTTATGTAAATAGCAACTTTGAATGTAGATTCAATCATATTTTTACTTTCCCTGCAATATATGGTAAAGTATAGGGAAAGTATTGGAATCATGTCGAAAATCGCAACTCGAGTTTTCGACGGATCTACACGTTTCAAGACCTCTAGAATACGAAAAAACCATTTTTAGCGGGACGTCTGTGTGTGTGTCTGTCTGTGCAGATTTTGTATCCACTGTAACTAAAAACTAATGGACCGAAATTCACAAAATTTGGTACTTAAGTAACTTGTGGGGGAGTCTGGTGCTGATTAGTTTTGGTACGATTCTGGATAAAAGAACCTGCCTATTTTAGCGAATTGGCCCGCAAAAGCTTGTATCCACTCTAACTTAAAAACTAATGGACCTAATTTCACAAAATTCGGTAGATGAGTCCCTTGTGGGTTACCCTGGTGCTGATTTTATTTTGGTATGATTCGGAAAAAAATAACCTGCCTTTTTTTGCAAAATAGCCCGCAAAAATCTAAACTAAAGAACTAGGTATACTCAAATATATCCATTAAATGCTCGTTTAATACGTAATTTTTAACGACGAAAAGAATACGACCAACCGCATTACACTAGGACTAGCCGTTCTCGAGATATTTTAGTTTTTCATTTTTTCTCTACGCCACCTTTGAAAATAAGTCCTGTTACCGAATGAGAACGAAAATTGAATTAAAAGTGAAATAAATTTAATTAAAATAAAGAGAACGTCAATATAAGTCTGCAGGGAAAGTCATGTGCTGCTCACATCAGATTTTTACTTTCCCTGCAATACATGGTAATATATAGGGAAAGTATTGGAATCATGCTGAAAATCGCAACTCGAATTTTCGACGGCCTACACGCTTCGAGACCTCTAGAATACGAAAAATCTATATTTAACGTGACGTCTGTATGTGTGTCTGTGTGCGTGTCTGTGAGTGTGTCTGCGTGTGTGTTTGTATGTGTGTTTTTCTGTCTGTCTGTGCAATGTATGTATGCGCTCTAGCTAAAATACTAGTGAACCAAATTTCACAAAATTTGGTAGATAAGTTACTTGTAGGGTACTTTGGTGCTGATTAGATTTTGGTACAATTCGGAAAAGAACAACTTGCCGTTTTGTAGGAAATGGCAAGCAAAAATTTCATGTATCCACCCTAGCTAAAATACTAATGGAACTAATTTCACAACATTCGGTAGATAAGTTACTTGTGGGATACTCTAGTGCTAATTAGATTTTGGTACAATTCGAAAAAGAACAACCTGCTTTTTTTTTACGAAATGGCCTGCTAAATTCTTCAAAATCTACAAAGAAAGGCTAAGTAGTGTATGCTTAAATGTATCAATTAAATTCTTGTTTTATACACAATTTTTGACGAGGAAAAAGATGTAACACACTCCATTATACTTTAGGACTAACCGTTCTCAAGATATTTAAGATTTCTTGCATTTTTGTTACGCCGATTTCGGAAAAATGTCTATTTACCAAATAAAAACGAAAATTGAATTAAAAATTCAAATTTAGTGTTACTTAGTGCAATTAAACTCAATTTCATGAATCATTAAAGAAATAAAGAAAATATGAATTTGAGTCTACAGGGAAAGTCATGTGCTGGCCACATCAAAATTTTAATGGTGTCTATGTGTCTGTGAGTAAAATAATTTTCAACAATTGCATAATTTGGAATAAAATTTGATATGAATCTTTTAATCAATAAGCGTCAAGTGACTGTTGATATTAGAAAACGTAGACAAGGAGAAAGCCCTCAATATTTAAAAAAAATTTAAATTAAAAAAATACCTTTCTAAGCTGCATTCATGATATATATACATATATATATATACTATACACTGCTGGACAATTGCTAAGGACGTATGACACTATCACCCATAGCAACCACAAAATGAAAGGAAGCAAAATGTGAGAAATTAGAGTAAGTGCGAGATACAGTAAGAAGAGGTGTGGTTATGCACATTTTTCATTTCCACACCTGTTCCTCACGTGATAGTGCTGATAAGAGATTTAAAGGATTTGACGCGTGTGGCCAGTTGTTGTTCCAACTGAAAGTTTTACGGGAAAGATTTAATGGATGAACTTGAAATTTTCGGTATGTCTTCCAGTTATCACTTAGATGATTTTACGCGTGGCCGTATTATCGGAAATATCGAAGAAGGGCTAAAAATAACAGATGTTGCCAGGGTGTTCGGCATTGCCCACAGCATTGTTTCACGGTTGTGGCAAGCTTTTAAAGCAACTGGAATGTATAGCAAGCGTCACGTGGGAGGTCGTGTTAGAAATACGACGCCTGCAGGACATTGTTCTATCAGCAAAAAGGGCCGACGCTCCACAGCTCAGCAGGTGGCAAATCAGTTTCTTGCTTCCACGGGACAGCGGATCTCCTGAAAAACTGTAGCCAGACGTTGGGAGGATTATCTCAAACCTATTGTGTGTGTCCCATTGTTCGGATTGCACCGTACTGCCCGTTTACAACGGTGTCGTGAGCATCGCAATTGAATCGAACATGGCAGGGTTTGCGTACTATTCTGAGATGATAGTAGATTCAGTCTGTCATCCGATTGTAGACGCCAACTGATCTGGCGTGAGAGTGGTACTGCTTATCGTCCAGAAATTATCCAGGAAAGGGACCGATATTCGACATGCAGTATCATGGTATGGACCGGCATCATGATCAATGCCCTCACGCCCCTACACGTGGTTACAACTGGGACTATGACCGGCCAACGATACATTGATGAAGTTCTACTGTCTCATGTTCCCCTTTTCCGTGGTGCTGTCGGTGATAAATTTGTTTTCATGGACGACAACGCACCACGTCATCGAACACTCGCTGTTCAGAATTGTCTAGTTAGCATGGGTATTCAATGCCTCGTATGGCCAAGACGTTCTCCAGATCTAAACTCCATTGAAAATGTGTGGGATGCTTTGGGGAGGCGACTTGCTGGTCGAAAATATCCTCCAACAAACAAGAACACCTTCATCCGTGCACTGACAGAGGAGTGGGATAACTTGCCTCAATAGCTGCTGGATAATGTTGTACAAAGCATGACACGACATGTGGAATGTTGCATCACACTCAAATGTGCCTGATGTCGTTCATATGCATTTTCCCATTCCTCCATACACAGCATCAAATGAACCCGTTTTCCATTTAAATGTTTCAAAACCTTCTGTATTTTCCAGAACAATAATTTATCTTTATTCTAATGTCCGAACAGTGTGGCAACAATATTTTATCCTGCTGGGCTCCCACCCATGCTTAATGTTGCGTTACATTGCAATTTGTGTTCCGTCCTTGACAATTGTCCAGCAGTGTGTATATGTATATCTATGTATATATATATACATATACACACTGCTGGATAGGGTGATTCAAAAGTTCGGAGCAAAAGTAAAACGCTATAAAAAAATATCTATGGGTCGGAGAGACATGCGGTTTGCAAATTAATATTCACCGTGGCAGGGGATTTTGTGTGGCATGAAAAAAAATTAGTTCAAACTCTCGACATTCGGGGCGCTGCGGCAGATAAAGCCATGGAGCTGACTTATGCATGGAGGTGATAGTACACATGACTGGTCTGCGAGATCCCCAGATCTCACACCCTGTGATTTCTCCTTGTGGGGATACCTAAAATCACGGATCTATAAAACCCCAGTCCTTACCAGCACTGAAAGACGCCTTAAGGCAGAAGGAAGCAGCCATTCCCGTTAATACGCTGTTTCATGCTGTATCAGCCATAATACAGCAACTGCACTCAGTACTGGAATGCTGTGGTGGACATATTGAGCACTTGCAGCTGTAAATCATGCTGAAATAAAATATTTCATTTCACAATAATTACCTCGAATTGTTTTCATCGCAGCAGCGCTCCCCTAGTGTCGAGACTTTGCCATTTTTTTTTTCATGCCATACAAACTCCCCCACCACGGTGAATATTAATCTGCAAACCGCATGTCTCTCCTACCCATAGATATTTTTTATAGAGTTTTACTTTTGCTCCGAACTTTTGAATCAACCATATATATATATATATATATATATATATATATATATATATATATATATATATATATATATATATATGAAATATATAATATTAAAGATACAAAAGAATTAAGAGAAAGAAGGCAGTGTAAGGTGCTTACATAATGCGGTAAGGGGTAGTGACCTTACACCACAGTTAACAACGTGCACGTACTTGATGCCGCGACATTGCACTCCTGGACGCCAGCACCGAATGTTGCCGACCTTCGGAGTGACAATCAAAATTATCACAAGACCATAATAATTGGAGTAGTAAAATAAACTGAAGTATCAATGGATGGAATGAAATCACTGATTTGTCAGCAGTTTAAATACTTCCTCAAGATCTGAATACATCACTCAATGCAATGTTGCGATTATTTTCAAATTTCCCAATGTAAGACTTACAAAAAGATTTCAGAAGCAATTTAAAAAGGACTTTTAAAAAGTTTTCAAAAAAGAATTTATTATATTATATATTTAATATATTTTAATTATTTATATATTATTTAATTATATTTAATATATTATATTTTGTAATTAGTGTTTATTGCTGCCTTACGCATAAATACTAAAATACTTTCTTTCTTTAAGATTCAATTATAATTCTTTATCTTTCATTTATATACATATATATATATATATATATTTATATATACACTATTTCCTAAAGGAGATAACGATTACTTATATGATTAGACATGTTCCAAATTAAATATATTAAAATCAACATACATTTTAAAGAATGAATTTCTAAAGATAAAACAAGTTTTTATTTCAATTAATAATATTATAGAATTTCAAATTTTCATAACGTATCTCTTTTGTTTTTTAACTGATGTTTCATGCAGCAATTCATAATTTTCATTAGTCAAAGATAAAGTATCTAATTATATCCGCGAATCATTTACAGAAATGGAAGTTTGATAAAATTGATATTCATCATGCAAACAAAACTAATTACCTAGAACGATCATGCTAATTAAAGAAATAAAAACTTTATAGAAATATTATTAATTTAAATTATCGGTACTTAATGTTTCTTGTTTAGACTTTGATTTTATATTTAGAATGCAAATTTTTACTTTCCCGGCAATGCATGGTAATGTATAGGGAAAGTATTGGAATCATACCGAAAATCGCAAATGTCTGTGTGTCTGTCTGTCTGTCTGTCTGTGCAGATTTTGTGTCCGCTCTAACTGAAAAAGTAATTGACCGAATTCCATAAAATTTGGTAGGTAAGTCACTTGTAAGCGAATCTGGTGCTGATTTGTTTTGGGTACGATTCGGGATAAAAGAACCCACCTTTTTTTGCGAAATAGCTCGCAAAAGCTTGTATCCACTCTAGCTGAAAAACTAATGGACTGAATACCATAAAATTTGGTAGGTATGTCAGTTGTGGGACACCTTGGTGCTGATTAGATTTTGGTATGATTCGGAAAAAAATAACCTGCCTTTTTTTGCAAAATAACCCTCAAGAATCGCCAAAATCTAAAATAAAAAACTACGTATGCTCAAATATATCCATAAAATGCTTGTTTAATATGTAATTTTTAACGAAGAAAAGAATAAGATAAACCCCGTTACACTAGGACTAGCCGTTCTCGAGATATTTTAGTTTTTTCGTTTTTTCGCTTCGCCACTTTTGAAATTAAGTCCAGTTACCGAATGAGAACGAAAATTGAATTAAAAGTGAATTAAATTGAATTAATATAAAGAAACCGTGATTATAAATCTTCAGAGAAATGCATGTGTTGCCTCAGATTTTTGCTTTTCCTGCAGTATATGGTAATGTATAGGGAAAGTATTGGAATCATGCCGAAAATCGCAACTCGGGTTTTCAACGGATTTACACATTTTAAGACCTCAGGAATAAGAAATTTTTTTTTTTAACTTGACCTCAGGCTGTGTATCTGCCTGTCTGTGCAATGTATGTATCCACTCTAACTAAAAAACTAATGGACCGAATTTCATAAAATTTGGTAGGTATGTCACTTGGGTGTGACCCTGGTGCTGATTAGCTTTTAGTATGATTCGAAAAAGCAGAATCCGTCTTTTTTGCGAAATGGTCAGCAAAAATTCCATGTATCCACTCCAGCTAAAATACTAATTGACCGAATTTCACAAAATTTTGTAGATAAATTACTTGTGATATATTCTGTTGCTGATTAGATTTTGGTACGATTCGGAAAAGAACAACCTGCCATTTTTTGCGAAATGGCCCACAAAAATCGCCAAAATCTAAAAAAAAAAGACTGCAATTGCTCAAATACAGCACTTAAATGCTTGTATTATACGTAATTTTGATGAAGAAAAGAATAAGACCAACTCCATTATCTTAGAACTAACCGTTCTCAAGATTTTTGAGATTTCTTGCATTTTTATTACGCCGCTTTCGGAAAAATATCCACTTACCTAATAAAAACAAAAATTGAATTAAAAACGTAAATTTAGTGTTATTTTGTGCAATTAAACTCAATTTACTGAATTATTAAAGAAAAAATCTGATGTGGGCAACACATGACTTTTCTTATATAATGCAGTGAAACTACTACTTTTACAGTAAAAAAATAGGTTTTCCTTATAGTAGATACTTATATTCTTTCCAAGATATTGAATTTTTGTCAATGAATCGTCATTTTCATTGATTTAGCGTCATTCTTATCCATTTGGCTATATTTCCGTGAATTTTGCAACAATTTAAAAAGTCACCAAGTTGTCGACATTCCACCAAATTCATCGCCAAAATCTCGCCAAGAGCTATGGACGAAGAAGTAAGTTATTCTTACAGCAGATAAATGAACATTGGCTTTCAAATTCAAAAGTATTACTCAAAGTATCTTTTTTCATGAATGGAACGAGCTAGATCCACGAGAATGATGTCACCCAATTTATCGCATGATATTACATATGAAAAATGAACATGTTTCTCAATAGGAAATATTTTTTTTTTATATGACTTTTTGATAACTTTTTGGAAAAATGTGCAATATCTCGAGAACGGTTCATGTTAGCGTTCTAAAATTTATGCCAATCGTTTTCTAATGAAGAATTACATAAGAAATGTCTATTTGCGTAACTTTATTAGTGGTTTTGATTTTTGACGATTTTTCAAAATTTCACTCAAACATTTAGGGGGCTCTGAAGATTCGATTATGTATAAAAACAATAGGCTCGCAGTGATTTCGGATTGTGATATTTATGCCAAATTTCGTTCGAATCGGTCCATTCGTTCGTCATTTATCGTCTCCACAGACTCACTGACACACACACACACACATACTTTCACACACACAGGCATACTTTCACACACACAGACATACTTTCACACACACACATGCAGACATCACTTCAAAAATGTTTGATTCGTGATCAGGGATGCTTGAAACGTGCTCTCCCGTCGAAAACTCGAATTTGAATTTTCGACCCCGTCACAACACTTTCCTTATACATTATGTATATAAAGAAAGTAATAAAGAAAAAATGAATTTGAGTTTCCAGGGAAAGTCATGTGCTGCCCAGATAAAATTTTTTACTAATAGTTTTCAGTCAATCCGTGTGTTTCAAACTTCATAAACATTGTAACACGTGTGTAGATATTACAAAACTAACAAGAGTTTACAATATATATTATAAACTTCCATTTCAAGTATTTCACCTCTCTAAAACCGGAGTATCAGTATGTCAGAACATCAAATGCTTTCCAAGTTCTTAAAAAACCCATGTATACTAATTTGGCAATGCTGAATATAAATATTAAATCCATTTCTCAAGTTATCCCATCGATCTGAAGAAATAGCCTCTCAAAGTTGGCTTTTTTTGCTAAATTTTGTGTTTATAATTTTAGGCCGATAGGTTTGCCTCAACATAATGCAATTGCTTAATCATAAGACTTTAGTACCTGAATAAATAAAAGAAAAAATGCATTCAGCTCATAGAGTTAGAGATGAGGTCACCTCCGTAATTTAGTTGACCAGGACAGTTAACATTGCGAGGTTAGCCCAATATAACAATGCAGAATATGAATAGTTAAGCTATGAAGTTAGAGAGACTTGTTTAATGCTTTATCTTCAAATTCATGTTTAGAACAATGCAATTCATGCAAAGTCTGTTTAAGCTGAATTGTATGACTCAAAAAGTTAAAGTGAGTTAATTATTTTTCTTTGATGTTATGACCATAAATTGAAAACCTGCGGTAAAAGTTTGAGGTTCATAAATTTGGTAAAGTTGAGATTCACAAATTGGTTTGTCAGAGAAGCTTAAATTAATTTATGTATGTTAAGGATTCGTATAACAGGTACATTTTGATAAGGAGTCGTATAAGAAATAGTGATATTAAATAGGAAGAGTGCATGGCTGGCATGTGTCTGAGGAGTTTAAGAGTGGATGGAAGAGTCGGAGAGAGTTGAAATCCACCTGCTCCTTTTCCCCATGCCTCCCTGTGGTGTACTTAGACTGTCGTAGCGCTCGAACTTTGCTGATTTCTTATAATATAAATATATATATATATATGAAGTAGATTCTACGCACTTATCACAATCTTAGTTGTTCTCTTTTAACTCAATGGATAGAGCACCTTTGATCTTGTCGAGGATCAGTATTTTAATTCCGTTCTGGGATATGATATCTATGGGATATGATATCTGGGATATAATTGCTATCTAGCAAACCAATTATAAAAGCTAGATGCAATAATAACTGGTCAATAAATACAGCACACTTTGTGCGAAGGATAAGAAAACTTGAACAACGTATAAAAGCACAAATAACACAATAATGCAGAATGCAACTGTTTCGAGGATACGCTGGTTTCCCTTCTCCAGTGCAAGAGAACCAACATACCCGAAATCCAAAAGAAGAATGAGCACGAATGAAGTCGAGTGTCGTACAAAACAGAGCACCAGGCGCGAAGCGCCTTTAATCTCCAATTTCAAAATGTGGTTCTTATCGTCATACTGTGACATTAATTCAGTGACCCTAACAGGAGGTTCGAGGTTTTTATTTACTACTTTTTTATTATTTATCCTAGCTCTTATTGTGGCAGTTTGTTGCACATTTAGAGTTTAAGCAGTTTGGGAGGTTGATGCAGATCTGAGGGTTACCTGGCATTTTAACAGCTTAGAGTTTTGAACACTAGTCGCGAGTTTAATTTGATATCAGATGTTTGGGGTGGGATCTTTTAATTCCGATTATCGATGTTTAGAACAGCGCGGGGTCTCTTACGAGATTTGGCCTTGCGATGATCATAGTCATGCAAATTGAATAACAGTTCATTTGGAACGGATGGCAAATTTTTGTAAAATTTAAGCGCTAGCTTTTTAATTTGGGCTCTAACAGTCTTTATTTTGAAGTCATTCCTAATTACCGAGTTCCTTAAATACCTGGGAGCTTTCCTGATAATCCGTAGGATTTTGTTTTATTTTGTCTCTAGGAGGTCTATCGTAGTTTTACAGGCATATCCCCATACGGGTGCTGCATACAGCATTCCCGGGCGGATGACCGATTTATAAATTAGCAGTTTGTTTTGATGACTGAGATTTCCGTTTCCTATCATTGGATATAAGGCTCCTGTAGTTATATACGCTTTTTTGATTAAGTTCGTTACGTGCTGTTTCCAGGTTAGGTGGGAATCTATCGTTACACCTAGGTATTTAGTAGATTTTTCCGCGCGTAAGGCATGATTGTTTATATACAGTGGCGGCGGCGGTTTGTTTTTCCTCGAGAAATAGATCCAATGACATTTGCTGGGGTTTAATTTTATTCGCCATTTTTCCAGCCATAATGAGCACGAATGGAGGAAGCAGGAGGTATATATATCCAAGATCTAGATTCCGAGAGAGCCAATTAAGAAGCAACATTAAGAACAGTTAAGCCAATCCGAAAGGACAGGTAACACACAAGATTGGCGTGCGCCAGAAACACAATGGGAATGTCCTAACAAGACATGTCAAGTAAGAACAAGAATAAATGAGACCCAACAAATCGAAATAAATGATAAAACGACACATAAGAATCTAAAGGAATAGAACGAAGAAGAGAGGTGTGGTAACAAGGCTTTCTGTCAGGCCGCGGTCATAAATTCAATTTCAATTTACATGGTATTAATTCAATACCAAAAATTATTTTTCTCCGAATCATGTGGCCCATTAATTCGTTGCAAAAAGAGAAAATTCATTGCATTATGTAGGGAAAGTCATATGTGTCCACATCAGATTTTTTAATACATGGCTGTAACAATATTATGAGTAATTACCAATCGCGGAACAAGAAATGAAATATAGAAATTGTTAATTATTTTTAATGAAGTAAAAGTTGTAAGTAAAAAACTTCTCTGGTTTCAATTTATGTTCTTAAATTAGCACTTTTTATTGAAAAAGAATTTTTTATGAAAATTAACAATTGACAGCTACTGAAAATATATTTTTTTTAACCTGATAGAAACGTATTACGTTTTTACTATAGATTATGATTTTATTTATTATTAAGTACTGTTTTATGCAGTAATTAAGAACTTGAATTAGTGAAGGAATAAACAATGCCGAGGTAAAATAGCTAATTATAGACGAACTATAAGGGCAATTTATCCCCCCCCCCCAATTCAAAATATGACAAAAATGACAAAACAAAATCAATAATTGGGAAACTAAGGCAATCTACTTTAAAACTGAAACGTATTGTAAAGTATAATTAATTTTAATCAGCAGTACTTACAAATGCTATTAATTTATTTGATTTCATATTTTAAACTGAAGCTTATGCTGTCTTGTGGTGCTAATTTCAAGAAAATCTTGCTTTAAAATATCATTAGCTTTACAATATATAGGAAGATATTTGTCTGTGAGTATGTCTGTCTGTTTGTGTGTAGTCTATATATGTTGCTTGTGTGTAATCTAAGCTTCGTACGGTCATAAAATATGGTACACAGGTACCTCAGGACCAAAACAATTCGTCCCGGCGAGATTTAAAAGAATCGAATAAGTTTTTTTAGTTCTTTTATGTTTGAGTATTATTTTGAGGGATTTTTTACACAAATCAGTGACCGCACTATTACACTTAGCGACCGCAAATATTATCCCAGAATATCTATCTTGACGCCATAGGAAAGATCAAAGAACGTTCTTTCAAACTGTGATTGAACAGAATCCGTAGGTTAATTCCTTCCTATTTATTTTTTTAATATCGAAATTTGTATTTTTTTTTAGAATATTTAATACTTATGTCGCCGTATCCGGAAAAGTAAAATTAAGACAATTTTATAATTTTGCACACAATGTGTATATCTTCGCATTCTAACAAAATATATTTTTTCACTTAAATACTTTATATTATTTTTTGTGATTTTTTAAGCAAATGCATAAAAATTGAGATTTTCGATTCTGCTAGCTCTCCGATAGCAGTTTTTTTTTACTCGGAAAACTTTTCTGCGCATGTCTGCCTTATAACTCATAGTCAGATTTAAACTACTCTTTCTCTAATGGCTCTTTCTTTTATTTATATTTTTGCTTCATACGTTTGCGGAGAGCATGAGTGAGGATTTGTTTTGAAACTAGGAAATAAACTGGCGGCGGTTTAGGATATTTACGGTTTGAAGCGGTTTGGGAAATTTATACGGTTTGAAGCGATTTGGAAATTAAGTTGTGTTGTATGCAAATATATTATTTAAGTAGCAGGCGCTTATTTGGAACCCAGGCAAGGCCGTATAATTCGTATAGAAATAAAGGTAATCGCTTCTGTAGCTCACTGGTTACAGGGTTATATAGCAAGGCTGAGGAATCCTCGCGGGAATATGAGTCCATTGCAGTGGTATTTAAAACTTTTAATTCAATGGGTTAGACGGAATGAAAGACTGGAATATGGAATTTAAATGAATTTCAATTTATCTTAAATCTTACGATTTATGGTCTTACGCTTTATGGCATTTTCGATTTAATAAAAGCTATGCCAAACAATTTCAATTCACCAAGAGGTGTGACTTGCCCAAACTGCCCTAAAATTTAGAGATCTAACTCGATTTCTTAATAGCTCATATCGTTGTCGTGATGAAGCAAATTTAAAAGGGGATTATTAGCAAGTATGGTAAATAAAATAAAAAAACTGATGTGGATAGCACATGACTTTCCCTGCAGACTCATATTCACGCTGTTTGCATTTAATAATTTGTTAAATTGAGTTTAATTGTGCAAAATAACACTGAATTTACACTGAATTCACTTTTGTTTCCGTTTGGTAACTGGATATTTTTTCAAAGACTGCGCGACAAAAATGCGAAAAAATTCAAATATCTCGAGAACGGTTAGTCCTGGCGTAATGGGGTTGGGCTTATTCTTCTACTAGTCAAATATTACGCATAAAACAAGTATTTAATTGATACGTTTGAGCATACGTAGTATTTTGTTTCAGATTTTTGCGAGACATTTCGTAAAAAAAGTTAGGTTCTTCTGCTCCAAATCCTACCAAAATCTAATCAGCAGCAGGGTACCTCACAAGTGACTTATCCACAAAATTTTGTGAAATTTGATTAAATCTTTTTTTTGCTAGAGTGGATACATGCGATTTTATTTTTGACGTTTCGCAGAAAAGGCGGGTCTCTTTATCTTGAATCGTACCAAAATCTAATCAGCACACGTGTGACTTACCTACCAAATTTTATGAAATTCGGTCTATTAATTTTTGAGTTAGAGTGGATACATACATTGCACAGACAGACAGACAGACAGACACATATACAAACAGACACACAGACAGACACACACACAGACGTCACGCAAATATTGGTTTATCGTATTCTAAAGGTCCCAAAACGTGTAAATCCATCGATAACTCGAGTTGCGATTTTCGACGCGATTCCAATATGAAGGGCATGATAATACCCTTCACCACAGATAAAGGGCATGATAATGTCCGAAAGCGCTTTTGCTATGTGATTGTGTACGTCATAATAAGGCGATTTTAATAAATGACTTCTTAACCACTTATGTCGTTGTCTTTGATTTTAGAGTTTATTGGTTGGCGTGTTTACCATGCTGTTTATTTATATATATACTTTCCCTATACATTACCATATATTGCAGGGACGTAAAAAATATATAATTTTCAATACATTTTGAAGTTTTCGTTCGAATTTTAAAAAGAATCTATCTAGTTCTAGATCATTTTATAGCGAAGCCGAATATATAGTTTCATGAAAATCCATTTATATTTATGACCGCAATCGTGTACACAAAAAAATCGACCACATACATGCATACATACAGACAGACAGATGGGCATCACTCCAGAAATAGTCAGAACGTGTTGAGAAGATCTTAAAACATATTAACATCAAAATCTGGAAATAGAACATTTTTGTGAAAAAAATACTTTCTCAGTTCTACATATGAGAAAGTGAGGACACCATTTATCAGAAATAAAATAAAATATGTATGTAATTCTTGAAGTCCTATTCCTTAATTTTAATTATTCCTTAAACTATAACCATATACGCTTGTATAATTTCTAAAGAAAATATATATTTTCGATTAGCAAAAATATTCGACATACATAAAATTCCAAGTGTTTTTGATGTGTTAGAAATATCACATTTCTTTTCTTCATTAGTATTTCATTTTTTTTAATATTCCTAGCAGCAATTAAAATTACTCATTAGTGAAGGATTAAGAAATGCAGAGATAAAGTATTCAATTACAGGCGATGCGTATGAATAAATTATCTAAAATATTTGAAATATGATAAACATTATAAATATGACTGCACAAATAATTATTAAGAACAGAGCGGGTTTCTTTGAAAATAAACTTATTATAAAAAAAGGCAATTAATTTTTATTAGCTGTATTTGCTGATATTTTGAAAGCGATTTGATTTTTTAAAAAGCATTACGTTGAACAGATATTTTTCAAGCGCTTTTTATGTTTAAAATGTCACATATTCTGCAATAAGTGGAATCAATAAGTAAAAAAATAGTTTGTGCAGAGGATAAAGAGAAACTTAAACAACGTAATTAAGCACAGATAAATAAATGATGCGTCATTGTTGAAATTTTACTTAATTACATTGTCTGGGTTTTTTCTTAACAAGTAAAAACCTACATAGTAAAAAAGAGTGTCAGCGTATGTGTATGTGTGAGTAAAGTACAGAAAACGGTCACAGATTTCTTTCAGAGAGATGTTTAAAATATGATGAGCAGCATCCAATAGATCAAAGTAAAGTATAGGGATATAACAAAAAAAATCTGATGTGAGCAGCACATGATTTTCCCTGCAGACTCAAATTCATTTTTTCTTTAAGAACTCATTAAATTGAGTTTAATTGAACAAAATGACACTAAATTTGCATTCATAATTCAATTTTTGCTTTTATTTGGTAATTGGACATTTTTCCAAAGGCGGCATAAAAAAATACAAAAAATCTCAAACATCTCGAGAACGGTTAGTTCTAGAGTAATAAAGTTGTTCTTATTCTTTTACTCGTCAAAAATTACGTATAAAACAAGCATTTAATGGATACATTTGAACATACGTAGTCTTTTAGATATTGGCGATTTTTGCGGGCCATTTCGTAAAAAAAGGCAGTTTGCTCTTTTCCGAATCGTACCAAAATCTAATCAGCACCAGAGTATTCCACGTGTGACTTATCTAACAAATTTTGTGAAATTTGATCAATTTGTATTTCAGCTAGATAGAATACATGAGATTTTTGATGGGCCATTTCGCAAAAAAAGGCGGGTTCTTTCTTTCCAAATTATACCAAAAAATAATCAGCACCAGGGTCATACACAAGGGTCTTACATACCAAATTTTATGAAATTCGGTCCATTAGTTTTTGAATTAGAGTGGATACATACATTGCACAGACACACAGACAGACAGACAGACACACAGACAGACAGACACACACACAGACGTCACGCTAAAAATAGTTTTTTCGTATTCTAAAGGTCTCGAAATGTGTATATCCGTCGAAAACTCGAGTTGCAATTTTCTACATGATTCCCCCCAATACTTTCCCTATACATTACCAAGTATTGCAAGGAAAGTAATGAATTGAAAAGGCTATGAAGACACTTTTATGAACAGTCTGATTTTCAGAACAGATTCTTATTCTTTTATTAATTTTATTATTTTCTATCAATATAAGTGCTTTTAGAATAAAAAGTGCAAAAAGTAAATATTAAAATTTTTTGGCATTCCTCTACGTATCGACTAGCGTATTAAACTTTGGAGACAACTGTTCTAGAGAGGCTGAAACGCGTAGATCCGCCAAAAACTCAAGTTCCGATTTTCAGGTGTGGGACAGTCCAGTGGTTAGCGCACGCGGATTGCACTCGGACGATCCGAGTTTAATTCCCGGCTCTACCCGAACTCTCCCCGTGTTCATGCTGAGTGCGGGAGCGTTAAATATGTGGATCCGTCAGTTCTCCCGAATGGTTAGTGATACGAGAAAGAGGGCACGGTCCCTGTGGACACCTGCCCCACTGGATTCCGGTCTAAATTGGATGACACTTCCCGACAGTCCAAACAGATGCCTTACACCTTTGGATAGATCGGACGGTCTGGATCGAAAAAGAAATAGTTCCGATTTTCAGGGGTGAGACAGCCTAGTGGTTAGCGCACGCGGATTGCACTCGGACGGCCCGAGTTCGATTCCCGACAATACCCAAACTGTCCCAGTGTTCACAAGGAATATAGGCACATTGAATATGTGGTTCCTTAAGTTCTTCTGAGTGGTTAGTGGTAGGGAAAGTAGGGTACGGTCCCTGTGAATAACGGCCCCACTGGGTTCCGGTCTACATTGGGTGGCACTTCCCAGTCGTCCAAACAGATACCTTACACCTTCGGGTATGTCGGACGATCTGGATTAAAAAAGAAGAAGTTTCGATTTTTGATATGACTCTGTACTTGTCCTATTTCACTATACATTACCATGTATTGTAGGGAAAGTAATTTTTCATCTTTTTTTTATTCCTTTGAGTTTACAAGAAGTCACGCCGAAAGATTGAATGCATTTAACTTTTTCTAATATAGGTTATTACTAATATAGATTATTATTTACCCTTTGCATGTATAGCAAAGTTCAGACTATATTTTTATCGCATTAAAGGCACTTTATGATGAATGTACACATAAAATGTAATAGATCGGTATTGAGTTAGCGTATCCAAATCTCACAAGACATACAAACACACATAAGCACACAGACATGAAAATCGTTCCAAATGTGTTCAAGAAGTGTGAAAGCCCGTGCTCTTTCATCAAAATCTCGATTTCGAAAATTTTCACGAATATAATATCTTTATAACAAAGTTTAAGAAACAAAGTATGATGTAAGCAGTACATTTCTTGCCCTACCTAATGCAAGTACTTTGCTTCTTTCAATGCGAAATTATGATAGACAAGATATACGGAAAAACGTTTACAACGTTGCAAAGTGACCTGACATATATATATATATATATATATATATATAATATTAAAAATAATAATAATAGTTTGAAAATCCAATGATAGAATTGAGAGAAGTTACAACTGAAAAAAACCTTATTTTTAATATATGCCTACATAATAAATAAATATTTATATATATATATATTTAAACTCATTGCCATAAAAATTTACGCACCAAGAAATAACTGTGGGATCGTAATGAAACTTGGCATGAAGGTACGTGTCAGGCAGATATGCAAATGATTAGCATGAATGACACCCACTCACAGTAGCCTTCGTTTGGACAGAATATAACCAGGTCGTCTTCAGCGACGAATCGAGTTTCAATTTGGACAGTGATGACAACTGTGTACGTGTGTGAAGGCCCCGTGGTGAACGCCTCAATCCTGCCTTCGCTTTACAGCGGCACACCGCTAACGCAGCTGGTGTGACGATATGGGTTGCCATCGCATATGACACCCGGTGACTTCTAATATTGATCCACGGAACCATGACAGCCCAGCTCTAAGTTCTTGACTTCCTTCAGTCACACGTGTTGCCACTCATGGCAGGGCTATCAGGAGGCATTATTCAACAGAACAATGCTCGGCCACACACCGCAAGGGTGTCACAGAAATGCCACATTACCACCCTTCCCTGACCTCCCCGATTTCCAGATTTGTCACCGATCGAGCATGTCTAGGGTCACTTGGGACGTAAAGTTGGACAGCCTACGAGTTTAGTCGAACTAGCTGCGCGCCTACAACAACTGTGGAATGAGATGACGCTGGACACCATACGGGACCTGTATGCCTCAATGCTCGCCCATATCGCATCGAGTATTCAAGCTAGAGGTGGCCCAACAAACCTCCATTCATTTGTAGTTTTTCCTGTAATAAATGATCTTTTCGCTTTGATTTTGTATCACTTACTTATATTAACGTTACACTCACATATATAAAATTTTATTCGATTCTGACAACTCTTTCTTGGTGCGCAAATTTATATATATATATATATATATATATACTAACTGACAATGAAAATTGCGCACCAAGAAGAAAACAGGGTACAACCGCGAAATGATGTAAATATCTAGAGAGCGGGCTGGTATACAAATGATCCCAGTCTGGTGTGATTGCGCATGACCGTACATCCGTGAGTGGCGCTGCAACTATGAGCCAGCGGTCTTATAAACCGGCGTATAGTAGACGCCCCATCAATGCAAGAAGCTTCGGCCGACCCAAGCACGAGTACGGAGTGAAAAAAATAGTTAGTAGACGCCAGAAACGTCGATATGCGCAAATGACGGACTTCGAGAGAGGCCTGATCATCGAGCTGAAAACCGCAGGATGGTCAGCGCGTCGGATAGCCAGTCACGTGAATCTTTCGGACTATACCATCCGACGGTCTTGGGAGCACTGATCACGGTATGTCATCCAGACACGGAGGACTGTCTTTTGACGGACCAGGCATTCCACGAGTAGAGAGGATCGAATGATCATGCGGCAGGCACATATAGAGCCCACGGGGACCCGATCCGCGATACAGGCAAACGTAGCGGCTCTTGTGTTCCCACGGACCATATCTAGGCGCCTGAAAGAAGCGATTCTGCGATCCCAGCGTCCCTTACGTGTGCTGCCGTTAACACGGAAACATCGGTGGCTCCGGTTGCAGTGGTGCCGGGCCAGAGCAACGTGCAACGCCACAGATTGGCGATGAGTGTCACTTCATTTTGGGGACCGATGACCAGTGTGTACAAGTGTGGAGGTTCTCTGCACAACGCCACAATCCCAACCTCGTTATCGAGCGCCACATCAGCCCCACTGCAGGCATCATGGGCTGGGGAGTCATAGCCTACGACAGCCCATCCGCTACGACCAGCTGCACGTGTATGAGATTCAACGGCACCATTTGCGTTGCTGGTATTCCAAATTCGCAATTCCAGCAGGATAGTACCCGGTCGCACACGGCTCGGATCGCCCAAACTTACCTGAGTCATGTCCAGACACTGCCATGGCCTGCCCGCTCCCCAGACCTGTCCCCTATCGAGCATGTGTGGGACCATCAGTTGAAATGGCAGCTGCCTCGTTACCTCAATCTTCGGGATTCTTGTGTTTCATCTCACCTTATCAGTTTCACCATTAAACGCCCACTGCCGCTTCTACGTTTCATTTCCGATCCGGTATACTAGGATGAAAAATGCTTGGTTTGGTGTGTACTACCACCTCGTAAAGTTTGGCCCATCTTTTTCGAATCACCCTGTATATAAATATATTTAATATATATATGTATATGTATATATATATATATATATATATATATATATATATATATAACACAATAATTAGAAAAAGGAAAAAGAAGAATGACATTGCATCAAAATTTCGCCGGGGGGGATTGTGACCCCCACTTCCCGGTTTAGCCAGCTTTATGTCATGACGATACTCCCGGAAATCAATCCCCCCCGGCGAAATTTTGATGCAATGTCATTCTTCTTTTTTCTTTTTCTAATTATTGTGTTGTATAGAAATGTACTTGTTTGAGCAGCTTGGCGCCTTTGGGTATATTTTCAGCTGTTAGTTTTAGATGAGATAAATGTTATATTTATATGTATATATATATATATATATAATTTATATCTAGGAAAACTGCATTCAGTTCTAATTAAATGTAGATTTTGATACTTAATTGCATCTCATCTAACACTTAAGGACATGGACTTCAATTTACAAATCCATTAGCTTCAATTTACAAATCCATTAGCTTCAGTTTTCAAATCCATTTACTTAATTGTTATTTCTGATACTCAAAATCTAGTTATCATTGATAAAAGAAATATTCTTTTCCAGGAAAATTTCATCATTTTCCTTATTTAAAATGCTTGTATATCTGAATAAAAATTGGATAAATTGTTTCTGTATCACAAAAGAATAATTTCATATAAAATAATCATTTAGATAAATTAATTTGAAATAAATATATTCTTAATAGTTCTATAGCCACAGTTTTGATTATCTCAGTGGAGACTGACAATTTCATCTCTAATGCGCAATCGCCTTAGTATTTTATATATTAAAGATTGAGCCTACACTGCATGAGTTTGCAACGGTCATCAATCGAAATTCTGTGTAGTCAATGTAGTCTGCAGACTATACGAGTCTGCAACGTAGAAGTTTATACCAAGTTCCTCATTTGCGGGTTGTGGTAATGTTCTAGGAAAGTTAATTCTCATAAACTCATAAATACTGATCCATTATGCTGTTATCTGCAATAGAGGCATAACTTTAAGAAAGCTCTAGTACTATGGTAGATTTATCTGAGTACTAGCTCTTGCTATTGCTGTCTCATGAAGACTAAATACAATTTTGGTTGAAAATATTTGAAGCCAGCAAGCGGATGGACTGGCATTATCGGTCTCCAAAAGTATTTACACAATTATGGCACATATCAAATTTAATTGCTATCACTGCCAGTATCGACGTTTCTATGCTGATGATAGCATTTGAATGCAAATTGATAATAAATGCGTGGATATTTTTATTTATAAAGGTAGATCGTTCCTAATTCCAAAAACTTTGTTTAAGACAAACTAGAAATATACCGTTTTGCATTAAAATAATTGATTAATAAATTATTTTATATTTGATTGATATCCGTGACACATTTTATGCCAAGAAAAAATAATCCGGTCCAATTAAAAGTACATTTTGATGCCTAATTAGACACAAAACTAGAGAAAAGGTTTTTAAATTGTAATTAGGTGGCACTTAAAAATACATTCGCTTAATTGGCATTTCCAATATAAATTACTTACAGAAAGCAAAAAATAAATTATTTTGAAATGATGAAGCATATTTTATTTATTCAGCATGTTTTTTCTGAAAAAGAATCTAGTGAGAGAAAATGCCATGCACGCAGTCTAAATGAGCGTTTTATCACTGATATTGTATTTTCAATTTTATCACTGATATTGTATTTTCAATTTCATCACTGAATTGATTTTTAGTGTCAATTTTATCACTGAATTGATTTTGGTTTTAATTTTATCACTGAGTTGATTTTGGTTTAAATTATAACACTGATATTGTATTTTCAATTATATAATTGAATTGATTTTGGTTTTAATTCCATCACTGATGCTGTATTTTCAATTTTATCACTTATATTGTATTTCAAATTTTATCACTGAATTGATTTTGTTTCAATTTTGTAACTGATATTGTATTTTCAATTTTATCACTGATATTGCATTTCCAATTTATCACTGATATTGTATTTTCAATTTTATCACTGATATTGTATTTTCAATTTTATCACTGATATTGTATTTTCAATTTTATCACTGATATTGTATTTTCAATTTTATCACTGTATTGATTTTGGTTTCAGTTTTATCACTGAAGTGATTTTGGTTTCAATTTTATCACTGAATTGATTTTGATTTCAATTTTATGACTGACATTGTATTTTTAATTTTATAATTGTGATAAAAATCATAGTAAGTAGAAAATGCAACACGAGAGACAAATTTACTCATCTCTATTTAGTTCTCCACTAGTTTCTATCTCTATTTTTACCAAATCTCCCATTTTTACTTTACTTATAGTATACATAGTATAATGTACGAAAGTGTGTCGAAAATTCGAATTAGAGTTTTCGACGAGAAAGGAAGTTTCAAAAATCCTTGATTACGAATAAAAAGATTTTGAGACGATGTCTGCATGTCTCTCTCTCTCTCTCTCTCGCTCTCTCTCTCTCTCGCTCTCTCTCTCTCTCTCTCTCTCTCTCTCTCTCTGTGTGTGTGTGTGTGTGTGTGTGTCAGTGAGACTGTGGAGATGATATCCGACGAACGAATAAAACGAAAGATACTTGGTACAAAGATTACGATTTATGGTTACTGGAAGGATATTGTTTTTAAACGCAATCAAATCTTCAGAATCCCGCTAAATTTTCGAGTGAAATTTTGAAAAATTTATCAAATATCAAAACCTTTAATAAAGTTACACGTATAATCATTTATTACGTATTTTTCATTAAAAAACGATTGACATAAATTTTAGAACGCTAACATGAACCGTTCATGAGATATTGCACATTTTTTAAAGAAATGTATCAAAAGATTCACAAAATAAAAAAAATGTGGACTAATGTGAAATATGTTCACTTTTTATATGTAATATTGTGCGATAAATGTGGTGAAATCATTCTCCTGGATCTTGCTAGTTCCATTCATGGGAAAAGGTACTTTAGGTAATACTTTTGTAGTTGGAAGCCAATAGGCATTTATCTGCTATAAAAATAACTTATTTCTCCGTCAGCCGATGCGGCGAAGTTGGCGGAATGTCGCCCACTTGACGACTTATTCAAATGTCGCCAAATTAACGAAAATGCCCCAAATTGATAAAAATAACGCTAAATCAATGAAAATGACAACTAATTGATGAAAATTCAATATCTCGGAAAGAACATAAGAATAGATTATAGGAATAACCCATTTCTCCGATCGTCCGTAACGCTTGGCGAGAAATTTGGCTGAACGTCGCCAACTTGACGATATTTTTTAATGTTGCATTGATCCATCTATAATAAAATTGCTTTCCATTTACATCCATAACAACATTGTTGATATATAATCATTGATATCTAAATCCATACTTCGAGCACTTAATTTGTCTTTAAAGTGTATTCCTTATTTTATATAATACTGCACATGGATTTCATAACATTTTCAAAATTTCCGCATCATAACCTCTTTAAAATATTATTGCATCAAGAAAACATAAAAAATTTCAGTTCATCATATAGACACTAACATTATATATCCTGAAAATTCAATCAAAAAATGCTCAGAGTTGTCTTTTCAGGGTTATGTTGCACGCAATATCGAAAAATTACATTCTGATAAAAACGACTTTAAATTATTTCTTAATAAATTTTCACATGTATGACCTGAGATATTTTGAGTTATAGGTGTGCCCTCTGTCGAACGATGCAAAAGTACGAGATACAAGCTTATAATGGGGTCCTCTAACACTTTCAGTTAACAGTGATGCTGTTACGAAATATTTAAATGTCAAATTATTTTGTACCATATCGTTAAAATAATCGAAAATATCTAAATGCTTAAGAATCCTTATCTGTAATAAGCAACTTAATTTGTGCCTTAATATGCGTAGAATCAACCAACAAGTTTCGTTCCCAAAGGTTGGACGAAAAATTAATAAAATATTCTAAAACATGCGATATAGAAGAATAATTATTATAAAACAAAAAATGATAAAACATTATGATAAAACAAAATAATTATTATATAGAAGAATAATTATTTTGTTTTATCTTATTACAAAAACATTCTTCTGCTTTATTTACAAAAATAAATGTAAGAAACGGTTATTTGTCTGCCAAAACCTAAAGTGATCATAAAAATGAAAGATAATTGAAAATTCACAGGGCAAAAATTAAACATCGAAAATACTTTTTTTTTACTTAATTATTATTTTTGTTTTTTAATTACAAAAACATTCTGTTGCTTTATTTATACAAATAGAAGTAAAAAACGTTTATTTGTCTATATCAAAACTTAGATGGACAAGCCGAATACCCGTTAAAAATCAACGGTCTCATAATAAGTCCTGAATAATGTACATTTTCCCAATAAATAATGTACATTTTTGAATAATTTAAATTCCACATTTATTCGGCAAATCGAATATATTGGTGTGCAGAACCTCCTACAGAACAAAATATTAGGAAACTTAAATTCCGCATTTCTTCCTTTCGATCTATCTACACGTATAACAAATTAAAGTCTCTATCTCATCTCGAAGCACGCAATTTTATCATTTCCCTTATTCAACAGTTTTTTTGTGGAACACACCCCTAAATGAACATTTTTAAAAAACTCTGTTTGTTTTGAGTTTTTTATCAGATGATTTGCCCGTATACAAAATATCAAGCATCTATCGCATTTAAAAGGAAGCGTGTATCATTTAAGCAAAAAAAAAAGAACATATAAGCGTGCGGCACCCCCTAAAGTAGTAAATAATAGAAATCAGAATTTGCACCAAATTTGAAATCTCTATCCTATCGCGAAGCATATTTTTTCTATCACCTTTTGTACCTTTTTCTGTGTCTCACCCCTTGAAATGAACATTATAAAAACCGTATTCATCATGGATTTTCTATCGAATGATTAGCCTCGATACTAAATTTCAAGCCTCCATCATATTGTAAGGAAGGTGTTTTTCATTTGCTGGACATATCGAATATTTCAGTGAGCGGCACCCCCCTACAATACCAAATGTTGAATAACTGAAATTGCACAATTTCTTCCTTTCCAACTGTTTACCAGTACACCAAATTTGAAATCTTTATCTCATCGCAAAACATGTTTTTTCTGTTATTTCCCTATTCGGATATTTTTGTGTGGAGTACACCCCCCTTAAATGTACATGTTTGAAAAACTCCATTCTTCTTAGGTTTTCTATCAGATGATTCTCCCATATACCAAATATCAATTCTCTATCACGTTTAAAAAGGGGCGTTTCTCCTTTATTATGAAAATCGAAAATTTTGGTGTGTGGCACCCACTAAAGTAGAAAATATTGGAAAATTGAAACTGTACACTTTCTTCCATCCAAACTATCTACCCGTACACCACAATTGCTCTCTCATCCAGAAGCATGTTTTTTTTTATCAATTCACCTTTCGAATTTGTTTTCTCTGGAGCAAACCCTTAAACGAACATTTTTGTGAAACTATATTCGCCATGGGTGTTTTCGTCAAATGATTAGCCCATATACTAAATTCCAAGCCTCTATCGAAATTTAAATGAGGTGTTTCGAAGTCATACGACAAATCTAACATTTTGGTGTACAGCAGCCTCTAAAATAGCAATTATTGGAAATCTGAAATTGCAGATTTTCTTCCTTTCGAACGACTTATCAGTACACAAAATTCTCGATCAGTCTCTATCTCATCGCAAAACATACTTTTCTATCATTTCACTTTTTGAACGTTTTGGCGTAGGGAGCAAAATCTCTATACGCATCTTCGAAAAATTTGATTTTTCCAGGAAGTTTATCGACCCGTGTACCAAATTGCAAGTCTCTGTCTACTTGGGTAGTGCATAAAAAAGCGTGACAGACAGATGGACGGACAGACAAACTGACGGACACTTGGCAATTAGTATATACTAGCCGAATATCTATTGAAAATCAATTTACCCATAATAAGAAACTCCCGAACAACGTAAATTTATGAAAAATTCTAGTTTCACATTTATTCGGAAAATCGAAAAATTTTGGTCTGAGGAACCCCCTAAAGAAGAAAATATTGGAAACTGCAATTGCTCATATTTTCTTTTCGAACTATCTACAAGTACCCCAAATTTGAAGTCTCTATCTCACACTGAAGCATGGAATGTTATCCTTTCACCTTTCGAACGTTTCTATGCGGAGCACCCACTTAAATAAGCATTTGTTGTTGTTGTTGAGACCCAGACCGTCCGACCTACCAGAAAGGTGTAAGGTAATCGTTTGGACGGTCGAGAAGTGCCACCCAATTTAGACCGGAACCCAGTGGGAGGGGGGGGGGCATCCGCAGAGACCGTACCCTCCTTCCCCTACCACCAACCTCTCGGAAGGACTTACATGTTTAACGTGATCGTACTCCGCATGAACACGGCGGCAGTTGTGGCAACGTGCAAATCCAGCGCGCAAACCACCGGGCAACCGCGCCCGAAATGTGCCAACAGCACGCGGTGTTCCCAGGTGGTCACCCACCCAAGTACTAACCGCGCCCGATGAAATAAACATTTGTGAAACACTTTATTCGTCTTGGGTTTTATATCAATTAATTTGCCCATATACCAAATTTCAAGTATCTGTATCAAATTTAAAAATAGGCGTTTTTCATTTATTAGTCAAATTGAACATTTTGGTGTGTGACACCTCTAAAGTAGCAAATATTGGAAATCTGAAATTGTACACGTTTTTCCTTTCGAACGATATACCCATGTACCAAATGTGAAGTCTCAATCTCATCGCAAAGCATGTTTTTCTATCATTTTTCCTTTCGCAAAGTTTTGTGTGCGGAACACCCCAAAATTACAAATATTGGAAATTTTCTATTGCACACTCACTTTCTTTCAAACTCTTTACCTGTACACCAAATTTTTAAAATTATTATTTGTAAAAGTAGTTTTCAAAATATGTATTCCATCGCGAAATATATTTTTTCTACTATTTTATTTTTCGAACGTTTTCGTGTGATGTAGCCATCCTCTTAAATGAACAGTTTTGAAAAACTCTGTTCTTGTGTTTTTATCAGATGATTATCCCATATACCAAATAACAAGCCACTACTACATTTTAAAAGGAAACGTTTCTCATTTATACGGAATATCGAATATTTGAATTTGCGGCACCCCCTAAAGTATAAAGTATCGGAAACCTTTTAAACTATTTGCCAGTATACTAAATTTGATGTCTCACTTGCATCTCGAAACATGGTTTATCGTCATTTCACTTCTCGAACGTTTTTCTCCGGAGCACCTCTTTAAATGAACATTCTTTAAAAACTCTTTTATCTTAGATTCTTTCATCAAATTATTAGCCCATATGCCAAATTTTAAGTCTTTATCAAATTTTAAAGCAGGAGTATTTCATTTGTTTCTCATTTACATCAAACGTTTCTCATTTATACGGAATATCGAATATTTGAATTTGCGGCACCCCTTAAAGTATAAAATATCGGAAACCTGAAATTGCACATGCTCTTCCTTTTAAACTATTTGCCGGTATACTAAATTTGATGTCTCACTCGCATCTCGAAACATGGTTTTTCGTCATTTCACTTCTCGAACGTTTTTCTCCGGAGCACCCCTTTAAATGAATATTCTTTAAAAACTCTTTTGTCTTAGATTCTTTCATCAAATTATTAGCCCTTATGCCAAATTTTAAGTCTTTATCAAATTTTAAAGCAGGGGTGTTTCATTTGTTCGGAAAATCGAACATTTCTGTGCACGGCACCCCCTAAAGTAGCAAATATTGAAAATTTGAAATTGCACACCTTCTCTCCTTTCGGACGATTTATACATCCACCAAATTTGAAATCTCTATCCCATCGCAAAGTATGATATTCTAACATTTCACTTTTCGAATGTTTTGATGTGGAGCACCCCCTCTAAAGAACATTTTTGAGAAATTTTTCCTGGGTGTTTCATCAAACGATCGACCCTTGTACCAAATTGCAAATCTCTATCTACTTGGAAATTGCTTAAAAACGGACAGACAGACACTTGCAATTAATATATACTAGCCGAATACCTGTTGAAAATCAACGTTCTCGAAACAACAACTGCATAATATAAATTTTTGAATAATTCGCGTTTCATATTTATTCGGCAAATCGCATATTTTAGTCTGCAGAACTCCTTACAGAAGAAAATGTTGAGAACTTAAATTGCGCACTTCTTCCTTTCCAACTATCTACACGTATACCAAATTTAAGTCTATCTCATCCCGAAGCACGCTATTTTATCATTTCCCTTATTCGAAAGTTTTTTTGTGGAGCACACCCCTAAATGAACATTTTTGAAAAACTCTGTTTGTTCTGAGTTTTTTATCAGATGATTGGCCCGTATACAAAATATCAAGCTTATACTACATTTAAAAGGAAGCGTGCCTAATTTATTCGAAAATTAAACATATTGGTGTGCGCACACCGGTTAAGTAACAAATATTGCAAATCTAAAATTACACACTTTTTCCTTTCAAACTATCTAACCGTGCACCAAATTTGAAGTCTCTATCCTATTGCAAATCATATTTTTCTATCACTTCACCTTTCGAACGTTTTTCTGTGTAACACCCCCTTAAATGAGCATGTTTGAAAAATCATATTCGTCTTCGTTTTTTTATCAAAATATTAGCCCATATACTAAATTTCAAGCTTCTATCACATTGTAAAGAAGACGTTTTTCATTTATTCGTTAAATCGAAAATTTTAGTCAGCGGAACCCCCTACAATAGCAAATATTGGAAAACTGAAATTGCACACTTTCTTCCAGTCCAACTATTTATCAGTACACCAAATTTGAAATCTCTATCTCATCGCAAAGCATGCTTTTTTTTATCAATTCACCTTCCAAACGTTTTTCTATGGGGGCACCCTCTTAAACGAACATTTTTGAAAAACTGTATTAGGCCTGGGTGTTTTCATCAAATGATTAACCCATGTACCAAATTTTAAGTCGCTATCAAATTTTAAAGAAGCCGTTTCTGATTTATTCGTCTAATCGAACATTTGGGTGTGCGACACCCCTCTTAAATAGAAAATATTTGAAATATAAAATTGCATACTTTCTTCCTTTCAAACGTGTTACCCATACACCAAATTTGAAGTCTCTATCTTATCGTAAAGTATACTTTTCTATCATTTCACTTTTCGAACATTTTGGTGTGGAACACCCCCTCCCTCTACAGAACATTTTTGGAAAATTCAATTATTAGGGGGGTTTATCAAGCGATCGACCCGTGTACCAAATTGCAAGTCTCTATCTATTCGTGAAGTGCCTAAAAAAGCGTGACAGACAGACGGTCAGACGGATACTTGACAATTAATGTATACTAGCTTCATACCAGTTGAAATTCAACGGTATCTCACAATAAGCAACCTTCGAGTAACGTGAATGCTTGAATGATCCCATTTTTTGAGTAGTTATTTTCAAATTGTCCACCTGTGCACCAAATTTCAAATATCTGTCACACTTCAGACTAAGCATTTCACATTTTTCAACCAATTAAACATTTAAGTGTGCGGCATCCCTAAATTGACAAATATTAGAAAACTGAAATTATACACATTATTCCTATTTAACGATATATTTATTCTTGCATCAATTGTAAGGTCTCTATCTCATTGCAAAGTCCGTTTTACTATCATTTCAGATTTCGAACGTTTTGATGTGGAATACCCATTAAATGAACATTTTCGAAAAATACGAATTTCTCTTCAGGTCTTATCAGCTGATTGACCTGAAGTCAAATTACAAGTTTTTATCACTCAATTCAACTTTCGAACGTTTTGGTGTGGAGCATCCTCCTCTACAAAACATTTTTGAAAAACTTGATTATTTCTGAGGGATTATTAAACGATTGGCTTGTGTACCAAATGGAAAGACTCTATCTCACATAAAAAGGTGTTCTTCATTTATTCAGCAAAACGAACATTTTTAGTGTGCAGCACGCCTAAGGTATCACATTATGGAGAACTGAAATTGTATGGATTCTTCTTTCCCAACTGTCTACCATTACGTCAAATGTATAGTCTTTATCGCGAAGTGTGTTTTTCTATCTTTCATTTTTCGAATGTTTCTGTGTTGTGCACCCACCCCCTTACATGAATTTTTTGAAAAATTCTATCCTTCTTGCTTTTTTTATCAAATGATTAGCCCATATATCAAATTTTAAGTCAAATTTCACAGTTGAAAGGAGGCGTTTTCATTCGTTCCGTAAATGGCAGATATTAGTGTGCTGCACCCCCAATAATAGCAAATGTTGGAAAATAGAAATTGCTCATTTTCTTCCTTTCCAACTATCTACCCGTACACCAAATCTGAAATCTATCTCATCCCGAAGCACGTTTTTTATCAATTTACCTTTCGAACATTTTTCTCTGAACCACCCCTTAAACAAACAGTTTTGAAAAACTATATTCGTCTTGGGTGTTTTTATCAAATTATTAGCCCAAATACCAAATATCAAGACTCTATCAAATTCTAAAGGAGTCGTTTCTCATTTTTTCGGCAAATCGAACATTTTGGAGTGCGGCACCCCTTTAAGAAGAACATATTGGATATCTAAAATTGAACACTTTCTTCCTTTCGAGCGATTTATTTAATCACACACCACATTTGAAGTCTCTACCTTATCACAACTCATGCTTTTCTATGATTTCAATTTTCGAACCTTTTGATGTGGGACACCCTGTCTTCAGAACATTTTCGGAAAATACGATTTTCCCAAGGGGTTTTATCGAACGATTGTCTACCAAATTGACAGACGAACAGACAGACGGACATTTGGCAATTAGTATATACTAGCAGAATTCCCGTTGAAAATCAACGGTTTCACAATAAGCAACCCTCAAATAACGCAAATTTTTTAATAATTCGTCTTTCACATTTATTCGGAAATCGTGTTTGCGGCACCCCCTAGAGTAGAAAATATTAGAAAACTGAAATTGCACATGCTCTTCCTTTCGGACTATCTACCAGTACACCTAATTTGAAGTCCCTATCACATCTTGAAACATGGTATTTCGACATTTCAGCTTTCGAACATTTTTCTCAGGAGCAACCCTTTAAACAAACATTTTTGAAAAACGCTTTTGTGTTGGGTATTTTCATTAAATGATTAGTCCATATACCAGATTTCAGGCCTCTATCAGATTTTAAATCAGGCGTTTCTTATTTGTTCGTCAAATCGAAAATTTTGATCCCCTGCACCTCCTAGAGTAGCAAATATTGAAAATCTGAAATTGTACAATTCTTCCTTTCGAACGGTTTACCCATACACTAAATTCGAAGTCGCTATTTCATCGCAAAGTATGCTTTACTTTCATTTCACTTTTCGTACGTTTTGGTGTGGAGCACTCCCTCCACAGAACATTTTTGAGAAATTCGTTTTTTACAGGGGATTTTATCAAACGATCGACCCGTGTACCAAATTGCACGTCTCTACCTATTCGGGAAGTGACTAAAAAGGGGGGACAGACAGACGGACAGACAGACGGACTGACAGACACTTGGCAATTAGTATTTTACTAGCTGAATGCCTGTTGAAAATCAACGGTGTCACAATAAGCAACACTCAAATAACGTAAATTTTTGAATAATTCGCATTTCACATTTATTCGGCAAATCGAACATTTGTGTTTGTGGCACCCCCTAAAGTAGAAAATATCTGAAAACTGAAATTGCACATGCCCTTCCTTTTGAACTATCTACACTTTACTCCAAATCTGAAGCATCTCGAAGCATAGCTTTTTGTCATTTCACCTTTCGAACGTTTTCCTTTGGATCACCCCCTTAAACGAACGTTTTTGAAAAACGCTTTTGTCTTGAATATTTTCATTAAATGATTGTTCCATATAGGACAGACAGATAATTAGTCCATACGAACAGACGGACACTTTGCACTTAGTAGAAGAAAAGGTGGTAATATGGACCTCCACTTAGATTTTTGTAAAGTGCGTCTACATTTTAAGCTAATTTCACTCTATTTGGAAATGGTTGGTCGCATATGCTAATCAGCTATGGCTACAACAGGAGGAATAATTTTGAGAATATTTACAGTAACCTTCATAATACGATTAACAAAAAAAGTGAAATCACCTGTTTTTTTTTTTAAGTGCGGGTATTATGGACCCCCATTAAATAGTCACAGTTTATTCGTCAAAACCGAACTTTATCGTTGAAAAAACATAAATTATTTACAAAAATAGCAAATATAAATTTATTTCTCGGCTCCAGCATATCCACTGTGTGCCCATAATTCATTCATCGCATACATGACCCCAGTAAACGGTGAGTCACAGAAGAGACAGTTGTCCTTTTTGCACACCAGGTTGGTCCTCCCCCACTTGGAGATCGAGCCGGAGTGGTCAGGGTGGAATGATTGGTCAGGATCCATATTACCAGCAACACCATGTTGAAAATATCACATCACTACTCCCGAACCTAACCAAAATGTTGAAGTCTGGGTTCGACATATTATCATCTAACTAGTGTAATTCAAGGTATGACATCGAAATCTGCGCATTGCTCAACATAAATACCCATAAAACTTGTATATCACTTTCTTTGCTAAACGTTGGCGAATAGGATGAAACTATTAACTCTCACAATACAAATCCTCCTTCAATAATGCACGGTAATGGATCTCTTATCTCAGGGGAAGTGATTAGAGTTGATTTATCACTCCCCCATTAAAGTGAACCTTGTTCCGGCCGAAGAACCGAGGGGATCCATAATACCTGCTGGGTCCATATTACAACCTTTCCCTCTATATATTCTGTAATAGAATATAAAAATTAAAAATAACGAAACATCCACAACTTAAAATTTAATCATCAAAAATACTTTTGTTTTGTCTTCATTATTTAAATTGTCATAATATATTACTTTCCTTATATACATAATGTATAAGTAAAGTATAGTGACGGGGTCGAAAATTCGAATTTGAGTTTTCGTTTCACGAAGTTCGTTCACGAGTTTCGTTCATCGAGAGCACGTTTCAAGCATCCCTGATCACGAATCAAACATTTTTGAGGTGATATCTGTGTGTGTGTGTGTGTGTGTGTGTCTGTGTGTCTGTGTGTCAGTGAGTCTGTGGAGACGATATCTCACGAAAGAATGGAGCGTTTCGAATGAAATTTGGTACAAAAATCACAATCCATGAATACTGGAAGCCTGTTGTTTTAAAACGCAATCGAATGTTCAGAACCCTCCTAAATTTTCGAGTGAAATTTTGAAAAAATCATAAAAAAATCAAAACCTCTAATAAAGTTACGCAAATAGACATTTCTTATGTAATTTTTCATTAGAAAACGATTGACATAAATTTCAGAACGCTAACACGAACTGTTCTCGAGATATTGCACATTTTTCAAATAAATTTATCAAAAAATCCCATAAATTAAAAAAATATATTAACTGTTGAGAAACATGCTCACTATTCATATGTAATACCATGCGATCAATTTGGTAACATCATTCTCGTGGATCTAACTCGTTCCATTCACGAGAAAAGATACTTTGAGTAATGCTTTTGTATCTGATCGCCAATAGTCATTTATCTGCCGTAAGAATAACTTATTTCTCCGTCCATAACGCTTAGCGAGAATTTGGCGACAAATTTAGCGAAATGTTGCCAACTTGGCGATATTTTTAAATGTTGCCAAATTAACGAAAATCTGGCTAAATGGATAAAAATGACGCTAAATCAATGAAAATGACGACTAAATTAAGAAAATTCAATATCTTTGAAAGAATATAAGTATCTACTATAAGAATAACATTTTTTTAACTGTAAATGATGTAAATTCATTCCATTATATAAGGAAAGTCATGTGTTGCCCGCATCAGATTTTTTTTTTTTTGCACAAGTAAATAAATATTATTTAAATTAGTAATATTATTTTTATATTTATATATTAATATCGTAAATTTTAGAGGAAGGTTTAATCAACCATACAGATTCTATTAGTTTCGAAAATGTCAAGTTTTTCTACATCAAGTTACACAAAAAATACATCTAACATATTGAAAGTTTTTGTGTTAAAAGTGTACAATTTTCTTTGGGAAATGTCCATGATCTATTCCCAACTAAAGGAAAATACATCCATTCCAATTAAAACTGTATTTTGATACTTAATTGCATCTGAAACGTTTTTAAATTGCAATTAACTTCTATTTAAAAGTGCATTTACGTAATTGGAATTTCAGATACTCATAAATTAGTTCCCTTTGATATAAAAAGTAAATGAGCGATTTTTTTTTTAAAAAAAAGTCTGAAATGTTGCTCGTATTTGAAATATCTTCCTTCATTAAAAAATCGATGTATTATAATTAACAAGCATTTATGCCTGTCATAGACATGGAAACTCGCGCGTTTAAGTATAAAGTTGATACTTTTTTAATAAGACTTATTTTGTTTAAAATTACTGGCGCTTAATCGAAAATATTCGAAGTAAAAAAAAATTAGATCAATTAGATTCTGCCCTGTAATTGATGCAATAACTATGCAAAGATTCAATTTTTTAGGTTATAAAGAACGCTTCTGCCCGAACCAGGAATCGAACCATGGTTCTTCATACTGAACAGCCGATGCTCTACCTGATGAGTTACTAGAACTCTTATCTTTGAAGTGGATTCTGCATTATCTACCCTCTAATGGCAGATTAACGTGCAATTGACAATTTTACTAACCACATCCAGCTACTATTACATCAGGTTAGACTTCTGATGCAAACCTAAATGCCTAATTTGCTCGAGCGCCATTGTAAAGAACCTTGCTGTTTCATCCGGGAATCGAAACACGGATCTTTGCACTGTCCAGCCGATGCTCTACCGTTAAGCTACTGGGATGGAATTGCAAGTTCTTATCGTCGATGTGGACTCTGGAATCTAGAAGTTCTTCAGAAGGATTCGGGAGGTTGTGGTGGTGGTAAGGGGGAGGGGAATTGCAAATACTTTTGACCTCCACAGTTGTGCTATCCCGGAATAGACATCGAAAATTCAGCTCTGATTCTGCCCCGTGATTGATACTCTAAATATGCAAATATTTGGTCTTCTAAAGATTAAGCCTGGAAGATCTAAAAGGACAATAAAGAACTAATTCCCCACCCTTGGGACAGAAATTGAAAATCCGGCTCCATTAAATTTTATTTCGTGGACGATATTACATGTGTGCAAAAATTCAGCCATCCAAGTCATCTGGAGCTTCTGGAGGAATTCCCCCCCCCCCTGCCCCATGCTCCTCAGAGTGGAATAAAGAACTTGGTTCTATTATGTTCCGTTCTATGGCCTATATTCTAAGTGTGCAAATATACAATCTTTTAAGTCATTGGTGGGGGGGGGGGGTTATGGAGGGTTTGGAAAGACACAAAATGTCAGGCATTTATTGTATAAATTTATTGCTGGCAATAACTTTGCCGTACGTTTATTTTTGCGAAGCATTTTTATATATGAAGCATCTATTTCTCAGGATCTGGTATGGATAGAACTCAGATGATTTATATGGATTCAGCATAGAATTCAGGAGGAAATTTTGGGTTCACTAAAGATTTCCATTTCCACTTATTTTTCCATTTTTCGTTCAAACATTTTCTTTGTACTTGAAATATTTTCTCAACATTGGCTATGGGTGATAACTGGAGCAGATTCAACATCAAATTTTAGAAAATGTTGGCTAACTAAGAATCGTTTCATTTTAACAGATAACTCCAGATATTGCAGACACAGATTTACTTGTAAGAAAAGGTAAAAATCTGATGTGGGCAGCACATGACTTTCTCTGCAGAATTATATCCACGTTCTCTTAATTTTAATTACATTTAATTCACTTTTAATTCAATTTTCGTTCTCATTTGGTAACTGGACACATTTTCAAAGGTGGCATAGAGAAAATACGAAAAGACTAAAATATCTCGAGAACGGCTAGTCCTTGTGTAATGAGGTTGGCGTTACTATTTTCTTCGTCAAAAATTACGTACAAAACAAGCATTAAATGGATATATTTGAGCATATGTAGTTTTTATTTTAGATTTTGATGATTTTTGAGGGCGATTTTGCAAAAAACTGCAGGTTATTTTTTTCCAAATCATACCAAAATCTAATCAGCACCAGGGTAATAAACAAACGACTTATGTACAGAAGTTTATGAAATTCGGTCTATTAGTTTTTCAGCTAGAGTGGATAAAGCAATTTTTGCGGGCCATTTTGCAAAAAAGGTGGGTTCTTTTATCCCGAATCGTACTAACAACTAATCAGTACCAGGGTCATACCCAAGTGACTTGCCTACTAAATTTTATGAAATTCGGTTCTTTAGTTTTTGAGTTAGAGTGGATACATACATTGCACAGACAGACAGACATGCAGACAGACAAACACACACAGAGACGTCAGGCTAAAAATAGTTTTTTCGTATTCTAGAGGTCTCGAAACGTGTAGATCCGTTAAAAACTCGAGTTGCGATTTTCGGCATGATTCCAATACTTTCCCTATACATTACCATGAATTGCAGGGAAAGTAAAAATAGAAAATATTGAAATAAGACATTGGAGTTAAATTTTTTGCGATGCATTTCCAATGACAAGAAATGATTTTCATTTTTTTTTAAATGTCATAAACCGCTGTTGAAATTGTAACAGATGTTTGCTATTTTATGATAACTTCGATTATCTCTTCAGTGTCGAAGATGAGTTATTAAAATAGTATACTGAAAAAATTAATGCTTTTTACTTTCCATTACATCGTATAATGTATACTGAAAGTATTGTAATGACGGGGTCGAAAAAGTTTTTAACGGAACAGCACGTTTTTAGCATCCCTGAACATGAGTCCATCGTTTTAAAGGTGGTGTCTGTTTGTATGCATGTGTGTGTCTCTCTCTATGTATTCGTGTGTGTGCAGACGATATCTCACGAACGAATGAAGCTTTTCGAACGATATTTCGAACAAAAACTGCAATCAGTGAATACTGGAAGCATATTGATTTTAAGCGCACAATCAAGAGTTCAGTAGACCCCTCCCCTCCCTAAATTTTCGAATGAAATTTTGAAAAAATTAGAACCTTCAACAATGTTACCTAAATATTCATTGTCATCAGAAAACGATTGACACAAATTTTAGAACACTACCATGAACCATTCTGGATATATATATATATATATATATATATTAAAAAAAATTATCAAAAATTAACATGAAATTGAAAATGTATTAACTTTTGTGAAATATCTCCCATTTTTTTATGTAATAATATTCGACAAATATATTAAACTAATTCGCTGATCTAGTTCATTCTATTTGCAAGAGAAGATACGCTGTGTTTTAACGCCTAAAAATTTGCCAACAATCATTCCTATATAAGAAATGAACCGTTTATATATAGCGCTTGGCGATAAAGTTGGTGAATTTCATGATGAATGAAACAAAATATCGCTAACTTTGCGATGTTTTGTCCCAGATTGAGGAACATATTGTCAAAATTGCGAAAATGATGTCGAATTAACAAAATTGCCGACAAATTGAAGGATCAATTAATAAAATAGTTTATAAATGAATTCTATTGCTTATTGCGGATGCTAATCAATATTGATAATTACCAATTTAGAGTTGCACAAGAAACAATTAATTGAGTACTTCGAAATAGTTTTACATATTTCCATTCTTACATATTATAATCCAGGTCTGTCGAAAAAGACGCAAAGCTATTAGAAAAAATTTTATAGAGAGAATGCATGTAGTATATGACATTCTAAATGCTTTGAAATAAATTATATTAATATATGAAAAAACATTATTTATTTTCGTTCTTATTTATAACACCATCTACATTTAGAACTTTAAAAGTTTTTTGTTAGTCAAAGAAAACAATCAATTTTACGCATGTGTAAAATATTAATATATAAACAGGGTGTCCTAAAAATATTGAAACGCGCTTTAATTCCTTAACTGTTGGAGATAAGTGGGCAATGTAAATTGCAAAAATGTTGAAAGTAGGGTAGGAAATAAGACGTTAATGGAATAGTCCTCCCATTAATTTAAAAAAAATACACTTTTTAAATTTTTATACGACCCCCTTAGACAATTTTGGTCAATAATATTTTTTTTATTTTTAATGCAACACGATCATTAACAAACATCATATCTGTATCTCTAAAATCAACTGAATTATGATAAAGGAACACATAGGACTTATGCCAATTTTCCGTACCATGTGAAAGGCTGTTTTATCGGTAAAAATATGGATCATAAGCAAATTGATGATGGAAATTGTTTAGATCAAAAATGCATTAATATGTATCAAAATTTTTTATCACAAATGCATCTAAATAAGGCATTACACAGACAGAGATCATATAAAGCAGTGGCACTCACTACGCGGTTGGGAATCCTATGTATTATCATCCAGTTTTTCTTCCTTGTGATGTGTCCCAATTTTACATTTCTAGTTTGATATATGGTCCCCATTCACAATGTTCAATTTTTAATTAAATATAGCTCGCTCAATTTTAAAGATACAGATATGCGGGTTTTTTTTTAATGATCTCGTTGCATTAAAAATAAAAATTTCTGATTGACATTATTTGTCTAAGGGGGTCGTATAAAAATTTAAAAAGTGTAACTTTTTGGAAATTAATCGGAGGACTATTTCAATAACGTAGTCTTATTTCCTACCTTTCTTTCTTCAATATTTTCGTAATTTACATTGCCCACTTATCTCCAACAGGTAAAGAATTAAGGCCTGTTAAATCTTTTTAAGACGCAGAATGCGCTCCATACACTAATAAGGTGATGTACAAAATGTTAGCTTTTTATCATAAAAAGTCCCAGGGATATGTTTAAACAAAGTTGGTGAGGGATTAATCTCAAATTAAAATGTAAACGTTTACAGCAAGAGTGCAAATGACACAACGCAGAAATGCATCATAGACAAATAATATCTGCCTCTTATCTTTAAAGGATCTTTGGCATGGATGGAAAATATTTTGAACAAGTTTTGTAATATTTGTGTAAAGTTATTACTTCTATACAGTGTAGGTACTTTTGTACCAATATATAGCAAAATTATTAGTTATTTATGTCATTATTTTCTTTCATAATTTGTGTATGACCCTTGAAACGCGATCTGCCGACATGATTTTTCCCCTCTGAGTACCCATGTCGATGCTTCGAAAAGTGGTTTAAGTCAGTATTTTTGTTTTTTCATATCTCTGGGATCTTTCATGATAAAATGCTGAAATTTTGGACATCACCTTATTAGTGTATGGGGCATATTTTACTCATTGGAAATGTTTTTGTAAGGGGCCGTATAAAAATTTAAATTTTGAATTTCTTAAAATTTAATTCCCTTGAAAATTTCAATCGATTTCATATAATTCTGTACCATTTTTTACGCAACTTTTTAATTTATTATGTATGTCTAAGATCAATATCTAAGGAATAAAAGCCGAGATCAATGTTTTTGGGACACTCTGTATATATATATATATATATATATATATATATATATATATATATATATCATTTGTATTTAATTGATATCATGTTAAATAAGTGAAAATTAACCAATTAGTTATCACTGAAATTTATATTAGCAGTGGACTCTGGATTATCCGGGTGATGGGAAAAGAACCAGATTAAAATATACCCGGATAATCTGCATAAGCAATTCGCTAAAAAAATTACGAAAATATTTAACACAAAAACTAATTTATTAAAACATTTTAATTTTCATTTAAAATTTAAAGTTAAGCACTTTGTATAACTTGGTGCATAAAATTGCAAAATATTACCTCCTGTTCGCCCACCTGCAGCTTTTTTGCTCCTAAAAAGGTTATATAAAATTGAAGAAGTATTACGTATCATGAAATATGCGACAAGTTTATTAATTATATATCTACGGAATTTAGAATATTCCACTCAAAACGAAAATCACGTTTACAATTAATTTTTGTATCCCAAAGCCATCCAATTCGAGAAATATTGCTTGGTTTAAGTAATCAATACTGTTAATAAAAGTTTGTCTCTCTGTCCGTCTGTTTGTATGAAAGTATGCATTTCATTCCAGCTATATACCCCGCTTAGCAAACATCAACCAATTTCATCATACTGACTAAACCAGCAAATAGTTGTGGGGTTTTGGTAGTCAATACAACACACATGTAGCACGTAGATAATTATTTGCCATTGCAAGTAAAGGTTATCCCATGTTGACGAATACATTCATAGAGCGAAACCGGTTGATAGATTCTGTTATCTGCAATGTTGAGCACAATCCATACTACATCAGAAACATTTTTTCTTTAATAAGTATAAATTATTATTGCAATTCAAATTAAAATCATGCACCATAGTTTTCAAAATTTCATATTGTATATGCGAGCATATCTCTTGCCCTTGGCAAAAATCAGTAAGTTTAAGCAAACGCTCAAAAGTATATTTTTGTATTTATATCTTGCAGAAGTTAAAAAGAGACAAACATCTTTTCAAAGATTTGAAAGAAGTAAATAATGCATATTAATTCATAGTTTGAAGCCACGGGGCGTAATATTTTCTTAAAGGTGGGAATTAATGTACTGTTTTTAAGATTTATTCATGTCCTTGGGGGAATTTATCCAAAGAGCGCTTTTCCAAATTGAATTTTCAGACATTTTGTAAACAGCAATATAAACAGAGATATTTCTTTGAAGTTTGAAAGTTTGGATTTTATAATAATTGGAAAAGGTGGTTGTAATTAACTATGGATTTATTTGAAAATTCTTTTCAGAGAAGGATATTTTTTTATTCACGTGACTCATTAATTTACTTTGTAACAGAGAAATCATAAAATGTTTTTGGCTGAAGAATATTTTAATAATTTTAGTAATATATAATAGCAATACATAATTTTATATGATTTACTAATATATAATGGTACTATATAATTTTAATAATGTGCGTAATGAAACTGTGATCATTTGCATATCTCGCCTTACTGTTTCCATTGCCTGATTTACATTGTTGTGTTTGACAGATAGAATAAAACCTGCTGTGTTTAAAAAAGATAAATGAAGACATAATATTTAGTTTAAAGAAAATTAGTTTATTAAATTGTACTTCAAATTAATTTAAATTAACAAATACAAAAACACTGCTCACAGGCAGGCAACTCAGAAAGAATTAACATTAGAATTTTAGAATTTTATCAACTTAGTTAAAATTAAGGAATTAACATAAAAACTTTACTCAAAACAATCTATTTTAAATTCCATCAAAAATCATTAACAAAAATATTAAATTTAAATAATTTTAGAATTTAACCCAGGCTCTTAAAAAGTTATGAAGGTTTAGAAATTTGCTCTCAAAATGAAGTTTTAAAATTTTAATTTTACAGAATAAAATTTTGATTAAATACATTAAAAAAAATATTGAGAAATCATATTCAGAATTAAAGAAATTAAGGGTTTAAATAAAACATCAGTATTCACCCGGATGGGCCGCCAGACGGGGGGGGGGGGGAGAAAGTTCCAATCATTGGAGCTGCACAGATTTTGGAAAAACTGGTTTTCTTGGGATCAGGATCTCAACAAACTTTAGTCAGGAGAGGATTCAGCATTTTCTTGAAAAACATCAGCAGAGGCCTAACAACCACATCTGGAACGCTAGGATTTTCTCAATACTCGGACGTCATCGTCAGACGCTTCATTCACATAACTCGCAAAAGGAATTTCACCATACACTTTTCTGGAGAGTTACGTCGCGAATTACGCGAAAAAGCTTGAAAAATGCATAATTTAAATTAAAACAACTAATGAAAAAAAAGAATAACGCGAGGAACTTAACGTTCCATTAAAAACTCGCGTGGAACATAAGTTCCATTCGAAAATAAACAACGCGCTTCTCGCGCTAACCGCAACGAAGGATTTCAACAAAAAACTGAAACTGAAAAGTTCTACGCGCGTATTTATATGTGCGGCAAAAACACGGAGTTTAGATAAACGGCAGCAATTAAAATTCGCTTACCGAAATTAGAATTGCCAAAAATAATACTCATAATTCCGAGAGCAGACGATCCGTAAAAAACGCGAACCAATTAAAATAAATCACGAATTCCAGAGGCGCGAAAACGCTTAGGTGGCGCATTTAATCGCAGTAAAAAGCCCGCAAAACAGAATTCCGAAAATGGCCGCAACTGAAATTTTTGAATTGCAGTGAGACATGGAAATAACTTGAAACTGTAGAACAAACGGAATTTCTAACCAAAATGGGAAAATGAGACATCAAATTAAAGGGAATTTTAAGGGGAATCAAATAAATAAATAATTTTTAAAATTTACAAATCAAAAGTAATATTAATTTAAGGAATGGAACATTTTTAACTAAGAATATTATAAAGAAAATTAATTTAGAAGATTAAAAATATTCTAATTAAAGAATAAATGAAAAAGCCAATAAATATTATTTAAATAGTACCAAATTAAGAATATTGAGCCAGGGAAAAAGAAATAAAAGTAAATTTTCAAACCTCCAAATTACCTAAATTCTAAAGCAACCCAACAACATAAAGCTACACCTACAACTTTATGGTGTTGCAATTTCAGTTGTGAGTTGTGTAGTTAGTGCAAATTAGACATTTTATTTTATTTAATACATATTAATCATTAATCAGTGAGAAAAATTATTAAGTTTACTTTATTTAGTGCAAATTAATCGTTAATCATTTTGTGCATATTAGTTCTTTATGCAAATGCATTGATAATTACTTATACAAATTCTTAATTAATTAGCAAATCAATCCTTAATAATTTAGCACAAATTAATTATTTTATGTTATTTATGTGCAAACATACCATTAATCATTTTAGTGAAAATTAATCATTTTATTTTATTTATGCGCAAATATACCATTAATCATTTAGTAAAAATTAATCATTAATCTTTTAGGACAAAATTATCCTTAATAATTTTGAGTAAATTAACCATTTATAGTATATAGCAGATTATTCATTAATCATATAGTACAAATTAACCATTTAATTCTATATAGTGCAAATTACTCACAAATCGTTATAATAGAAATAAATAATTTTATTAGTGTCAATTAATCATCAATCATCAAGTGACAATAATTAATTTTCTGCGTTGAATATACAACCGCCAGTGTTCCAGAAAATATCGTTGTTTCCCTTAAGAAATAATATTCTCATCTTTTAAAATGAAAATGAAAATTTAATAATCCGGTTTGTGCAATAATTATGTTGTGTATTTTAATCACTCAAATTACAAAAATGTTCTATCTGCTTCCATTTTTTACACAATGCGTCTTCTTTAAAAGCATCATAATATTACTTGCATATGTTTTTGAGTTATTATCTCAAAACTTCATAGACAATGATACTGGAAAACACATACACAGGTACAATTTATCCAATTTATATGTCTCGGGATTATGCACATGGCGGAAATACTTCTATCAAATAGCTTATATTATCACATTCCTTAGAACTATTTCCTTGAAGTATATCATATGATATCTCCACATCGAACAAGAGAATTCAGGATTTCGTTCTTGAAAAGGGAGCTTTAGCATAGATAATCCCTTTAAGTGAAATTCTCCCTTGAATTTTATTTTCCCTCTAGCGACAGATCTTAAAAAGAATAAGAAAGTTTAGAATGTTTGCCAATGCAGCAGATATCCGTATTTACGTCTTAAGCTCGATATACGTAGAAATTGTAGAAAGGTTCTTAAATAACAACTCCTGCTACACAAATGTACTGTATAAGAATGCCTAGAAGCAAGATTCTTCTTCGCCGACAGCTTTCGTAAAGTCGCTTATAATAAATACATTTATGCATTTGTGTGTAAAGGGTGAGACAAAATCCATGTATCTTTGAAAAAAACACCTTCAACAATATGATAGATTTGAATACAACGTGCTAAAGCCATTTATATGTCTATTGAACAGCACTGAAGAATACTTCAAAGCCTAGCGACATTTTTGGATCTTAAGCGATGCACAGCTATAAAAAACAATCTGCTTATATTGTCATGTTATATATATATATATATATATATATTATATATATATATATATATATAATTTATATATATATATATATATATATATATATATATATATATATATAATATTAAAATCCAATGATAGAATAGAGAGAAGTTGTAACTCAAAAAACTCTAACTGAAAATATGTCAACGAATTAAAAAGAAGTGAAAACTTGGGATTCATCAATCAAGAGAAGAATAACATGCATATATCTAGTCATCAAGCTAAATACATTCAACAAATATATATATATAAGAAATATTAAAGTAGTAAATCCAACGGTCGAATGGAAGAAGTAACTCATAATACACTATCTTAAAAATGTTTTAAGCCTACTGAATACATTGAAATAAAATGAAATTTAGCAATAAAGAGGAAATTATAATACATTTTTCAGTTCAGAAAGCTAAAGATAAACAACAAATATCAATGGAGAGGAATCGAAAAAAGGAATACCAAAATAATCAAGCATTAAAGCTTGCACGTGAAAGAGCTCTAGGCTTAAGAATAGTTCATTTCGATAAAATTCTTTATATATATATATATATATATATATATATATACATATATTGTATATAATATATATATATATATATACATATATTGTATATAATATATATATATATATATATATATATATATATATAATCTACAACTCATTGAAAATGTATATACATTCCACTGGATCAATTTTCTAGACATTAGTTTAACAATTAAAAATGCAAATACAATAAAATTTAAAATTTATGACAAAACAGAAACTTATAACTTCAAAGTAAATAAACTTCAACATTTCTCTTCCAATCTTTCCAAATCTGTATATAGAAATATTATTAATAACCAGTTATTAAGAATCAAAATGTTAAGCACACCTTATTACTACAATGAACATCTTCATAAATTCATCAACACCGTTATCAAAAATAACTACCCGCCCAACCTTATTTTTTCTTTTATTAAAACACATTTTAAATTTAAATTCAAAAACTTGCAACAGTTACAGCAACATATTGACAGATCATACTTTAGCATTTCTAAATAATTCATAATCTCCATGTCTTCTTCTAACAGTTAAACAATTCGTATAATTCACTTTAACCTGCTTTGCGAAAACTGTTTAGTCAGTAACTGAAAATTCACTGTAACCTGTTCTGAGATGATTAGTAATACGCATGCTTTTCCAGAAGTACCACAGTACTAGGGGTAGATATATTTTCATTTTATTTTCATTATATTCTTTTGATATTTCTTTATAATACTTTGTATCCTTATTTCAATAATTAGCCACAAGCTGGTATAACAGAATATTTTATATTCATGATTGATTTTTTTGTGTATTCGATCCACTTTGTCTTTTCTTCTACGTCGAGCCATATACATTATTTCTGTAATACATTTTACAGTTGTGTACACAGAAACGTAGAATCAGCATTAATGAAACATGTCTTGATAACGTACATGGTTTCAGAAATGCTTTTCATACTCATTTTATTCCTTTAATATTCACTAGATTCCATTTATTCAATTTCCAAACTTCTTGGGAGCTATAAAAGGCCTAGCTCATCGTGCTGCACTTGGCTTCTGATTTACAAAAAATTTTTTACCTTTACCTTCAGTTTACAAGCAATTTTCTTTGGTATTTCTCGCGTGTATATATATATATATTACAAGTAATCATAAAAATCTTCAATTATATTATATATATATATATATATATATATATATACATATACAGGTATATATATATATATATATATATATATATATATATACAGGGTGTCCCAAGAACATCGACCTCGGCATTTATTCCTTAAATATTGATCTTAGACATATATCATAAATTACAAAGTTGAGTAAAAAAAGGTTCAGAATTTTATGAAATCGATTAAAATTTCAAGGGAATTAAATTTTAAGAAATACAAAATTTAAATTTGTATACGGCCCCTGTACAAAAACATTTCCGATGAGTACATGTGTCCCATACGCTAATAAGGTGTTGCACAAAATTTCAGCATTTTATCATAAAAAGTCCCAGATATATGTCTGCTGATTTAAACCACTTTTCAATTCATCGACATGGATTCACAAAGGGGAAAACTCATGTCGGCAGATCGCGTTTCAGAGGTCATACACAAATTATGAAAGAAAACAATGATTACATAAATAAATAATAATAAACATATCTCTGGGACTTTTTATGATAAAATGTTGAAATTTTGTACATCAGCTTATTAGTGTATGGGGCACCTTTTCTTATTGGAAATATTTCTGTATGGGGGTCGTATAAAAATTTAAATTTTGTATTTCTTCAAATTTAAATCCCTGAAAATTTTAATCGATTTCATAAAATGCTGTAGCTTTTTTTAAGCAACTAAATTTAATTGAGTTTAATTGCACAAAATTTGCACTTTTAATTCAATTATTGTTTCTATTTGGTAATTGGGCATTTTTCCAAAGGCGGCTAACAAAAATGTTAAAAATCACAAGTATCTCGAGAACGGTTAGTCCTAGAATAATGGAGTTAGTTTTAATCTTTTCCTCGTCAAAAATTACTCATATAACAAGCATTTAATTGATACATTTGATCGCACGTAGTCTTTTATTTTAGATATCAGCGATTTTTGCGGGCCATTTCATGAAAAAGGCAAGTTGTTCTTTTCCGAATCTTACCAAAATCTAATCGGCACTACAGCATTTAACAAGTGACTTATCTACCAATTTTTGTGAAATTTAGTCAATTGGTATTTTAGCTAGAGATATATGAGATATTTACGACTGAGTAGTTTCGCAAAAAAAGGAATGTTCTTTTATCCCGATTCCTACCAAAAACTAATCAGCATCAGGGTTGCACACAACTGATTTATCTACCAAATTTTATGAAATTTGGTCCATTAGTGCTTAGTTAAAGTGTATAAATACATTGCACAGACAGACGTCAGGCTTAAAAAAAAATTTCATATTTTAGAAGTATCAAAACGTGTAGGTCCGTCGAAAACTCCATTTGAGATTTTCGACACGATTCCAATACTTTCCCTATGCATTACCATGTATTGCAGGGAAAGTAAAAATCTGATATGGGCAGCACATGACTTTTCTTGCAGACTTATATTCACGTTCTCTTTATTTTAATTACATTTAATTCACTTTTAATTCAATTTCCGTTCTCATTTGAAAACTGGACTTCTTTTCAAAGGTGGCGTAGAGAAAATACGAAAAAACTAAAATCTCTCGAGAACGGCTAGTCTTAGGGTAATGGGGTTGGTCTTATTCTTTTCTTCGTTAAAAATTACGTATTAAACAAGCATTTTATGGATATATTTGAGCATACGTAGTTTTTTATTTTAGATTTTGTTGATTTTTGCGGGCAATTTTGCAACAAAAGGCAGGTTATTTTTTTCCGAATCTTACCAAAATGTCATCAGAGTGTTCCGCAAGTGATTTATTTACTGAATTTTGTGGAATTATGTCCATTAGTTTTCCAGATAGAAAGGATACAAACTTTTGCGGGCCATTTCGCAAAAAAGGTGGGTTCTTTTATCCCGAACCGTACCCAAAATTAATCAGCAACAGATTCGCCCACAAGTGACTTACCTTCCAAATTTTATGAAATTCGATCAATTAGTTTTTTAGTTAGAGTGGATACAAAATCTGCACAGACAGACACACAGACACACAGACACACACACAGACGTCACGCTAAAAATGGTTTTTTCGTATTCTAGAGGTCTTGAAACGTGTAGATCCGTCGAAAACTCGAGTTGCGATTTTCGACATGATTCCAATACTTTCTTTATACATTACCATGTATTGCAGGGAAAGTAAAAAATCCGATGTGGGCAGCACCTGGCTTTCCCTGCAGACTTATTTATATACACGTTATCTTTATTTTAATTAAATTTAATTCACTTTTAATTCAATTTTCGTTCTCATTTGGTAACTGGACGTATTTTCAAAGGTGACGTAGAGAAAATACGAAAAATCTAAATTATCTCAAGAACGGATAGTCCAAGTGTAATGGAGTTGGTTTTTTTCTTTTTTTTTGTTAAAAATTAAGTACAAAACAAGCATGTAATGGATATATTTGAGCATACGTAGTTTTTTATTTTAGATTTTGACGATTTTTGCTGGCCAATTTGCAAAAAATGGCAGGTTATTTTTTTTTCGAAGCATACCAAAATCTAATTAGCACCATGGTAACGCACAAGTGACTTATCTATCGAATTTTGCGAAATTCGGTCCATTAGTTATTCAGCTAGAGTGGATACTGTCTTTTACGGGTCATTTTGAAAAAAAAGCGGGTTATTTTACCCTGAATCGTACCCAAAACTCTTCAGCTCCAGATTCGCCCACAAGTGACTTGCCTACCAAATTTTATGAAATTCGGTTCATTACTTTTTAGTTAGAGTGGATACAAATTTGCATACAGAGAGACACACAGATAGACACACACACAGACGTCACATTAAAAATAGTGTTTTCGTATTCTAGAGGTCTCGAAACTCGTAGATCCGTCGAAAACTCGAGTTGCGATTTTCGACATGATTCCAATACTTTCCCTATACATTACCATTTATTGCAGGGAAAGTAAAAGTCTGATGTGAGCAGCACATGACTTTCCCTGCAGAGTTATATCCACGTTATCTTTATTTTAATTAAATTTAATTCACTTTTAATTCACTTTTCGTTTTCATTTATTAAGTGGACTTATTTTCAAAGGTGGCGCAGAGAAAATACGAAAAAACTAATATCTCGAGAACGACTAGACTTAGTGTAATAGGGTTGGTCTTATTCTTTTCATTATTATAAATTACGTATAAAACAAGCATTTAATGGATATATTTGAGCATACGTATGTATTTATCTTAGATTTTGACGATTTTTGAGGGCCATTTTGCAAAAAAGCTAGTTATTTTTTTCCGAATCGTACCAAAATCTAATCAGCACCAGGGTATCCCACAAAAGACTTATCAACCGATTTTTGCGAAATGCGGTAAACTAATTCTCCAGCTAGAGTGGATACAAGCTTTTTCGGGTCATTTCGCAAAAAAAAATGCGGGTTCTTTTATCACGAATCATACCCAAAACTAATCAGCACCAGAATCACCCACAAGTGACTAACCAAATTTTGTGAAATTTGGTCCATTAGTTTTTAAGTTAGAGCGGATACAAAATATGCACAGACAGATAGACAGACAAACACACAGACAGACAGACAGACACACAAACACACACACACACACACAGACGTCACGCTAAAAATAGTTTTTTCGTATTCTAGAGGGCTCGAAACGTGTAGATCCGTCGAAAACACGAGTTGCGATTTTCGACATAATTCCAATATTTTCCCTATACATTACCATGTACTGCAGGGAAAGTAAAAAATATATCTTGTTAAATTTTCAAGATGATATGGAGTTATATCTATTGCCCATAATAATGGCTAGAGTTCAATATCATTTAAAATTTTATGGCATATTTATTTTTGAAATACTGACTATTTTGGAGTAATGCAATTTTGTTTTGTTCCACTGTACATTATTTGTCCATCTTGAATTATAATTGGGTACAATCGTCCAATTAATTGCTGATATTTAATAACCCTTGTCTATGGCTCTTGGCAATATCATTAAATGCAAACAAACGTTAGAATGTCCTTTTATTCATGCTCTAGTAAAAATTGACATAGGTTTCTTTGATCAGCTAAAAAGACTTTAGCAAAGGCCCATCATATTTCAACGTCACTCGATGTGGGATTTGCCAATAAGTGAGTATTAATGATTTGTTTACGATTTATCTTTTTGTACCCAGGGCGTATCTATGGGCGAAGAGTTTGCAAAGAAGCGTTCGTAAGTCAGAATATTTTGGAAAATTGCTATAGTTCTCATACTTCAGTATTTTTACTTTCCCTTCAATACATGGTAATGTATGGGGAAAGTATTGGAATCATGTCGAAAATCGCAACTCGAGTTTTCGACGGATCTTCACGTTTTGAAACCTCTAGAATACGAAAAAACTATTTTTAGCGTGACGTCAGTGTGTGTGCCTGTCTGTGTGTCTGTCTGTCTGTCTGTCTGTGTGTCTGTCTGTCTGTGCAATGTATGTAATCACTCTAACTCAAAAACGAATGAACCGAATTTCATAAAATTTGGTAGATATGTCACTTGTATGTGACCCTGGTGCTTATTAGTTTTGGGTAATATTCGTAATACACCAACTCGCCTTTTTTGCGAAATGGCCCTCAAAAATTGCCTGTATCGCATGTAACTGAAAAACTAATTGATCAAATTTTACAAAATTAGGTACATAAGTCACTTGTAGGTCATGCTGGTGCTGATTAGATTTTGATACGATTCGGAAAAGAAAAACCTGCCTTTTTTACGAAATGGCCCGCAAAAAGTGTATAGTGCCACTCTAACTCAACTAATCGACTAAATTTCATAAAATTTGGTAGATAAGTCACTTATGGTCGACCCTGGTACTGATTAGATTTTGGTACGATTTGGAAAAGAACAACCTGCATTTTTTTCGAAAATTTCATGTATCCACACTAGTTATAATACTAATTGACCCAATTTCACAAAAATTGGTAGATAAGTTACTTGTGGGATACTCTGTTGCTGCTTAAATTTTAGTACAATTCGCGGAACAACAACCCGCCTTTTTTTACGAAATGGCCAGCAAAAATCGCAAAATTCGAAAAAAAAGACTATATATGCTCAAATATATCAAATGAATTTTTGTTTTATACGTAATTTTTGACGAGGATAAAGAATATAACACACTCCATTATACTTTAGGACTAACCGTTCTCAAGATATTTGAGATTTCTTGCATATTTGATACGCCGATTTCGGGAAAATGTCCAATTACCAAATAAAAACAAAAATTGAATTAAAAATGCAAATTTAGTGTTATTTGGTGCAATAAAACTCAATCCAACGAATTATTAAAAAAATAAAGAAAATATGAAATTAATTCTGGAGGGAAAGTCATGTGCTGCCCACATCAGATTTTTACTTTCCCTGCAGTACATGGTAATGTATAGCGAAAGTATTGTAATCATGCCGAAAATCACAACTTGAGTTTTCGACGGATCTACACGTTTTGAGACCTCTAGAATACGAAAAACTATTTTAGCGTGACGTCTGTGTGAGTGTCTGTGTGTCTGTCTGTCTGTCTGTCTGTCTGTCTGCCTGTCTGTCTGTGCAGATTTTGTATCCACTCTAACTCAAAAACTAATGGACCGAATTTCTCAAATTTTGGTATGTAAGTCACTTGTGGGCGAATCTGGTGCTGATTTATTTCGGGTAGGATTCGTGATAAAAGAACCCGCCTTTTTTTGCGAAATGGCCGGCAAAAGTTTGTATCCACTATAGCTGGAAAACTAATGGACCGAATTTCACAAAAATCAGTTGATAAGTCACTTGGGGGATACCCTGGTGCTGATCAGATTTTGGTACGATTCGGAAAAAAATAACCAGTCTTTTTTTGCAAAATGGCCCTCAAAAATCGTCAAAATCTAAAATAAATACATACGTATGCTCAGATATATCCATTAAATGCTTGTTTTATACGTAATTTTTAACGATGAAAAATAATAAAACCAACCCCATTACATTAGGACTGACCGTTCTCGAGATATTATAGTTTTTCCGTATTTTCTCTATGTCACCATTGAAAAAAATCTGATGTGGGCAACACATGACTTTCCTTATAATAGATACTAATATTCTTTCCAAGATATTGAATTTTCGACAATTAGTCGTCATTTTCATTGATTTAGCATCATTTTTATCCATTTGGCGAGATTTTCATTAATTTGGCAACATTTCAAAAAAGTCGCCAAGTTGGCGACATTCCGCCAAATTCGTCGCCAAAATCTCGCCAAGCGTTATGCACTAAGAAAAAAGTTATTCTTAAAGCAGATAAATGACTATTGGCGTTCAAATACAAAAGTATTATTCAAAGTATCTTTTTTCATGAATGGAACGAGCTAGATCTACGAGAATGATGTCACCCAATTTATCGCATGGTATTACATATGAAAAGTGAACATGTTTCTCAATAGGAATTTTTTTTTTATGTGACTTTTTCATAATTTTTTTGAAAAATGTACTATATCTCGAGAACGGTACTTGTTAGCGTTCTAAAATTTATGCCAATCGTTTTCTAATGAAAAATTACACAAGAAATGTCTGTTTGCGTAACTTTATTAGCGGTTTTGATTTTTTGACGATTTTTTCAAAATTTCATTCGAAAATTTGGGGGGGGTTCTGAACATTCGATTACATATAAAAACAATAGGCTTCCAGTGTTTACCGATTGTGATTTTTATACCAAATTTGGTTTGAATCGGTCCATTCGTTCGTCAGTTATCGTCTCCACAGACTCACTGACACACACACATACTTTCACACACACACACACACACACACACACACACACACACACACACACACACACACACACACACACACACACACACACAGACATCACTTCAAAAATGTTTGATTCCTGATCAGGGATGCTTGAAACGTGCTCTCCCGTCGAAAACTCGAATTCGAATTTTCGACCCCGTCACAATACTTTCCTTATACATTATGTATATAAGGAAAGTAATAAGTCCACTTAATAAATGAGAATTAAAAGTGAATTAAAAGTGAATTAAATTTAATTAAAATAAAGAGAACGTGGATATAAGTCAACAGGGAAAGTCATGTGTTGCCCACATCAGATTTTTACTTCGCCTGCAATACATGGTAATGTATGGGGAAAGTATTGTAATCATGCCGAAAATCACAACTCGTGTTTTCGACGGATCTACACGTTTTGAGACCTCTAGAATACGAAAAACTATTTTAGCGTTACGTCTGTGTGAGTGTCTGTGTGTCTGTCTATCTGTGCGGATTTTGTATCCACCCAAACTCAAAAACTAATGGACCGAATATTTTTAAATTTGGTAGGTAAGTCACTTGTGGGCGAATGTGGTGCTGATTAGTTTTGAGTACGATTCGGGAAAAAAAAAAAACGCCTTTTTTGCGAAATGGCCCGCAAAAGAATGTATCCACTCAAACTCAAAAACTAATATACCGAATTTCATAAAATTGGTAGGTATGTCACTTGGGTGTGACCCTGGTGCTGATTAGAATTTGGTACGATTCGGAAAAAAGAATCCGAATTTTCTTACGAAATGACCCGCAAAAACTTTCATGTACCCACTCTAACTGAAATACTAATTGACCAAATTTCACAAAATTTGATAGATAAGTTAGTTGTAGGATACTCTGGTGCTGACTAGATTCTGGTACACGCAAAAGCCTGCCTTTTTTTACGAAATGGCCCTTAAAAATCTCCATATTCTAAAAAAATTAAAAATAAATACTACGTATGCTGAAATGTATTAATTAAATTATTGTTTTATACGCAATTTTTGAAGAGAAAAAGAATATCTCAAACTCCATTATACTTTAGGACTAACCGTTCTCCAGATATTTGAGATTTTTTGCGTTACGTCGCAAGCGAAAAAATGTCCAATTAGTAAATAAAACCAAAAATTGAATTAAAAATTCAAATTTAGTGTTATTTGGTGCAATTAAACTCAATCTAATGAATTATTAAAGAAATAAATAAAATATGAATTTAAGTGTGCAGTGAAAGTCATGTGCTGCCCACATCAGATTTTTTACTTTCCCTGCAATACATGGTAATGTATAGGAGAAGTATTGGAATCATGCAGAAAATCGCAACTCCAGTTTTCGATGGATCTACACGTTTCGAGACCTCCAGAATACGAAAAAACTATTTTTAGCGTAACGTATGTGTGTGTGTCTGTCTGTATGTCTATTTGTGTGTCGGTCTGTCTGTCTGTGCAGGTTTTGTATCCACTGTAACTAAAAAACTAATTGACCGAATTTCAAAGAATTTGGTAGGTAAGTCACTTGTAGGCGAGTCTGGTGCTGATTAGTTTTGGGTACGATTCTGGATAAAAGAACCCGCCGGTTTTTGCGAAATGGCACGCAAAAGTTTGTATCCACTCAAACTAAAAAATTAATGGACCGAATTTTACAAAATTCGGCAGATGAGTCATTTGTGGATCACCCTGGTGCTGATTAGATTTTGGTATGATTCGAAAAAAAATAACCTGCCTTTTTTTGCAAAATGGCCCGCAAAAGTCTTCAAAATCTGAAATAAAAAACTACGTCTGCTCAAATATATCCATTAAATGCTTGTTTTATATGTAATTTTTAACGAAGAAAAGAATAAGACCAACCCCATTATACTAGGACTAGCCGTTCTCGAGATATTTTAGTATTTTCGTATTTTCTCTAGGCCACCTTTGAAAATAAGTCCAGTTACCAAATGAGAACGAAAATTGAGTTAAAAGAGGATTAAATTTAATAAAAATAAAGAAAACGTATATTTAAGTCTGCAGGGAAAGTCATGTGCTGCCCACATCAGATTTCTTTTTTTTTTTGCGGAAAGTCCCGCAAAAATTGCTTGTTTCCTCTCTATCTGAAACCTTAATAGACCAAATTTCAAAAAATTTGTTGATAAATCACTTGTAGGTTACCCTGGTGCTGATTAGATGTTGATACAATTCGAAAAGAAGAATCTGCCTTTTTTGCGAAATATCCAGCAAAAATCGTTAAATTTAAAAATAATAGACTACGTATGCTCAAATATATGAATAAAATGCTTATTTTATACGTAATGTTTAAGGACGAAAAGAATAAGACCAACCCCATTACTCTAGGACTAGCCGTTCTGGGGATATTTTAGTTTTTCCGAATTTTCGCTACGCTACCTTTAAAAATAAGTCCAGCTACCAAATGAAAACGAAAATTGAATTAAAAGTGCAAATTCAGTGTAATTTAAGATAATTATGGTTGTTATTTTGTGCAATTGAACTACGTGCAATAAATTATTAAAGAAATAATGAACGTGAATATGAGTCAGCACGGAAAGTCATATTCTGCCACATCAGATTTTTGAACTTTAGATAATGAATAACGGAAACAAATTATTCAATATTTCTCATAAAGAAATTTTGGAAAAAATTACTGATAATTATAATTACACAGTCAATTTTCTTTTCAATTACAAAAATTAACTTTTTATCTAGGTTTTTATCTTACTTCAAGTAATTTTCTGCTTTACACAAAACATTATTTCAATTAAAATTTCTTTTCAGAGTTATATTTTCCATATTATAAGGGTTTACTCATTAAAACGATATTTCCTAGTTTTCATTTTTACATTCATTCACTTTCACTTCCACTTTACCCTTATGTTTACAATTTCTGCAATACACAAGTTTCTTAGGAAAGTTCAATCAAAATCACCCCAATAACTTTGTACGGAAAGGGAGTCTACAAGTTAGGTCTATCCAGTATAGTAAAGTGACCATGCCAGATTTGACAATGCTTTAGCGAAGAATTTAGAAAGTTAGATGACGAAATCGTCTGCAATGTGGAACAGAAGAAGAATATCAATTACGAATCTGTAATTTTGTCTAATAAGTAGGAATCTTGCATAATAAAAGAAGATGCCTGTGTGTTTGTGCAATCTGTAGTGAGAAATCTATTGGTGGTAGCGGAAAATTTATTGTGTGATTCATTTTAGTTAACAATAAAACTGCTGCAATATGTATTTATTTGGCACAATCTGGTTTTAGGCGAATTGTTGTTATATTCAGGAATGATACAAAAACATCCCTTACTGGAGTCTAGTGCAGAGTCTGTTTATCAAGAAGAAATCTAGTGTAGAGTCTACTCATCATTCTCGTTCATTGACAATGCACATTTGCACTCAAGAAACTCTTTGCTGCGGAGTTCGTTATCCTAACTTTCTTAAATTCTCCACCAGGGGCGTTGCAAATACTTTTATTTGATTAAGCATGCTTTATTATAGATACTTTAATATAGTCACTTTACTATAGACAGACCTAACGTCAACACTCTTGTACCTTTCTTTACAAAGTTAATGGAATGCTATAGGACATTTCTAGGAACCCTGCATAACATATTTTAAAAGAAAGTATATTAGTGGGCTCTAACATTTAGCTCTCGGATTTGCATCAATCTTCTCGTATATGGGCGTAATACGCTTGCGTAGCGGGGCAGATTCTACGCAGCAGCATGTGAGTCCAAGCAGCGGTCTATTATTACGATAAAATTATTTAAATAAATATTTTAAATTTATTCGTATGAAAATAATAGATTAAAAAGGCAATATAAATCTTTAAAAGATATTATTTTAGTTCCAGATTTATAATAAATCTCAAGCTTTTGTCATGTGAAATAATAAAAATGCAGCCTAGGGTAATTATTAAAAAAATATTTCAGTATATCCTCGTGTAATATTTCAATCATTTAACTGGCATACCTGAAATTATTAAAACAAGTTTCAAATTATTAAAGTCTTTTATACCTAAGGGTTAAATTGTTAGCAAATATTTCGCGTTTATATATATCTCTGTGAATTCATTGCTGGAGGAAAAACATCAAAAATGGGTTCTAAATTATAAAATACAAAACTATACGACTATTCATAAAATGTATAAAATCATATGTATTTAATCATATGTGTTTGTAAATGTTTCACCTAATTAAGTTCTTAGACTGGAGGATATAAATATATTGATTTTTATTTCATATACTAATCATTATAAAATTGTTATCATTTAATGGCGGGAAATTACTATTAGAAACTTGTACCAATATCCCAAAACGCTATCTAGTTTTAGTTTTTCAATGTGTAGAAATATTTAAAATTGTTTATTACTTTACCTATCATACTCTATAAAGGGAAAGTATTGAATTGGGCAGAAAATTACATTTAGTTTTGGGCAATCTTCATTGGTTGTTAATTGCTAGAGAACTAAAACTATCATTTTAAATACTACTAGACACCGTGCAAGGACGAGGAACATGTCACAATGCCCTAATTAGGAATATGGTTTCGTATAAATTCCAGCCAAGGAAAACATGAAAAACATAAACAAAACTCATAGAACATCATGGTATGATAACAGTAAATGTATCCACACACATGAGAACTGACAAATATGGTACAATTCCTAGAATGTATGTCCACATCAAACACCAATGCACGATTATATGCCTTATTCAGCACATTTTGCACAATGTGTCTTAGGCTTGCGGTTGGAATTTTTCATATCTTTCTTTTTTTTCAAAACATTTAAAGGTCCTGAAGTGGCTGCGATAAAGATGTCCCGTTTGAAAACATGTCTTCAGACTATTTCAAGCTTCTACTGGGTTATGTCTGAAAAACACGCAGGTCATTCCATGAGCTTGATATCCTCCGTGTCAAGTACTTCAAAAACTCAAGCTATCCTACGATACTATACTCGAAATTATACTCGAGCTGGGCGACCATCATTGATTTTTTACACAATACTTTTCCCAATGCTGCCCAAGGTAAACGAAGACAGTCCTCCATAGTCTTATAATACCATTTTTTAATAACTAACTGTGAGACCAGAATATGTTCTCACATGAGACATTTTTATTTGAGTATTTATGGTGGCCTGAACGGCAAAGAAAGCGGTAGTCTGGCTGGCACCGGGGTTTATGATGACTTGAACTTTAAGGTCAAAAGAACTATAAATTTAGGTGTGCCAGACCAGAGGGTCTGAGAGGGGCCTTGCTAAATATGTGAAATGATGCCATTGGGTTGAGAAGAACCAATGGGCGCCAAGGGGAAGAAGGGCGGAGCTACCTCCCCCCCGCAGTAGGAACCACAGCTTGGAGCAGACGAAAGCGAGTTGAGTTATAGAAAATCAGAGTTCAGTTGTAGACGAAATCAGAGGCAAACAACGAGAAGAAGAGATGGAGATCAGACATGAAAGGAAAATAATTGCGAATTTTGACTTAGAGCACGAGTAGAAAAGCATAAAAAAACCCAACAGATTTGTGGAGTGTCCCGTAGAGGTGATTTATGTGCGAGTGCATTTTTAGTACGAGTAGGAGCCACACGCCCCAGAGTTGTGGCGGTACTTTCAGCACTAAGACTGATGCAATCCTTGGAGAGATGAAAAGCCCAAGATTAAACTGGAAGGTGTGTGCTCATTTTCGCAGGTCCTACACACCATCGTAAATCCTTCCCGACCGTCCAAGCTGTTACCTTACACCTTTCTGGTAGGTCGGACGGCCTGGGTTTCAACAACAACAACACCATCGTAAATCTAATAATTCTGGTCGCATATGTCCCCTCGCTAAAATAATAAATGAAAATTGATGTTATTGATAAATTGATGTTGTTAATAAATGATATTGTTTAAGTTTAAATAGTCAAATCTTTTTATATTAATTAATAATTATTTTCAGGACTTACGCAAAGGGTAAAAATAATTGGAGGGTTTATTGCGGCACAACAACGAGCAATGTACGTTTAATGTTAATTCCACTGTATGAGATCAACAGCCTTGTCTTTAATGCTTAATAATAATTAATGTTAATTATAATGTTAACTTTAAGTTTCCTTTTTCTATCGCCACACTAACCTTCTTGGAAGACATACAACAATGTTTTCCAATAGTTATGTTACTAACCCAGACCATGACAACAGGATTCTCATAATTACCAACTTCAAGGGCTGTTTGTTGTTGATAACGTAATTCTCGTAGTTCCCACATCAGTTGATGTCCAAGATGCCTCTGAAATTGGCATTTATGGTGATCATAATGCCATGGTCTGGGCGCCATGGTCTAGTACCATGGTCTATATACCTAATGAAAGATCACTACTGCATATCTTCGCAGGGAGATCAATTATAGGATAAGATTCTGAAGTGTTATATTCGTTTTTTATCCGTGGAGGATGGGACTACACTTTATGCTGAAGGATAATAATGCCCATCCAGGAAGGATAGATTGAGTTGCTGAGGTACTGGAAAATGAGGAAATCAAACGCATAAAATGGTTTACGTATTTTTCAGACTTTACTGCAGTAGAACATGGTTAGGCCGGTCTCGGAAGAGATGTTTCATAAATGAAGAGACCGCAATTCTAAACTATTTGCGACCTTAAAACTGACTTGAAGGAAAAATTGGATAAAATCCCGATTGCACTTCTTAGCAGTCTTGCGCAGAATATACCAAATAGATTCACATTGTGCATTGGTGTTTGAAGTTGTCATAAACTCTGCGGATTCCGCCAAATTTGATGATATCCGTGTAGTAAAATATGTTTATTGTTGTCATACCGTGAAATTCCGTATGCGCTGTTCTTGTTTCTATTGGATCAATTGAAAATAAAAACATAAAGACGGGCCAAATACATATTGACAACTTTTTCAAATTTCTTTTCTAAATACTTTAAATATTCAAGCAACATAACAATGATAAATACCTACTAAGTTTTTTGTCGCTCATCTCATACCTAATCATTCTAAAGGGTTAGAATGATTCGATATGAGATGAGTGAAACTGTGAGCTTCTTGAAATGTTTTCATAATTTGGGTTAAACTGTAAGAATTTGACTCTGAAACGAAAATAAAGAACCTCGTCAGTAAACAGTCGGTTTCTAAGATCACTTTCCTATGTTTCACAAATAAAATCACTTCTTCGAATGAATATGAGGATGCAAACATTGCCAGATTTTATGGATACGATTTACCAAATTTGGAATTTTTGATTTTGCAATGGCTTTATAGAAATCCAGTTGTTGTGTAATCCGTCTTAAACATATAGGCGGACCGTAGTTTGACCATCTCTATCATACACAATAGTATGGTAAAGTAAAAATGAGATCAAAAACTCGTAACCTTTGAATTTCAGAAATCTACGTTATTCAATACTACACGTATAGGAGAAATAATTCTTTATCATATGATATTTTCAATTCAATATAAGGATTTTGCATTCCCTGCTTGAAAAATGTGAGCTTCATAGTTAAGTAATCCTTTCAAGTTGACCTCTCACTTGAGTTCTTTTGCCTTTGGAGACAGTATTTACATGTTGGGGAAGTATAGAGGAATTGTGAACATGTAAGAATATACAGAAGATATCCTTATTTTCTTAAGCTCAATATACTTAAAAAGTTTTGCAGGGCTGTATGCTGTAACTCCTGTTTCCATATCATTCCACTCACAGATTCTTCTTGACATACAGCTTACTTAAGTTGGCCATAACAAGCTCATTTACAAGCATATATAAAGCGAAAATAAAAACTCTGAAAATATATCTACCTATAATCTCATGACATGTTTCGTTATCTTGTTCTATATTATTCAAGACAATTCCCCAGAGTATTTGGACATTCCGAATTTTGATATTGTAGATTTAAGAATGACTTGGTTATAAGCCAATGATTGGTTACATGCTTAGTTACATACAGTGTGGATAGAATTAAAGTATCCCTGTTCATAATTACAGTATCCCTGTTCAGAATTAAAGTATCCTTGTTCAGAATTAAAGTATCCCTGTTCAGAGCATGCTAGAGAAAAAACAGTGGTCATAAGAAAATCAAATCTGCGTGGTATGTATTTCAGAACATGGGGAAACGAATAACGCCAAAAAAAATATTAGTCCAAAAAATGACCGATAGAAGATGAGATGGCGTTGAGAACAGTTCCTAGTAAAGATATAATGCAATGAAACGGCTTGTAAGTAGTGATGAATATTAATTATGAATTATAAATGGTATAAGCGACCATCAAATGTCATAAACCTTGACTATGAAATTAAGGTAAGCATTTTGCAAATGTTCCATACGGCATCAACAAAAGAAGAAAACGTCGCTTTATGAAAATTGTTTAAATACAATTTTCTATAAAAACATGTTCAAAGCTTTGTGGAGACATTCGACAATCGCTATGGGACACACTCATTGACTGACCGTTTGAAGTCGTTGCGTGCATGTCCTCTGACAGCATGTGACCCCCCTGAGAATGGTTCAACGCTTCGGGGAGACTGGAAGCTTCTCAGTTCGAATTGTAAAAATGTTCGAATTGTTCTGAAATAGAACGCCATCACAGTAAAATCGATCTTAGGCAAATTGTCTGATTCCCCTTCAAAAACCAGGATCAAAACCAGGACACATGTTTACAATAAAATAAAATAATTAACAAATGATCTAAATTCAAGCAGACCAAGTACAAATGCAAAAATTCAATTGAAGACAAAATTAAACCCCAACTACCCTGCAAATATCTCAAGGTAAAACACTATAGAATGTTGCATCACAGACCAAACGGGGATGGTGAAGTCATGGGCAACCACGAGGCGTTTTGCTTTAGCACAGATTTTGAGTTTTTCGTTTCTTGATATTTAAATACATATCTAGCCGAATACCCATTGAAAATCAACGGTGTCGCAATAAGCAACCCCCGAAAAATGTAAATTTTTGATTAATTCGCGTTTCATATTCATGCGGTAAATCGAATATTTTGGTATGCAGAACCACCTATAGACGAAAATATTGGAAAACTTAAATTGTACACTTCTTCCTTTCAAACTACCTACCAGTACACCAAATTAAAGCATCTATCTCATCCCGAAGTATGCTATTTTATCATTTCACCTTTCGAACGTTTCACATCCATGAATGAACGTTTTTGAAAAACTCATTTGTCATTGGTTCAATTATCAGATGATTGGCCCATATACCAAATATCAAGCCTGTATCACATTTAAATGGAAGCGTGACTCATTTATTCAAAAAATCGAACGGTTTGGTGCTCGGTACTCCCATAAAGAAACAAATATTTGAATCTGAAATTGCATACTTTCTTTCTCTCAAACTATCTACCCGTAAACCAAATTTGAACTCTCTATCTTATCACGAAGCATACTTTTACTTTCATTTCACCTTTCAAACTTTTTTCTGTGTAGAACCCCTTAAATGAAAATAGTTGAAAACTGTATTCATTTTGTGTTTTTTTATCAAATGATTAGCTAATATACCAAATTTCAAGCCTCTATCACGTTGAAAAAGAGGCGTTTTTTATCTGTTTGTTAAATCGAACATTTTAGTGTGCGGTACCCCCCCCCCCCCTACTATAGCAAATGTTGGAAAACTAAACTTGCACACTTTCATCCTTTCCAACTGTCTACCTATACACTAAATTTGAAGTCTATCTCATCGCAAAGCGTGCTTAGTCTATTATTTCACCTTTCGAATGATTTTGTGTTGTTGTTGTTGAGACCCAGACCGTCCGACCTACCAGAATGATTTTGTGTGTAGTACCCAATAAGGGCGGATCCAGGCCGCCCCAAGACGAGCCAAGTCATCATCATCATATTTGGCACGACAGCCCAGGATGAGCCGTGGCCTTCCGCTGAAGATTCCTCCAGGACTGTCTATTTCTAGACCTGGTCTGCCAGTCTCTTGCTCCAATCACTCTAAAATCCGAATCAACTAAGTCAAGCCATCTCAGCTTTGGTCTTCCGCTTTTTCTACTAGTAAAAGGCCTTGCAGCAAACATCTTCTTTAAAGGGTCCCTTTCATCCATTCTAGCAATGTGAGAGGCCCAGTTCATTCGCTTAATTGGGTTCCTTAAAAGACCTATAAATCTGAGTTAAAACGCCTCTGCCATAGGCCATTCTCCTTTACTCCACCAAGGATGCCTCTGAGTACCCTACGCTCAAAAACAGCAACTCTACCCTCTCCATTTTTTGTTAAAGACCATGTTTCCGAACCATACATTAGGACCGACCTAATGATAGTTTTATAAGTAAGGAACTTTGTTTTTCTAGAGAGGAAGCAAGACCTCAAAATAGGGCGAAGTCCAAAACATGCCTTGTTGGCCAGTGAAATACGATTTTGAACTTCAGAGATAATATAATTTTTTGCATTAACAAAAGATCCCAGGTATTTAAAACCAGAAATAGTTTCAAACTCATGTGGGCCAATTTTCAGAAAGTTGGCCGTATTACCAGTTGGTGTTTTCTGTACTGGCATATATTTGGTCGCCTCTCAGGCGGAAAATGCTTCTCTCAAGGCCGGAACACTCCTAGCAACTATATCGATATCATCAGCTTAGGCTAGGAGCTGCACAGACTTGTGTATGATGTTTCTCCGTACATCAATTTTCGAAGACGAGCTAAGTAAAGACTAGAAAAGATCGATAATTTTCAAAATTATATTTTTCATAATTATTTTCAAAATTATATTTTTATATTTTTTAAAACTATATTTTTATACTTTTCAAAATTATATTTTTATATTTTCAAAATTATATTTTTATATTTTTTAAAACTATATTTTTATACTTTTCAAAATTATATTTTTATATTTTCAAAATTATATTTTTATATTTTTCAAAATTATATATCCTCCCTTCGGCTACAACGCAACATATTCTCTTGTTTAGTGAAAAACGTCGAGTGTTAGCCTAACACCAGCCTAGCAGCGCCAACGAAAGCCAGGAAACCTTCTGGAATGTTCTGATCGCCCCACCAGTGCGCATGTGCGTGCATTTCTCATTTCAGCCAGCTATCAATGGATTCACTTGTTCCAAATAACAAATTCCATAAAATAAAAAATATGTGTGAAACACGCTGGGTCGAAAGACATGACGCCGTTCTCCACTTTAAGTAAACGGTTATCTACTTACCACTCGTTTTGCAAAAGCTCAGAGATATAGGCGTTAATTTTAGTACACAGCCTTTTCCTCACTACATACAATACAATCTTCAGAATGTTTTGTCACCCTAATTGTACTTGCCAAAATATTAGCAATAACATCGCCTCCAGCTGGACAATTGCATGAAAAGCAAATTAATTTATATCAAGCAAAGGAACTTATTGAAATGGTGCTGAACCTTCGAGGAGTAATCAAGTGATTCTAGCTCTTTGTGCTGAACAGTCTGAAAGATTGCAGTGAAAACGAAAAATATTTTCATGATGTTTTTAACGAGTCAACTAAAATTGCGGAAGGAATGGACATTGAACTTACAGTCCGAAGAAGCAAAGAAACAAGTATAACGGTCGAATGCTCCTACTGAAATAATCCAGGAACAATTTCGCGTGACATTGTGGCTGCCATTTTTAGAATATCTTACAAGCGAAATTACGGATAGGTTTCCGCAGGCCAATTTTGAGGCCATTACTAACTTGCAGCAGTTAATTCCGCAATATTTTTTTAATCTTCCATCAAAGATATTATAAAGCGCGCAGAAGTTTACAAGGAAGATATGCCATGTTTTCCAGCATTAGAAGGAGAACTATTGATCTGGAAGCGATTCTGCGGAAAAGGAAACGAAGAATTCGGTTGTCTCATAGCAGCATATAAAAGTGCGCAAATTTACCGAAAATTAAAGTTCGTTTGCAAATTTTTGCAATCCATCCTGTGATAACAAGCACAGCAGAACGCTCTTTCTCAACACTACGTCGAATTAAAACTTACCTGCGCAATACCATTTCGGAGAACCGGTTTAAGGGTGAGCGTCAGTAAATCGTCTGCCCTATCCGCGCTTTGTTAACTTTCGCGGTACATGTTCTTCGCCGATATTCTGCTCAAATAGTTGCGAAATATTTTCTGATAGATAAAAATGCAATGCTTAGATTATATTAAAACTAAATTTAATACCCCATAAACATAGAATATATTTTTTATTTTAATTCAAAATATTTTTGATGCGGCAATCTGTTGTCATAATTTAATTCATACAGACTATTTTTTATTTTTTAATGAACATTTTTAAAAGTCTATTTCTTCTAATACGCTATTAAATACAACAACAGATCATATATAATAATGCCACAGTCACGGGAACGTAATTGAACTTGGACTTGAAGACAAAGGAACTTGAAAATAAAACTGCAATCCTCAGTGACGTACATTCAGATCCCCTTATCAAACTTATAGAATGAGAAATTACCTTTCCCTGATTGTGGCATTATTATATATGATCTGTTGTTGTATTTAATACTGTATTAGAAGGAATAGATATTGTGAGACCAGAAATAGATCTCACATTTGATGAGACACTTTTATGTGAAATTTATGGTGGCCAAATCGGTGAACAAATCGTGTAGTCTGGCCTGCACCGAAGTTTATCACTCCGTGAACCTAAAGGTCACAGGACCATATGATCTGTTGTTGTATTTAATACTGTATTAGAAGGAATAGATATTGTGAGACCAGAAATAGATCTCACATTTGATGAGACACTTTTATGTGAAATTTATGGTGGCCAAATCGGTGAACAAATCGTGTAGTCTGGCCTGCACCGAAGTTTATCACTCCGTGAACCTAAAGGTCACAGGACCATATGATCTGTTGTTGTATTTAATACTGTATTAGAAGGAATAGATATTGTGAGACCAGAAATAGATCTCACATTTGATGAGACACTTTTATGTGAAATTTATGGTGGCCAAATCGGAGAACAAATCGTGTAGTCTGGCCTGCACCGAAGTTTATCACTCCGTGAACCTAAAGGTCACAGGACCATATGATCTGTTGTTGTATTTAATACTGTATTAGAAGGAATAGATATTGTGAGACCAGAAATAGATCTCACATTTGATGAGACACTTTTATGTGAAATTTATGGTGGCCAAATGGGTGAACAAATCGTGTAGTCTGGCCTGCACCGAAGTTTATCACTCCGTGAACCTAAAGGTCACAGGACCATATGATCTGTTGTTGTATTTAATACTGTATTAGAAGGAATAGATATTGTGAGACCAGAAATAGATCTCACATTTGATGAGACACTTTTATGTGAAATTTATGGTGGCCAAATCGGTGAACAAATCGTGTAGTCTGGCCTGCACCGAAGTTTATCACTCCGTGAACCTAAAGGTCACAGGACCATAAATATAGGGGGCCATGACAGAGCGGCTAAACTGGGCCTTATGAGAAGTGGAATGGTGCAATTGGGTAAAGCAGTAACCAATAAGCGCCAAATGGAAGAAAAGGAGGAGTTACCCCCCCCCCCCACACACACACACACACCGAGGGAGAGAGGCCTGTGACCCGAGCATCGAGCAGACAAGAATTGAATTTTGACTTAAGAGCATACCATAAGACATTCATTAGATTTTGACTTAAGAGCATACCAGTAGACAACTATGGAATTTTGACTTAAGGGCAGACCAGAAAAGAAATAAGGAAGACATGACTTAAAGAATTGTGCAAATGTTTCAAAAATACTGGCTACATCTATATAATGTGTGAGTGCAATCAGATGTGTGTGTGTGTGTGTATGTATGTGTACAAGAAGGAGCCGCACACTAAAGAGTTACGGCGGTACATATACTGATACAAGCATTTAATATGATCAAAGCCCAAGACAGATTAGAAGGTATGTGTTCATTAACAATCAGAGGTCATAGACAAATGATAGTAATTTTAATAATTCTGGTCGCATATGCCCCCTCCGCCTTAATAATTAATGATAATAATTGTTGTTAACCATATAATTAATTATATGAATAATTGGTGTAATTAAATAATTAAGATTTATGTTGTTAATAAATGTTTTATTGTTTAAGTTTGAATGGTGTAATCAATTTAGCATTTCATTAATTAATTATTCCTTTACAGGACTCGCACGAAAGGTAAATAATTGGAGGGTTTTATATAGCGGCACAACTAGCAATGTACGATATAGTAACTAATTCCACTAAATATGTATTACGGCAATGTGAAGATGATTAATTTAGATTTAATGTTATTTATAAAAGTTAAACTTAATATTCATATTTAATTTCGGTTGCCACAGATATTTAAAAATGTTCATTAAAAAATAAAAATAATCGGTATGAATTAAAATACGACAACAGATTGCAGCACCAAAAACATTTTGGATTAAAATAAAAAATATATTCTACGTTTTATTGGATATTAAATTTAGTTTTAATATAATCTAAGCATTGCATTTTATCTTTCAGAAAATATTTCGCAACTGTTTGAGCAAAATTTCGGAGATAAACGTGTGCCGCGAAAGTTAACAAAGCACGGATAGGGCTGAAGATTTACTGGCGCTCACCTTAGCATTAATGAGCATCACCAGAAATGTATTGTTTATAGCAGAAGATGTTTTAGAAGTTTTTCGCGCAAATTTAAAAGGAAGTTTAATTTAAAGTGCATGTAAAGCGAATTTGTTTAATCTTATAAACAGTTAAATGTGAATAATTTTTACTCTATTTTCTTTATTTTTTATACACATCACATACTCAGTCAAACCCGTGTTCCTTTTTACGGCAGTTATGCGAACGGACAGACAGACAGACAGAATGACCAAAGTCATAAATACCTGTACTTTTCAACTATGTTAGAAAGCGTTAAAAACTATTCAATGCTTTAGACAATTAATAAAACGAGATTTCACAATTATCCCTCAAGCCAAAAATTTATATTCCTGACAAGTTTTAAAGCAACAAACATTTTCCGAAACGCAAAATAATCTTCTAAACCGTTAACTCATATTTCAGATAAATTAATTTGAATCGACAAAGTAAATGCTTCGATTCCTTCTCAGAAGATAATCTTAGGTTTGTTGAGTATTCTGGACAGATTTTCTGAATAGTACGATAATTCATTTCTGTAAGGATATAATTTGCTATTATAATACATTAACGGTTTTAAAGTCAAGTGGTAATTTTAGATGTCGTCGAAGCCTGATTTGCGAATATATATATATATATATATATATATATATATATATATACTTTGGAGACGATAAAGTTCTGTACTGTCATGGAATTAAGCGTTTAAGATTAAAAGTTATTGGTGACAATCTAATTTGTAATTTCTTTGCTTTTACTAAAACGTTATAAAGCATCTATTTCTACTATAAAAAAAATATCAACAATGCATAAATCATTGTTTATAAAACACTTTCAAATTGAAAAACAATTTTGTTTAAACATCTCTAAAATGCGATACATTCAGCAGTGATATTTTTTTCATTATCACAATGCTACAATAATTTATTTTACTTGAAAATTTAAAACTTCATCAAAATCAGTAAACTTTATTCAAATGACGTCATTAAAATATAAATTGTCTGGCTTTCTATGTAAAAGCAATAAACATTTCATTCATTTCACTTTTATTCCAGACTCCAGAGCTAAATAATTTTGATTTAAAAAAATTCAGTAATTACAACTCATCGTACAATCACTTGTTTACATTCTGCATCCATTAAAATTAGGCTTCGTTGTAGAAATAATCAAAGTTTGATAATCATTTAAGCTCACAAATATTGTAATTGCGTTGGCGCAAAATATAGATGTACAGAAAATACTCAAAAATAATGCGGTTTTAGAACAAATGCAACACTACATATAAATTTAAAACAATTTTTAAAATCACGATTTTTACAATACGAAAAAAAGATGGATGACATATTTTATTTTAAAGTGGGTCACGTGATCTCTTCATATGTATGGGTGTAATTATTATTTTAATTTTTATTTAAAAAATACCGAACATATTTTGCTCAAATTTTGTTTTATATATTTTATGGGATAATATGAATATTTCCTAAAATTTTCGAAGCAAATTGTGAATTTTAAATTTGCTTAAAAAATATTTGAAAAATTAGGTCCCATAGGGTTCAATGTATTTCATTTTTTCAACCCGGGTTCAATACAAAACTAATTGGTGACATTATTCATTTACATCCCCCTATTTTCCACAAACCGTTTCAAAAACATACTGAAATTTCATTTTGATAATGTTATTTTTACCTCAGTTACCGTGCGAACGGACAGACGGACAGAATGAAAAAAATCATAAACATTTTTTAACTATGATGAAAGTGTTAAAAAGCTTAAACGAGAACCGATATGGATTCAGCTTTGAAATTCGAAGGGGTCTGGAGGTTCACTAAGGATTTTCGATTACTGTTTTTTTATTTCCGATTCCAAAATTTATATTTTCTTTGAATCATCTATTTTTTGTTAAGAGTGGGTGTAAATAGCGCTCAGATGATAACTGATATGGATTCAACGTCAAATTCTGGAGTAGGTAAGGTGGTTCAATAAGAATTTCCACCCTCGGTTCCTTTTCCACGTCAGTTTCAAAATTGTTCTTGAACCTTGAAACATAAATTTTTCCGGATCGGCTATAGACAAAGCTTAGATATGACAGATATAGCATTAAATTTTCGAGGAGATAACTTGGCTTAATAACATAGGCGGTGCCAGGCTTTCACAATTGGGGGGGGGGGGGTTTGCTATGCACTGGGGGGCTCACAATAGGGGGATGATCATGCGAAGCATGTATAGTTTAAAAAAATCTGATGTGGGCAACACATGACTTTCCTTTTATAATGCAATGAATTTACTACTTTAACATTAAAAACAATAGGTTATTCTTACAGTAGATATATTTTTTCCAAGATATTTAATTTTCGTCAATGAGTCGTCATTTTCACTGATTTAGCCTTATTTTTATCCATTTGGCGAGTTTATCGTTAATTTAGCAACATTTAAACAAGTCGCCAAGTTGGCGACATTCCACCAAATTCCTCGCCAAAATCTTGCCACGCGTTATGGATGGAGAAATAAGTTATTCTTACAGCAGAAAAATGACTATTAGCGTTCAAATACGAAAGTGTTACTCAAAATATCTTTTTTCATGAATGGAACGAGCTAGATCCACGAGAATGATGTCACCAAATGTATCGCATGATATTACACATGAAAAGTGAACATGTTTCGCAATATGTAATACTTTTTTTCATTTCAAATGATTTTTTAATACATTTTTTGAAAAATGTGCAATATCTCGAGAACGGTTTATTTTAGCGTTCTAAAATTTAAGTCAATCGTTTTCAAATGAAAAATTACATATGAAATATCTATTTGCGTAACTTTATTAAAGGTTTTGAATTTTTAATGATTTTTTTTAAATTTCACTCGAAAATTTAGGTGGGTTCTGTATATTCGATTGCGCATAAAAAAAATCTGATGTGGGCAGCACATAACTTTCCTTATGTAATGCAATGAATTTAGTACTTAATAAAAAAAAAAGATTATTTTTATAGTAGTTATTTATATTCTTTCCAAGATATTGAATTTTCGTCAATGAGCCGTCATTTTCTATGTCGTCATCATCAATGAGTCGTCATAGATTTAGAGTTATTTTTATCCATTTGGCGAGTTTTTCGTTAATTTAGCAACATTTAAAAAGTCGCCAAGTTGGCGACATTCCACCAAATTCGTCGCTAAAATCTCGCTAAGCGTTATGGACGAAGAAATAAGTTATTCTTACAGCAGATAAATGACTATTAGCGTTCAAATACAAAAGTTTTACTCAAAGTATCTTTTTTCATGAAAGGAACGAGCTAGATCCACGAGAATGATGTCACCAAATTTATCGCATGGTATTACATATGAAAATTGAACATGTTTCTCAATAGGAAATATTTTTTTTTATTTTATGTGACTTTGATAAAGTTTTTAAAAAATGTGCAATATCTCGAGAACGGTTCATGTTAGCGCTCTAAAATTTATGTTAATCGCTTTCTAATGAAAAATTACATAAGAAATGTCTCACGGTTTTGATTTTTTGATGATTTTTTCAAAATTGCACTCGAAAATTTAGGGGGGGGGGGGGAGGGTCTGAACATTCAATTGCGTATAAAAACAATAGGCTTTCAGTGTTTACGGATTGTGATTTTTTACCAAATTTCTCTCGAATCAGTCCATTCGTTCGTCAGTTATCGTCTCCACAGACTCACTGACACACACACACACACACACACACACAGGCATCATCTAAAAATGTTCGATTCGTGATCAGGGATGCTTGAAATGTGCTCTTTCGTCGAAAAAAACCCGAATTCGAATTTTCGACCCCTTCACTATACTTCCCTTATACATTATTGTATATAAGGAAAGTAATAACAAATAGTTTAATTGTGGAACTTCAATTCATAATATTTTGTTCACCAATTTTTGCATAATATAGCCATGGTCATAATTAATTAAAAATACTAAATGAAAAGAAATTTGAAAACTATGAACACGCTAGCACAAACGCCTATGGACTATTTGCAATATTCTGCCAAACTCGATACGACACTAATGCCTTTGTATCCTTCCGCGATAGGAGGGAGTTCACGATAGATTTTTTTTTATTATTATTGAAGCATCGCGCATGTGCAGTCATTTGGAACTGGGTCTAGAGCTAGAAACCCTAAACATATCTGATCTTAGATTTATAAATCCGTGAAAAATATAAATAAAATAACGACTTATAAAAAGAGAGAGAAACCGAAAATTGTTGGAATTTTCCTCAAGCTGACACTTTCGATTTAAAAATTTACAAATTCCTTGCATCCTAAATTTTCGGTATCGTCTGTGGGAAAGGGCTTAAGCGACAATTGAAATGGATTCAGTATCAAATTTCGAAGGGCGTAGAGGTTCACTAAGGATTTGCGCTTTCGGTGCTGTAGATGTCACTTCTGGCTTTTCCAAAAATTCGCACTATATTCCGAAATAAGTGTGCAAAAAAGGGTGTTGAAGACCCAGACCACATAACCAACCAGGGGCGGCAAATAGGGGGCGTGAGGGGGTGCGGTCGCGCCCCCAAATTTTTCTTATTCTGGAACAAAAAATTCTTATTCTGGACCAAAACTTAAAAGGCGTAAAAACATTCCAAGCAAATTCAGTGAAAAAAAATCCCCAAGGTGAAAAAAATCCCCATGATGATGTTAAATCATATCACAGAATCAATATTCAATATGAAATTATAGATTCAGTACCTAATGAAATTGAGACAAGATTTAATGAGAACAATATATCCGTTTTGTTTGCCCTTAGTTCAGTATTATCCGGATCAGATATCGGAAAAGAAAAAGAAAAAGTTTCAACCATATGCAAAGTATATAACTTCCAGAAAGAGGAATTGCTATGAGAATTGCGACTGTTTTATTCGATGGTGGAAAATGTAAACATAGACCATCCCAATTTTAAAAGTCGCCTGAATTATTTTAAAGAGCAGAATTTAAAAAATGTGTTTCCTGTCATAAGATTATTAGTTAAATTATTTTTGACTGCGCCAATCAGCTCAGCCAGTTGTGAAAGGTCTTTTTCGTATCTCAGTAGGTTGAAAAATTATTTTCGCAATACAATGGTACAAGAAAGACTTTCATCTTTAGCTATAGATTAGGATATACCACTGGATTATGATGATATTGTAAAAAAATTTTCTCTTCATCCAGACTCTAAGAACCGGCGTTTAAAACTTCAATAACAGGTAAATAAATATAGATATTTGTATTTAGAAAAATTATGTTAACAACAATTATGTTACCACAATTATGTACAAATATTATGTTAGCAACAATTATTTTTCTCAACATGAATTTAATTTTGTGATCCTTCTCCCCTCTCCTCCCTCCCCCCCTGTTAACAAACATTTTACTTATTTCATATTGGGGATTTTCATACAATACACGCACCCCTAAATGAAATGCTGAAATGCCGCCCCTGCAACCAACCCTAAGGCTAATGGTAGCAAAGTGTGTGGCCGGTGTGCAAAAGGGTGTCGTGCCCAGACTATCTGACTCGTCCAGGGACTTAGAGCTCTTTGGTGGAAGGCCGGGGTGTGTGCAAAAGGGTGTGAAAATTCTTAATAGTTCCATCGAAAATGAAATGTACACACCATATGAAGGCTCCTTCATAAATTTCTTGTTGTGACTAAGATTTTCTTATTTCATTTTATAAGATGGTTTAAAAATGTATTAAATTAAAGTGTCTAACCAAATGGACAAAGTAATTGATTTTCATTAGTTTTGCAGTACGCTGTAAAACACAACCATTGCTCATTTCTTCAGCTACTTTGTTGATAATTTAGGCAAACTATCAGAAATGCCGCAATTACAGGCAGTGTTTCTTTCAGGATGTTTTGGCCGCGGTGGGGCCGGGGGGGGGGGCAAGTTTTCTGTTTGATCAAAATGTTGTGTCACATAAATAGAAACTAGGTTAACATAAAATGTCTCCGGAGGGGGGGGGGGCGAAAATACGTCTCCGGGAGGACGCAGTCCCCCTCCCCTATGTATGTCTGAAAGAAACACTAATTACAGGCGTTCATAAAAATTCCAGATTAATTTCTGGAATTATCATTCAGCTAATTACCGTCTGCCGAAGCGTTATTTTTGTATTTTTATATAAATGTTATCATAACTATAAGGAACCTTTCTCCCAGCTGATTTCAACCTTACTGCCTTACTCCCAGCCTTACTTCAACTTTACTCCCAGCTGACAGCTGATTTCACTGAAACTTTTAGTAACATACTTGTAAAGTTTTACAGTGTATTAAAAATAACACAAAATTAAACTAAAATTTTGTTTCAAATGAAATATGAACTATTTTCATCATCTCAAATCGATAATGACATTAGATAAGACTTTTTTTAAATATAAGTGAATAAAATACTTGCTTTTATTGGTACTAATGCTTCATTTATCCTAAAGAAGGCTTTGTTTGCCTTGGTTGATATCTTTCCAACTTCATACACTGTTGTTGTTGAGACCCAGATCGTCCGAAACTATATACACTATGTAATCTCTTAACAAATTTTTAATTTTAAGTCTGAAACAAAACTAGTCACTACCGAAAAAGTATTTTAACATTGATCGAAAACATTTTTGACATGTTTGAAGCTAGCAATGATTTTATTCATTTGTAACAAAATTGACATCTACTTCTAAATTAAGACAAAACAGCATTTCCAAATTTAAGTTGGAGATAAATGTTCCTTCGATTCTGTTCACCAGAGCTTTACAAAAAGTTTTCCGCGGAGCCCACGTGATATTTCCATGCAAATTTTCTTAAAAATTAAATAATTTGAATGCAAAATTTGGACCACATTGGACATTTTTTTCATTTCGGAGTTCCGCTGTTAAATTGAATTTAGAAAAGAGTTCCATGACCAAAATAGTTTGAAAAACACCGCACTATTTGAACTTTATTTCCCCCATTTCATTTTGATTTACCTGTGAAACTTTATGTTTATGTATGCAGAGGTGGAGGGAAATGGCGCAGTAGGCAAGAATCTTAGTGGCGCCTAATACAGTGGCGTAGGCAGAATGGGCGGGGGGGGGGCACAGGCGGGCCAGGCCCCCTGGTTTCTTTTTGTTTTTTAAGTGGGTTTTTAAATGCCACTCTCCCCCCGAAAATAAATCTTACCTACGCCACTGTCTAATACCAGGGTCAAGCGGTCAAGGTGAAAAGCCTCGATATAATTTTGAAAAATAGAGTTCAAAAGATGTGTTTTGGAATGTTGTAGAATAGAAATGACATATACACGGTAGCTTCTTCTGTTTCCTGGCTATAACTTTTACCACAAAAAAAAAAAAAAAAGAAACAGAAGTGGGACACGGGAGTCACGGGACCGTCCCGACGTTTTGGAGATTTCACAACGATTAAAAATATTAAAGTAAATTACTTGCCTCAGTTTAAACATATATTTTAATAGAATACGTTCCATATTATATAAAAACTTTATTTTCAAGAAGATTATATGTGAAAATTATCATTTATGAGCCGAGGACGCGAATGTTCCATGTTTGGGATTTTGACCTTATAAATGTTTCCAAACGACATTGACTTAGATTATTACGAAGTCCATTTAAAATATATTTTAATTTCGAAAATGATTTTCAGTAAAACACCTGAGTGTGAGTGGAAGACATAGTTCAAAAGAATCCATGAACGATTCTACCATTTTACGTTATAAATGTTAATTCGAAAATTATCCAAAAGTTCCTGTTTCTTTTGCTTTCTGAAAACTGAAAAATCGTCGGTTGGGCCTGTGTGGCGCGGCTCACCGTGGAGCAGTAGGCAAATGTCCGTGTGTTAAATTCGCCTCTGTACGTATATCAGGGCCGTAACCAGACAAGGGCCAGAGGGGGATAAGCCACCCTAAGCCCCCCTGATAAAAATTTTACATTTTTAGTAGTGATATGGATTTTCAAGCAACATGTCATCCAAATTTTGCATAAAAATAGATTTATGACGTATTTTTATAAATTACATCATTTTTATGATTTTTTTAATTTAGCTAAATTTGTGGTTATATAAATGATCCATTTATTTACATATTTAAGTTAAAATGTTTTGTATTATTGCCACATTTACTGTTATACATCATAGATTCAAAATCAACTGATAAGGAGTTAAGAATTTATATTAAGTGTTAACTTGTATTTACTATCTGAAGTTTTCTTCGATTAACAGCTTTGCTTCCAATTAATACTTATATTAAAATTAATTGTAATTATTATATACTAGCAACACACCCGTTCTTCGTACGGAGTATATAATATAAAGAAACTTATAACTCGCAATCGTGTGCAAATTCTTTTAAAATATTAAATTTATTGCTCCTAAAGAGAAGTTTAACAATATATTTTCTCACTATGCAAAATTATCTTCACGGGCAGATCTGAAGGATAAAACATCCTGGCCCCTTTTGTAAGCAAATTTACAAAAAAGGGGAATTGAATCAATATATGCAACCCCGTACTACTTATATTGTCGCAGATTAGAAAATATGCCAGTGTGTTAGTAGAAGATTACCCGTATTACAATATGAGTCTCAAAAATATTTGCCAAAATAAAAGAGATAACGTAATAAATTAAAAATATCAATAATCCTCGTAATCTTTATACCAGAAGGTCGTAATTGATTCCAATATATGCCAATATATATAAAAATATATGTCAATATACCTGTACTACTTATATTCTCGTGGATTAGAAGATATATCCGTGCATTTGTAGATGATTACTCGTACAACGTACTATATATGGGTTTCAACAATTTTCGTCATAAACCAACAATGGCATAATATCTTGAAAATATCAGTAATACCTGAATCAACAGTCCCCGAAAATATCAATGATAATAATGTTTAAACCTGATGACCGTAATTGATATTATCCAGTCAAAAATGCAATGTCAATGAAATTTATTTTATATACATATCTTTATTATTCAAATCGGAAAATATTTAATAAAAATCTATGGCACATAACACATTGGATCCGTTGCTAAACGACATAATATCATTTGCTTCAAATAAATTGATAGAAATCATATCGTCTGAATAATGCTATCTCCATGGAAGGTTTGGCGATATTTTCGTCAATTTAGCGATAACTTAAAAAATCGCCAAGTGGGACTGTAGAACTGATAGTCCCATTTTGCGACAAATTGATGAAACATCAGCACAATACTATCCCCTAACAAAACAGAATTAATTTCATTTATGAAGCGCAATTTTATCAATTCCACGATATTTTTATGGATTTACAAATATTTTTATCAATTTGGTGATATTAAAATAATTCGTTAAATGTGTTACTAAGTAGGATGGATGAACTGACCGACAAATGCTACCGAAAAATCATTTCAGTACTCTATTCTAAAAAAAACAAATTGAATTTCATTGATTTGCGTCATTTTTATCAATTTGGAGACATTTCCGCTAATTTGGTAAAGTTTAAGAAAAGTTACCAAGTTAGCGATATTCCGCGAAATTCGTAGCTCTGAATTTGCAGATCTGAGGAATAAAATATCCTGATCCCGTTTGTATATACTAAATGAAAACACTAAAATTGTATAAGATACACCCGTTCTACTCTTTTTCTGTTTCAACAATCGGTTAAATGAATTTATTGGGTAAACATAATATATGAGTTTATTAGCTAAACACAATATATGAGCTTGAAACCTCTTTTTTCTAAAATAAATGAAAGTGTACGCAGTCCGCAATTTATATAATTAAAAGAACAATCAAACCGTTCATTTACAAAATATATTTTTACATCCATTTATTTATTATTCAAATAGAAAAAATAATAATAAATATTAACAACACATTTAATTTCATTCCGTTGCCGAGCAACATGATATAAGATAGAATCTTCCTCATAAAATGCGAAATTAAATAGCCATTTTGATTTCTTTATACTTTTCACCGTTGAGTAAAAGCTTGTGAAAGGTAACCCATGGAGGTAAATTCTTCCATTTAAATTCATGTTTTAAACAATTCATGTTTTCCGATAGTGACTAATTAATGCAAAAATCCTGCACCAAACTCGGAAATAAAGTTTTATTTCATTTTGACGTTTTAAACAAACGATTTTCATTTTTTCCGCTTGGATAAACCACGGGGTTGGAGAGTAGAACTCTTAGGGAAATGTTCCGTTTTTCATTAATATCTCAACAACCCCTGGTCTTAAAAACTCGAAACTTGTACTAAATTTATGGGGGGTTATTTTAAGGCTATCCACAAAATTTCATTAAATTCGGTTCAGCCGTTTTCCCGTGATGATGGGACAGACAGACAGATTTTCAATTTTATTTATATAGATTAATATTGGGGTATATACAGCTATATGGATTTTCCTAATCAAATCTTTGTCTATAAATATAAATATGCAATTAATTATTTGCATGGATTGAAAATATAATAATTATTATGGTTTATGAATGCTAATGATATACAGTGTTTTTAGTGAGTCTTCAAGACTATTAAGCCCCTCCCCCCTTTAATTTCAACCCAGCCTCTCTTGAATGTTGTTTCTAGCTACAGCCCTGATGTACTATGTATGAGCATGTCTATGTATATTGTTATTTTTGTGTTTTTCCCAGCCGTCTGTTGTAATCACTCTACACCCTTTGGGTGAACTGAACGACCTGGGTAATAAAAATACATTATGAAAAAACTAGAGGATTAGGGCAATTACGATAATTACCACCCATAATAAGTAGTAGTGATTATTCAACTACTTAGCCAATCTAGTGGGTCCCTTATCCCAAACTGTTTAAATTTTCACTAGGGACACTGCAATCACTTTTATTCGATAGCGCATGGCCATTTTACTATAGATGGATCCAATGTGTACACTCATGGATTTTTCCTTACAAAGTTATTGGGGGATTAGAAATGGATTTTCCTAGGAACTCTGTATAAACGTATCTTCATTTTAAATAGGGGCATTTATGATAATAAGGAATATCTCTTTCTGTAAGTTAACTAAGTGGAGTCTTGAAAAAAAATATTTCTATTGATAGCATACTTGACAATACATACTCAACGTGGATGTAACTTGCACCCCCAAGAGGGGCTAATGACATGGTGAACAAAAAAAAATTGTATCACAGCTATTTTTCACAACAATAATTGGAAACTATGAAGTCTCATTATCACTGAGCTATAAATAAACTATTTTATGAATGATTGTGTCAAGTTTTGTCCTATGCTGTTGTGTTAAAAAAATATAAAATTTCGAAGTTTTGATTCGAATTAAATTTTTTTTTATCCAGTTCAAGATTTTTCGATAACAAAGTCATATGTAAAGTTAACAATTGTTCAACTATTTCAGCTTTAGTTACTGAAATTAATTAAGTTTCAAACCTTGGCTATGAGGCCGCTCACTCTTTCAATTTCATTTATAAAATATTTTCTGCAATTTATTATAATTTTATTTATCCTAAAACTAATCTTACCCCTTTTTATGACATCTTGCCGCATAAATCAAGTCCTCTCTTTGATACCGCAATTTTTCATTCTCTGGTTCAATTCTGCCATAAATTTAAGTTTAAATCTCCTCATTTCACTGTTACCTCTTTATTTAGTCATTCGTACTGATAATAAATATAAGGAGTAATTTTCTGTGTCAGGCTGGGATGTATGTTGCCCCCCTTTTATTTCCTGATAATAATTATAAGTTCTATATTGGTAGTACTAAACGTATAGTCGGTAATCGTTTATGTGAACATGATTGCGAAATTAAAAATAAAAAAATTGACCAATGTTTTTCTTATGTTAGAAAAAATGGCGTATTTCCATACAATTCGATCTCTAATAATGTTACGCAAATAATCATTTCTTATGTAATTCTTCTAATAAAGCAAATGGTACAAAATTTAAAAGAAAACCTTCAGCTATTTTCAAGATATTGCACATATCCAAATAAATTTAAAAAAGAAGTTGCATAAAATTTTTAAAATATTGACTATTGTGATATATATTCACTTTTCATATGTAATATTAAGCGATACATTTGTCATCATCATTCTCATGAATCTAGTTTGTTCTATTCACGAGAGGAGATTCTTTGGGTAATAGATTGTACTTACAATTAGCCCCAATAGTCATTTATAAGAAAAGCTCTTTTCCCCGTTTGAAATGCTTGGTGATAAATTCGGCAACTTAGTGAGTAATTTAGCAAAATATCGCTAACATGGCAATATTTTGCCTCAAAATTATGAAAATATTGTCAAAAGTGCAAAAATGTCACCAAATTGATGACTTATTAAAATATTTTAATATACATGATATCAACATTGCTAATTGTCAATTCAGAGTTCAGAGTTGCACGTAATATAAGTTAATTGGGTACATCAAAATAGTTTTACATGTTGAAAAAGTGCCCAATGTGCAATGGACAATTCCGGCCTCTTTTTTTAATTCGATTCTAAATGTTTTAAAACGGACAACGGTATAAAAAATTTTGTGACGTCACAATGTTCTTCCGCGGCTCCCGTCATTGGAGAATTGAAGCATAAATTTGGTTATATTCGGAAAGTTCCGATAATTAAAATTGTTTCTTCAGTCCCAAACTTCCGAATAGTTATAATTATTGTATAGCTCCAATGTGCCCGACTGCTAGTTTTACATCCTCAGATAAAATATTGATATCTGTGCCAAAAAATGTTTTTCGTGAAAAATTATGTGAAGCGCAGGAATCCAGATTGTAAACAAAATTCACCACTGTCATTAAGGAGTGTTCGTTACGTATGCTATATTAAGTTTGTATTGTTTTAGTAAAATACTTTTTTAGTTAATACTATGAATGCAGAACATGAGAAAGGAGAAAATAAATAACAATAAAATAACTCACTGACTTTGGTTTAAACAGTCATAACTATTAAACAACAAATTCTTATGCTTCAGTTAATTTTTAACAAAGTCTGAGTAATAATAAGAATTTTGCTATCAGAATCAGAACAATAAATTTGAAGATAGAAAGTATATTAATTACTATAAAAAAAAGTACAGCTCATATTAAATTATAACTTTAATTATGAAAAGAATTACACATAAAATAATAAAATTTCATCAAATTCAATTGAATTTCCTACATCAGAGCACATATTTTGTTTTTTCAACATTGCATAGCAATAAACAAGTTTTGAAACGCTATCTATTCTTAACCTGTTTCGAATCTTTGAATGCACAAATGAAAAATTAGAGAATGTTCTCTGTATTGCAGCACTGCTTGAAGGACATGTTTAGAGATGTGCAAGTAACTTGCAAAAGCCTTTAGAAATATCACATACTCTTGCTATACTTCTCCACCATTTATTGGCATCAACAGTCTTAATCACTTTATTTGGTATGTGTTTTTTTATACAAAAAAAAAAAAAAATTGTAGGAATTTTAAAAGATTACTTCTATAAATTATTCATAAAAGTTATACCTAGAGGTTCAAATAAGGATAAAATGAAGATTGATTTCACAACTTCTTATTAATCAATTAATGTTTCATTATGTTTTATCATTTTAATTAAACAAATTAATATTAATGAAATAATTAATTAATATTCTGATTTAAGTCTCAATTATATTATGTACAAAATTATATTGTTTTTTGTACATTTTTTTAAATCCAGCCATTTTTCCAGTTTTTACCAGGTTTTTGCCACTGTCCTGGCAAAAATACCATTCTGCTGGCAAAATGACTAACCCTGGGAGTAAGTAAGGACACTGAGCTGCAGCAATTGTGATATTTTAAATATTGCAACTTTCCCAGCTATTGGAAAAATCCAGGTTAAAACTAAGCTATCAAAATTAGAATCACGCAATCCAAAACCCAATTATATACACTTGCAAGACTTTAGAAGAGCTACAAAATCTTGCTCATTGTACATAGCTAGAACTTTTAGTTTTTGAGATATAAGCATTACAAACTTGTAAAATGAAAAATTCTCAATCTTCTTCAACTTGTCAAGACGATTACTCGAAAACTAAGTCAGTAAGGTTCAATATATTAGCTTTCATTTTTCTCAAACAGTAGATTCAGAAACTAAATTTACTAATATATATTTTTGTCGCTTACTATTTATATCCATCTTTTGAAGTTTCAGTGAAAGTAGGTAAAATTAAAAAATCACTTGCTTGGATAGACGCTTTAAGTGTTTTCTAAAAAAGTTCCAAAGTATTAAAATTATTTCATATATTCATAATCTGGACCGACGAAATAAGAAAAAAAATGTACATTTTTATCTATCACGTTCGAGGAAAATGGCATCCCAAGTCTTTGCATTTTTCGTAATGCTCCAATTTCCACCATAGATACCTTGAATGACATGAAGGTGAGTGGCTCCAGAAGAGCTCAGCACATCGACCAGAGGTCTATTGTACTAAAATAGATACCTTACAATACCCTTAAAATACCATAGATACCTTAAACGTAAATGTAATTCACATAATGTTAATAATTATTATCATCATTATTATTATAAGCATTCAAGAAAAGGGTATCAAGTTTACATCTTGAGTTTCAGCTGTCACAAAATATTTATTATTTCTGAAAGAGAACGCCATCACAGTAAAATCGATCTTAGGCAAATTGTCTGATTGCCCTTTAACAAAACCAGAATTCATGTTTACAATAAAATAAGTAACAAACTCAAGCAGACCAAGTACAAATTGGTAAAATAATAATAAACAAATTGTAAACAAAACTAAACGCCAACTACTTGCAAATATCTCAGTAGAAACAGCACAAAGTAGAATGTCGTATTACAGGTCGAACAGGCATTGTAACGTCACAGCCAATCACGGGCAGTTTTGTGTTTGAGTAAATTTTGCGCTTTTTCATTTCTTGATATTTAAATAAATAATTATTTTAAGAGATTTTCGCTTGGATATTTGAAATCAGAAAAAAATTCTCTGTAAATATCAATTGGTTTTAAGATCGTTTAAAAAAAATCGGAATTGTCCATTCAATGATAAAAATGTGGTGATGTGAATCTTATACAACACGTTTTTATTGTGAAAGAAGTAAATTAATTTTAATATTATATAGGAAATGCCATGTACTGCCCACATAAGATTTTTTTATTCAATACACTTTTCATGCAATTTCTGACATAATTCATATAAGACAAGAAAGATCAATCATGCATAAAACATAGATAATGAAACACTTTCCAACTTCAATGCACTTTTATTTAAGTATCTCTAAAATGCAATACATTCTTCACTAATATTTTTAAAATTATCACAATACTACATTAATTTATTATATTTGAAAACTTAAAACATCGAAAAAAATGAACTTCATTCAAATGACGACATTGAAATTTAAATTGCCTGGTTTAAACATTTCTAAAATGCAATATATTCCTCGATAATATTTAAAAAATTATCATAATACTACAATAATTTATTATATTTGAAAACTGCATCGAAAGCAAATTAAATTTATTCGAATGAAGTCATCGAAATATAACACGTCTGGCTCTCTATATAAAAGCAGCATTTCATTCATAAACTTTTTTCCATTCATTTCATTCAGAACATCACTATAATAATTTATATTATTTAAAAACTTAAAACCATAAAGGTACCAGTAATTTTACTCTATGCTTAAAATTTCATCGAAAAAACCGTTTGCTTCTCTGTGTAAAATCAATGAATGTTTCATTCATATCAGCTACATTGCAGACTCCATGAGCTAAATAATTTTGCGTTATAGAAATGCAGCAATTCTTATACAACACATTCTACATCTTTTGGTATTTACATTCTCCATAAGTGAAAATTAGGCTTCGTTGTAGAAATAATCAAAGTTGGTTGATCATTTAAACTCAATTATATTGTAATTGCATTGTTTCAGTATGTAGATACACAGAATTTAAGCAAAAATAAAGCGGTTTTAGGATGGATACAACACTAAATATGAATTAAAAAGAACTTTAAAAATAACAATTTTGACACAACATGGATGCCATATTTTATTTTGAAGTGGTTCACGTGATCTCTTCATATAAATGGTGTAATTGATATTTTAATTTTTATTTAAAAATCTACTGAATATATATTGCTGAAATTTTTTTTATATATTCTATGAGATAATTTGAATATTTTCTATAACTTTTGAAGCAATTTGTGAATTTTAAATTCGTTTAAAAAATGTTTGAAAAATTAGGTCCCATAGGGTTCAATGTATTTCATTTTTTCAATCCGTGTTCAATCCAAAACTAAATAGGTGATATTATTCATTTATATTCCCATAGGTCTCACAAACCATCTGAACAACATACTAAAATTTCATTTTGATAAAGTCATTTTTACGGCAGTTATCATGCTAATGGACAGACAGACAGAATGAACAAAGTTATAAACAATTTTCAACTATGTTGTAAAGTGCAAAAAATGATTTTTCACCTGTATGGGGTTTCACTTAATTGGGTTTTAATATATATGGCACATACATATATTTGTCATCTATGTGCACAGGATTATGTAGATACAAATCACTGTTATGTGATAAGACTTTGGACAAATTTTACATAGAATTGAATTTTTACTTGTGTGTATTAGTTTACACTAACTTAAATGAACTTTTTGGACATATGTGTTTCAACACATTTATTATACATATTACTTTTAACATAGACACACAATTTTATGTTTATTTAGACTACTTTTGTCTGTAAATTATTTTCTGCATCCCACATATCAAAAGATGTATCTGTGTGTGTGTGTGTGTTATCTGTAGCAGGAGATTTAAGTGTTGGACAGTGGTTAAATTTGGTATAGAGGTACCTTAGGATTTCGTGACGATAAGCCTTAGTCGGATATTTTTAAAATTATTATTGAATTAGTTTTTAAGTTATTTTATGTTTTAATTTGATTTTGACACAAATAGGTTCCTTAATGTCTAAAAATATTATCAGAGTTTCTTATTTGAAACCTTTGATGAGATCATACTTCCCAACGGTGTTTGAATCGAATCTGTAGAGTGTAGAACAATGCTTTTAAATTTATTACTTTTTGAATAGAGATTTGAATTTTATAGGTTATCTGACATTTATTTCATCATATAAGAGAAAGTAAGAAAACATGTGTTTTCATATATTTTTTTGTGATTATTTAAGCAAAGGTATGAAAATTGAAATTTTTTATTCTGCTATCAGAAGGTCCTATTTTTACGGCATCAAAGTGGACGTTTCTGTGCATGTTAGCTTTGGAACTCACTAAGAGTTTTAAACCATATTTTCAATTACGTTACGTTTCTTTAATCTGCTTGTGTTTTTCACGTTTCTGAAGTGCAGAAAATGAGACAATCAAAGACGGATTATGTAAATATATTCAAGTAGCAAGTGAATTTTTAGGAACCACGCAACACAGCATAATTTGTTCTAATATTTCATATATAATAGGTTTTTCACCTGTGTTACCACTTCTATGTAAAACAAGAAAGATCAATCATGCATAAAGCATTGATTATGAAACACTTTCCAACTTCAATGCAATTTCATTTAAACATCTCTAAAATGCGATACATTCCTCGGTAATATTTTAAAAATTATCACAATACTACATTAATTTACTATATTTGAAAACTTAAAAGTTCATCGAAAAAAATGAACTTCATTCAAATGATGTCAATTAAATATAAATCACCTGGCTCCTCGATAATGTTTTTAACATTATCATAATAATACAATAATTCATTATATTTGAAAACTTCATTAAAAACAACTGAAATTTATTCAAATGACACCATCGAAATATAACACAACTGGCTCTCTTTATAAAAGTAGCATTTCATTCATAACATTTTCCCATTCATTTCATTCATCACAATACCATAATAATTTATTTTATTTAAAAATTAAGACCATGGAGTTATAAGTAATTAAACTCTATGCTTAAAACTTCATAGAAAAAAATCGTCCTTCTCTCTGTAAAATCAATGAATATTTCATTCATATCAGCTATGCAGACTCCATGAGCTAAATAATATTGCGTTAAAGAAATGCAGCAATTCTTAAACAACTGATTCTACATATTTTGCTGTTTACATTTTACATAAGTGAAAAATAGGCTTTGTTATAGAAATAATTAAATTTGGATGATCATTTAAACTCAAATATATTGTAATTGCGTTGTTTCAGTATGTAGATGCGCAGAATTTAAGCAAAAATAAAGTGGTTTTAGGACGAATACAGCACTCAATATGAATTAAAAATAACTTTAAAAATCACGATTTTGAGACAAGATGGATGTCATATTTCATTCTGAAGTGGGTCATGCAATATCCTGATAAAATGGTCACGTGATGGCTTCATATAAAAAGTGTAATTATTATTTTAATTTTTATTTTAAAAACTACTGAATATATTTTGCTGAAATTTTTTTATATATTTTATGGGATAATTTGAATATTACCTAAAATTTTCGAAGAAATTTGTGGATTTTAAATCTACTTAAAAAATGTTTGAAAAATTAGGTCCCATAGAGTTCAATGTATTAAATTTTTTCAACCCGGGTTCAATCCAAAACTAATTAGGTGATATTATTCATTTACATTCCCATTAAGTCCCACAGACCGTCTGAACAACATACTAAAATTTTATTTTGATTAAGTCATTTTTACAGCAGTTATCATGCTAACTGACAGGCAGACAGACAGATAGAATGAATGAACAAAGTCATAAATACTTTTCAACTCTGTTGTAAAGTTTTAAAAATAAAAGCATTTTTATATGCAAATGCTTTTCGATATATTTCACAAGCAAATGGTTTTCCACATGTGTGCAAATATATGTGCATTTAGCCTACCTTTCCTTGCGAATGCTGTCTGACATTTATCACATATAAGTGGTTTTGCACTAGTGAGCACATATTAATGTATACTCAAAGCACTTTTATTTGTAAATGTTTATAATTTACATACAAATGATATTTCACTTGTGTGCACAAGTTTATGTGCATTTTTCCTTTAGTTGTAAATGTTTTCTGACATATTTCACATGCAAATGGTTTTTCACCCATGTGCATGCACACCAAGGTACTTTAAACAAGAGGTAGAACAGAGAGAGGGGGTTGCTTTTCGACCAGGAGAGCAGCTTGAACCGTGACGTCACTGAGATACAAGTAAAGAATATGGAACATAAAGATGCGTGTATAAAGTTTAGAAAGTTCATGTTTATAATTCAAAAAGGAGATAAGATCACTCTGAATAAAATGTTAGTTAAATGATTGCACTCATACATGCATAGGGCTATCATTAAAATATTATAATACATACATTATTTATAATAAAAGCTGAAATATATCGTGAAGAGTGTAGTAAATGTATAAATTACATTTCAAGTGTTTTAATACAGCTATAAATAAATATCTAATCGTTAGATTTTTAAAAATATAGTGTCCATTATCTTTAACATCGATAAAACTTTCTTTCTACATGTAATATAAATATGTACAAAACATCAATTTCAAAAATATCTAAATGCGCAAAAAATCCCATATACATATAGAATATATTGATGACTATGAAGATTGACTATGGAATATCATCAATCTAGTAGTTATATAACTATATAGATCATTATATTAAATGGCATAGTTCGGATCTTGGGAAAAGACGGTCGAAAGGATAGTCTATGGCAGTAGTAGATTTTATTAACCCAAGGAAAAGACGATGCATTTTGAGAGCTAGTAGAAGATGAAGATGCTTGGCTAAGCCACTGGATATGTCAGTTTTCACAAATATATTTTAAGCATGCAAAATTGATGTCTATAAACTTTAGATAAGTAGTAAACTTTAGATAAGTGATGTTTATAAACTTTAGATAAGTAGATAACTTTAGATAAGTAGTTTTAAATAATAGAGTTTTACTACTTAATAGTTAAACTTTATAGAGTTTTTTTCTACACACATCATAATGCTAAAGCAACTGATATGCCAGAGTCCATCCATGGCAAATTTTTATTCTTCCTAAGAATTCTACGTATTTGTCTTTCATTAAAAAATAATGATAATTCATTGATAACCTCACTTCGTGCATATTTAACTTTACTTTGTTCGGCATGCAAACAGTGACTTTCCAATTGCTTAATTTGAAGTGCTAATAACTTGATATATTTTCCATTATACTTTTGATTTCCTTTTTGTAAATTTGTATCATTCTCTAGAGTTCTCACTTTCTATTTTAACTGCATATTTTAAATTTTTTGAAAATTTATCTCTTCGTTTAAGTCCTTTATCTATATAATAAAAGTCAACTTCTGTTTGAGTGTCTTATACACTATAGGCTCACGTAGAGTTACGAAATTTGGCAATCGGAGACCGGGAGGGGGGGGGGGGGGGATGGAGAAGGTGATGCATGAAAACTGATTTTTAAAATTTGAATTATTTTTTTTTTTGTTATTTAGTATTTTATGTGATTTCGATCGTTTTTCCCCCTTTTATTTCCACCATACCGAAGTCGGAGAAAAAAAAAATGACACGACCAGAAAGAGCAGACAATTGCGAGTAAAAATATATCAATTTCAAATCTCAGGAAGAAATGCTAATATTTTTTAAAGATTTTAAAACAAAAGTCACTTTCGGTTCAAAAAAACGAAATTTTGTTTTTAAATCCCACATCGGGAAAAGTAGCGACAATTTTGACTAATAATTTAAATTTTTAGAAAGCTCAAATATCAGACATTTTTACAAGCCCAATCTGGTCAAGAAATAAGAAAAAGTAGCTGCACAATCCGGATTTTAAAGAAGTAATGATTTTCAATTTCTCGGCCAAACCGTGAAAGAAGGGATCGAATTTTCACATACATGAGCGCACAGATGCACAGTGTTGCTATGGTGGAGGGAAGGTGGGCGAGGTTATGACGTCATGGTTCTGGTGAGTCTCTGATGTCACGGTTCTGACGAGGTTGTGTCAGATATGCATAGCGAAATCGAATGGAACATTTGATATTTGTGCCTGCCAAATAATGAATGTACGTTATTAAACTAAAACAAACCAACCATTTTATTGGAATAAATTATTATATTCGAAATAAATTAATTTTCATTTAATATTTCAATTTGATGGAAATGCATTTATAAATTTTTTAAAAACATCATTTTCTCTTACAACTCAACTCAAACCCTTCACTTTGTTGTGTTGGCAATTTCTTTGGAGCGGTTTATCCGTATGAAGATAAGAATTTATTTTACTTCACTATTGTTCTATTAAGAACCTTAACTTCTCTTTCTCTTTTTATAACATTATGTATTAAGTGCATTTACACATTTATTGTGTATTTTACTTATATTATTTTAAAATTGTTCTGATTTAAACAGGGGCTATATATTGTTCAGATTTAACAGGTTTTTGACTTCTATTCTAGAATTGTATTTAGATTTTGGTTTAATTTGTAAATATTCTATTCAGTTTAGAGTTTATTTTAACAGTGACTATTGGTATTATGGGTGTTTTTAATTTTTTTTTCGTGTTTTTATATAAAACAAAAAAGCTTTTAATATATACAAACTTAAATAATGAATGTTTTTGTTTTTGGAATACATTATTTTTCATCTTAAAATTTAATTATTAGTGTTAACGTGATTAAAATAAAACAAACCATCCATTTTATTGGAATAAAAAATTATTTTCAAAATAAATTACTTTTTATTTTTATTGGAATAAAAAATTATTTTCAAAATAAATTACTTTTTATTTTAAATTTCAATTTGCTTGGAATGCATTTATTAATTTTTTAAAAACGTCATTTTTTCTTACAACTCAACCCAAACCTTTCACTTTGTTGTGTTAGCAGTTGGATTTTGATTGAAGCGGTTTATTCGTTTCAAGATATTTTACTTCATTATTGTTCTTTAAAGAACATAAACTTCTCTTTCTCTTTTTATAACATTAAGACATTAAGTGTACGTATTTACAGTGTATTTCATTTATTGTGTTTATAGTGTATTGTTCTTATTTAAACAGGGGCTATTTTCGACTTCTATTCTAGAATTGTATTTAGATTTTTGTTTAATTTCTAAACATTCTATTCAGTTTAGAGTTTATTTTAACAGTGGGCTGCGGACAATTTATTACAGATTTACGGCTTAGGGACAACTAAAAACGAATAAGTGTTTGCTTTTTATAAGGTTTTTGACCTAGGGCAGGGGTCGGCAACCTATTGAAATGGAAGAGCCAAAAGTTACAATTTACAAAATTTCCCAGTTTTTAAAGAGCCACTAAAAATTTTCGTTTCAATATTATAGTATTTGCTTATATATATTTGATTTTTGATTTAAAATAAACGGCTTTAAATACAGAATAATATTTATTCATATAAAAACACAAATATAGATAGTTACATCAATGGGAGCATTGGCTTTGCATGCCTTTTGAAAGTTTGATTAAATCTGGCTTATAACTTGTTATTTTAAGTTTCAAGCACGAGTCTAGATTTTTATTTGTTAGTTGGCTTTTAACTTTACTTTTTATTATATTCATGCAAGAGAACACTTTTTCACACGAATATGTTGACCCGAAGATCGTCAGCACTCCATATGCCAACTTCTTCACCTCACTGTAGCATTCTGGAAGACTATTCCATGCGCCGAATATGAGGGCCTCAACTCTAGGAATTTCTTTTAGAGCTGTCCACTTGTGCTGCGCGATGTGCAGGCATTTCTGGACCCCCAACTCTTCCAACTGGCTCTTGAGTTCTGTGAACTTGCCACTCCACAAGTCTTTCCTTTTCAAATCTAGCAATTGTGTTTGGAGCGATCCAGCATCAATTCCAAATGGCTCAATGTTGATCTCATTTGCATTTGTGTTGAGAGGATTTACTATGAACGCGAGAGTACTTTTGTTTGTTTTGAATTGTTCGAATCTCTCAGCGAATCCATCCTTCATGTTTTTTAAAGCTAGGCTGAAGTAATTCGTGTCAATAGGTGCATTGGTCTCATCGCAATATTGCTTCAGATTTTTAAAATGAAGTAATTTACCGCTTCCCATGTCTTCAACAAAAAAGTAATTTTTTTTGGAAACAAACTACTTCTTCAAGCAAGGCGTAGGCTGGGTTGCCCTTTCCTTGCAGTTTTAGATTTAGTTCATTTAGTTTCATTGTGGTATCTACCATGAAGTTGAATTTTTGCAGCCATTTGTCTTCTTCCAATTCGGGATGGTCAATGCTTTTTTCATTGAGGAATGTTTTTATTTCACTCAAGCACAAAGCAAAACGTTGCAATACGTTTCCTCTGGAAAGCCATCGCACTTTATTGTGCAGAAGTAGGTTAGAAAACTGGCTATCTATTTCTGCAAGGAAGTCTTTAAACTGCCGATGGTAGAGTGCTTTTGCCAAGATGTTGTTAATAATCTTAATTACCAAGATCATGACCTCAACTGTTTCGGCCGGAAATGTTTGGGCACAAAGTGCTTCTTGATGAATTATGCAGTGAAATGTTAGAATTTAGTGGTTTATTTTTTTTCTGAAGAATTGATGTTACCCCTCTATGTATTCCTGTCATACTTCTGGCTCCACCAGTTGCTATAGAAACGATTTTATTTATATCGATTCCATTGTCTGCCAGGCATTTTTGCACAGCATTTGCTATATCTTCTCCATGAGTTTGCCCTGAGAGCGGTAGCAATCCTAGCAGTTTTCTTTTGGACCTTGGGACGACATATACCTGACGAAAAGGGTAACTTGTGCCGTGTCTTTTATGTCGCAAGACTCATCTATAGCAAGTGATAAGGCAGAAACCAGTTGAATGTCTTCCACTTGCATATGTGTTACATTTGAAGACATTTTAGCAGTTCTATCTTGTACTGTTTTAGCAGATAATGGCAAATCTTTGATTTTTTTTCATGATTTCTGCTTTGTTTTTAAAATCACGAAACAGTTCTCTAGATGCACGTATAAAACAATCTTTGATGTACTCACCATCTGTGAATGGTTTTCCTCTTTTTTCAATTTCTAATGATACTGCAAAGCTTGCCAGATTTACATTATTGGAAGATTGCGCCCAGTTACTTAGCATGGAACTTGACTGTTATTGTTTTTTTTGGAGCTCTTCAGCAGCTTTCTTTTGTGCGTCACCGGTTGGATATTTACCAGCAAACTGAGTATGTTTTGTAGTGAAGTGTCTCTTCAAATTTGACTTCTTATTGTGTGAGAGTTTTCGTGGCAAATGAGACAAGTCGGAAGGCCATCTGTGTTGCATATGAATGCAAACGACTCCGTCCAATCCTGATTGAATTCTCGGTTTTCTTCAGTTCTTCTCTTTTCTTTACCAGATGCCATGCTGGCGCGGAGTTGAAAAAATGATTTTTTAAAATTTTACTTAGCTATCTAAAACGTCAAACAATTTATTTACCATTATTACTTTGTTAACACGATCCTCAAATATGTAATTCAATTCTGTTACTGATTTTATTATATTATACGCGTACATACATTTGAGAAGATAATTCGCTTCTAAATCGTATTCTTATTGAAACAACAAGCGAATAGACACGCAGAAACCGCAAGCGATTAAATTAACACACATGCAACGTAACATCGACCGCGATATCCGAGGATGACTGACTGACAACACGTCTAGAGCCTAGACGTGTTTTCTAGACTCTAGACGGTGGCTGTTTGGGTGAGACGGAAATGAAATGCAATTGGCTCAAAGATAAACATGGTCACGGAGTCTCATCTCTAAGAACAAAACAATAGTTCAAATTTATCACATTACGGTCATGTTAAGCGTAGCGATTTGTAATTAACGATTATGAAAATAGAAGCTATTGAGAAATTAGGTACTTAAAAATATATTTTAAAAAGATAAAAAAAATTTCGTATGGAACTGGAGAGCCGCAACTTTACATCAAAAGAGCCACATGCGGCTCGCGAGCCGCAGGTTGCCGACCCCTGGCCTAGGGGCATTTAAAAACCTAGAAAGTATTTGCTTTTTATACAGTTTTTGGCCTAGGGACAATTAAAAACCGAATTAGTGTTTGGTGGTATCTGGCTGATATATTTGGCCCATGCTCTTGATACCCATGTGAATATCCTGATGAGGATATTCCCATGGGTATTAAATTATATTTGTTTGTATTAATTTATATTGATCCATAATATTTGGATTACAGGATCTTTTGGAAATCTATAACAAGAAAGATCAATCATGCTTAAAACATTGATTATGAAACACTTTCCAATTTCAATGCAATTTTATTTAAACATCTCTAAAATGCAATACATTCCTAAATAATATTTTAAAATTTATCACAATACTACATTAATTTATTATATTTGAAAACTTAAACCTTCATCGAAAAAAATGAACTTCATTCAAATGACGGCATTGAAATATAAATTGCCTGGTTTAAACATCTCTAAAATGCGATACATGCCTCGGTAATATTTTTAAAATCATTATAATACTACAATAATTTATTATACTTGAAAACTTCATCGAAAACAACTGACTTTAATTCAAATGACGTCATAGAAAAAATAACACGCCTGGCTCTCTCTATAAAAGCAGCATTTCATTCATAACATTTTCCCAATCATTTCATTCATCACAGTACTAAAATAATTTATTTTATTTAAAAACTTAGGACCATGGAGCTACACGTAATTAACTCTATGCTTAAAATTTCATTGAAAAATATCGTCCTTCTCTCTATAAATTCAATGAATATTTCATTCATATCAGCTATGCAGACTCCATGAGCTAAATACTTTGCATTAAAAAAATACAGCAATTCTTATACAACTCATCCTACATATTTTGCTGTTTACATTTTACATAAGTGAAAAATAGGCTTCGTTGTAGGAATAATCAAATTTGGATGATCATTTAAACTAAAATATATTGTCATTGTGTTGTTTCAGTATGTAGATGCACAGAATTTAAGCAAAAATAAAGGGGTTTTAGGACAAATACAACACTCAATATGAATTAAAAAGAACTTTAAAAATCACTATTTTGAGACAAGATGGATGCCATATATTATTTTGAAGAGGATCACGTGATTTTTTCAAATCATGGTCATGTGATCGCTTCATACAAGAGGTGTAATTATTATTTTAATTTTTATTAAAAACTACTGAACATATTTTGCTGAAATTTTTTTTATATATTTTATGGAATAATTTGAATATTACCTAAAATTTTCAAAGCAATTTGTGAATTTTAAATCCGCTTTAAAAATGTTTGAAAAATTAGGTCCCATAGAGTTCAATTTATTTCATTTTTCCATCCCGGGTTTAATCCAAAACCAATTGGGTGATATTATTCATTTATATTTCCATAGGTCCTACAGACCGTCTGAACAACATACAAAAATTTCATTTTGATTAAGTCATTTTTACGGCAGTTATCATGCTAACGGACAGACAGATAGACAGACAGAATGAACAAAGTCATAAACACTTTTCAACTTTGTTATAAAGTGCTAAAAACTGATAAATCCCATTGACTTCTTGTAACAATTTGAACATAAAGCAACCACACAGTTAGGTATTTTGCACTCACAAAACACAATTTATATACAGATTATTTAAAATTATACTTTATATACATGAAAATACTAATATATCAGCGATTATTCTACAGTGGGCAGCATTTCCACCCCTCCAAATTGCCTACCACTACTATTTGGTCATGCATCCCGCCCACCACTTGCGTATGTGTAACTTCAAAAGTAAAATTGCAGGCTTTTTTTATTATTGTGGGAAAATTTTCCATAAATTTCTTTACAGACAATAATTTAGATTTAGACGCAAACACATCTGGAGGTTCGACAAACTGAAAGGGTAAACATTAACATCCGGAAAAAGCTGATGCCACCGCGAGCCAGACAAATAAAAGGCACAAATTATTTACATGACATCATGCATAGGTCTCCGACAACAAACAAAGCGTAAATAAATCAAAATGTTAGTTTATATCGGCATGTATTTGGAATGAATACGTACTACACATAATTTAAATTTTTACATTTATTCTCACACCGAGATTCACACTTATTTGCGCTTTATTGTCGGAAATGTATGCAGGATGAGTTCGTGTAAATAATTTGTGCCTTTTATTTCTCTGGCATACGGTTTCATCAGTTTTTTCGACAGTTCGGGTATTGTTTACATTTAGGTTTTGATTAGGTTAATCGCACCTCCAGAAATAATTTTTTCTACGATACACGAATTTCGGTATTATACATCCGTTATTCATACGCTTACTTCATTTTTTAAAGTAATTAAGATCCACAAAATTATAATAATAATGTCCTCCAAGTATGTTAAAAAAAAAGAAAGACTGGTGAACAAAGTATTAGTGTTTTTCAATGCTGGTCCAAGTAAAAAAACATCATCTGAAGTTAGTCGTGTAGATATGCAATTTTCTCCTACCAACTGCAGTAACAACTCTGTAAGTATACATAATAACAATACTTCTGTAAAGGATTCATTCGTCAGAAATCATACTGAAAACGAAATGGATCATGCCAATGCTACACCTACAACAGCATCTCCTAGTTATTCTCATAGTGAGATTGAATCAGAACATTTATCAGGAGGTCCAACAAAAGGCAAAGCAAAGCATGCTATTGGATTTTCCACAAAATGGAAAACAAACAGATTGTGGTTGAATTATGATAGCACCAAAAAAAGAATGTTCTTGAGCCAAAAGTATCATAAAACACCATTTGACAGAAACATCTGGACTAAAAGCCCATGCACCAGATTAAGATTAGAGAACAGTGAAACATGAAACTTCAGCACCCCATCTTGATTCTGTGAAATTGGAAGCAAATGCTGTAGCGGCACATAGTGTAATTTCAGTAATCAATACTAATCTTAGCGAGAAAGATTTAATTCATATGTTTGGTTGCTTGAACTTTTTATGCAAACAAAGAATTCCATACACAACAAACATGGAAGCACTGTTGGATTTAACAACATTCTTAGATTTGAAGATAAAAGAAAATCTTCATATTGCAAAAAATGCATGGTATTGCAGCATGCATGTAGTTCGTGAAATGCTTTTGAGTCTCTCCAGAGTTCTTGAAGACAAATATGTGACAGAATTGAAGAAATCTCCATGGTTTGCCATTGAGATTGATGAAACTACAGACATTTCAGTGACAGAGAAATTAGTTATTCATTGTTGATATTTATCTTCAACTGGGGAATTACAGAGTACACATTTCAAAATTATTGGTATTTTGCAGCATGATGAAGATGAAGGTAGTCTTGGGTGTTAAAATTACTTTAGATGCTGAGTGTATTTCAAGCAAGGTGTTGTAATATATGATATCAAACAATATATAGACTTCTCAAAGCTTTGTGTAATAACAAGTGATGGTGCACCCTAAGGCTTTAGATTAAAAAAAATCAACAGTAGCCAGTGGCCTCATAAAGCTCAGTGGCCACTTTGATGATGTTAGTGGCCATAATTTTGTACTCTATTTTGATCTACCCCTCCCCCCCAATTTTCTAACAATTTTTTTTTTCCACGAACGCATTCAATTTGCTCTAAGCATATATATATATATATATATATATATATATATATAATAATTATTTATTAATTATATAAATAAATAAAAATGAAAAGTAATAAAATAAGCTAAAAAAATTAGAAAAATCAAAAACATCTGAAAATAAGATATATTAATATTATGTTTTCAATTATATTTTTGCTAAAATTTTGTATCTTTAACCAGTTTGAAACTACGATTCGAGAGCCCTTATAATGGTGTATAGTGGCATTTTCGTTTATCCATTTCTTATATGAATCTCTTGTTTAGTAAGAATTTTCATCTTTGCTGCATGTACATATTCTATTTTGTTTATACGGGTAATAGTCCTGTCTCCTGTTCTGACTCACTGGATGGGTCTGGGAGTGTCGCTGTGAACGTTCGTACTGCCTCCTAGGTTGTATTTCATCATATTCATTCCGGTACTTCTAGATATTTATTATACTGTTGAGGTTGGTCACATATACATGTGGTGAAAGAAGAAGGATTCCTGCCACATGTTAATACAAATTTTCCTAATGCTTCTTATCTTCATTTTTTTATCTTATGGTGCCTGTAGTCCGAGTTTGGACATTTATAGTAATGTACTATTTTCCAATCTGAAACAGGCATTTGTTTGGGTTAAATAGAATTAAATACTCAGACCTGAAGATGAATTTAATTCTTTTTAATCTCCGAATTTGAGCCGGTGCTGATCTTTTCTATTATCGGCATTATGGTAGTGGTTTTGCTTCTATGGTGATGTTAATATTTCAAGATTACTTGAATTAATTATTTTTATTATTACTTCTTTCTAATATATATATATATATATTTACAGGGTCCATTCTAGGATTTCAAAAGGGCAGGTTGCTGACTTTAAAAAAGGAGCACATTGCATACGAAAGGGCACAATTATAAATTTTAGCTAAATAATGCATTGCATAATGTGGCCCACATGTAGTAAAAAAGATACAGATAATTTATCTATTTCAAAACTTAAATTCAAAGCATAAAAAAAAAAAATTAACAAAACAAAATTGCAAATATACAGAAAATTTTATAATTACATATCTCTTACTTTAAAATATATTCTTGATAAATGAATTTTTTTAACTGCACAAATTGAAGATAATAGTTAGAATCCTCATAATTTAGGCTGCTTACTTAAGATCAGAAAAGTAGATAGAAATACTTAATTACTTATGCATCATTTTATATACACAAACATAAATTTTTATAATATAAGGGGGGTGGGGGGCGGAGGATATTTATAAGGGGTTCATAAAAGAACAATGATGGTTATAAATATTCATGTGTAATGCAAGTGCTAATACATTTCTTATTGATAGGAAATAATAAGGAACATTAATTAAAGGGAAGGAATAAAACCCATTGTAAACAATGCCTGGGTTCAAAGCAGTCAGTCACTGGCTGGTAGGTTCATGATGAGGCCAATTGTTGACAACTGAAAAATGTGCGATTTTTTTTTTTCAACTTGTTTGATGTTATTCAAAATTGTGTTTAAATATTTTATAATTAAAAAATTTACAGATATATTACCCATACTTATTTACAGGTTTATTATATGGTAGACATAAGTAAAACAACAGATCCTTCTCTCCATACCTTAAGATGGCGAGTACTTCAGTTAGGTGAAAGACACTACTATGTTAACAAGGAAAACTAAATAATAGATCTACTTTTGTAAGATCTATTATTTGATGAGGAGGTGGGGTAAAAATTAGGGGAAATTTAAGAGATTGGTAAAATACAAAACTTAATTTTTCTGATAACACAAATTTATAAATATATATTTATTTTTTAATGAGTAATATTGTTAACATGCATTTATTGCTAACTTCTCATTTTGGATATTGAATACATTTTCAAAACTTTATTTCAGGTGTTTTTTCTAAATCTAAGTTTTCTGCAAGTCGCTGTCAGTATTCCCATCTTTTCCATTTCTTAAAAGTTTTCAAAATTTTGATCTTTCATTTATCATTTTCTGAATATTTTAAACATTTATTGTCACTCATTTTTTAACCCTGTTTTAAATCTTACCGAAGTTTTTCTTATTATAGGAATTTTTTAGTGTTTTATAATTGTTTACCAAGTCATCTAAAAAAATTCATTTACCATGAAGCTGATTCAAATACTTTTGGGGTCAATGTTAAATTCCTTTTTTCCCATAACACTTTACTTATTCAACATTTTGTCAGCTTTAATTTTTTGCCAAAATTACAGATTATTTCTGAATATGCCTGTTTCTCAAGTTTTTAAATTCTCTTATTTTGATCTTTTTTTTTCACAGCTGATGAAGCATTTACTATTAATATTTATGCCTTTTTTATTAAGAAATCCGGCCACTCATTTTTTTTTTAATTTATGGGATTTTACCAATGAGTTTCTGCGATTTTTAAATAATCTATATTCTTGTTTCTACCTTTTGATCACTTAGTCTGTAACTTTAAAATTATCGCGATCCCGATATTTCGGTCATTTTTCCCGTTATATTATCGGACATTACAAACTTAGCAACCATTTTTATTGTAAAATTTCTCTAATATGTTTATTTTATAACAACTAAATTCTTTATCCTTTTGGAGAAATTGGATTTTATTTAATATTTTGACGTTTTTGAATTTAAAAAATATCTGTTTGTATCGCTAAAAACATAGGCCGTTTTATTGCTTTACTCGAATTTTCTAATCAACGGGGTGGGGCATGAACCAACTTTGGCCGCGGATAAGTTGAAAATCGAGCCGATTTAACTTTGAATTGATAATTGTTTACCGTTGGCACTAATGAAAACACAACTAAGCGGTAAACAGTTTAAGAATACAAACATTTTTAGTTTTTTACATCATCGATGACAGATTAATAACATAAAACAAGGTATCATCTATAACAGGAAATCTGAAATTTCTCGGATGGAGAAACTATTGCGCGCCGAAACTTTAACAATTGCGAATTTTTTGCGATTATATCTAGGCAGCATAGAAGCAACTACGCGCAATTTTTGCCATCGTCGTTCATATTTACTATATGATTGTTAATGAACAGTACATATATATGTAAGTTGAAATAGAACAATTCATAACGTCGCAATATCGGCAATTTAGCTCCGAAAAGCATCCCGAAGGTTGACGCCTTTTATTAGCGCCTGGCATTCCCAGCTACAGCGTATACCCAAAACTATTGTACATGGATTATTTTTTTTAATTTATCATGATGCAAAATACGTTATGAATATTTAACGAATAAATAAATTTACAAGCTGAAAATAGCGGGGGAATTTTTATTTTAATGCGCGATTTTAATTCCGCTTGCGCATCCGCTTTCGGAAACAGTTTAAAAATTTAAGGCAAATGTAAAAATGATGAAAGCTCTATTAGTACAGTATGTAAAAGTGGGGCCACTCCGAATTTCGGTAAGGTGCTGTTGGGGCCAATTGATAGAATGCGCTGCGCCCGGGCATGCCTCAAAAGTAAACATATCGGAGATTACGGGGAGGAAGGAGATAGGAATGTGGATAGCAGTAGCACTCATTCTCGGCTGCAAGTGCAATAAATTAACAGCCGTAGCAGTATTGTGGTGATTTTTGACAGATTTTTCTCACTCCCCAGAGGGATTGTTTAGGAAAAGAGTCATTTTAGACTATCGCAGTTAGGCCGATCACGATTTCGTTAATAGATCGTCAATTTCGTTAATAGAATCGCCATGAGCAAGTAAGACTTTTAACGGCTGGGTTGGGGAGAAATAAATAGGATACCTACGGAATATTCTCCCTAGGGGGGGGGGGGACGACAATGAAAACCCTTTATGATACCAGTCTTGTTTACCGACTGTCTAATTTGGGTTTGGTTCAGAGGAATTAGGCTCATCCGTGCGGGTGTTCCTGAAACTCCACAGAGATTAGAATTTTGACGTTCTGATATAGAAACATGTAAATTTTGCAGGTCGCCATTTTTGGCGATAGACATTACATTTTACGGTCGCCAAGAGTAATTCCTTAGTCGCCACTGGCGATGTGGCAACCGCTAATCTCGACCTTTAGTGCACCCGTGTTAACTGGAAGAAATAATGGAGCAGTCAAGAAAATTCAGAACAAGCAAGTTGAACTTCAGGAACAGGAAGGAGTTGCAAATAGTCTGTGAAGCTGTTGGAATGCATTGTGTTGCATACATACTAAACTTAGCGTTTTCGCAAGGAGCAAAGAAAATAAACCAAGTGCACAACTTCTTTGATACTATTCACCAATTACAACAGTTCAGTGAGAAGAAGTGGGTTAAATGAAGTGCAACTGTTGTTTCATAAACCAGCAAGAATGCTGATTGAGCCAAGTTATACTCGCTGGCTTAGCCATGGTGAAGTTGTTTTACATTTGATAAACTATATTCCATAGCATTGTTTTCAGTTTGGAAAGAGAATCTGAGGAAAGAAATGATGCTAAGGCTAAAGGTCTATACACTTTTGTAACAGATTTTGTTTTTGTAGGACTTCTTCATTTAATGTTTGACATTTTGCCAGTTGTAAACAGACTTTCCAAAATATTTCAAGAAAAACATTCAGACTTGTCACATCTTCAATCATGTATAACAACCACCATCAATAAACTTCAGCAGTTAAAGGACTTTGATGGTATAAACTCCAGAGACCTGAAAGATTTCTGTGATTCTTGTGAACACAATGGAATAAAGTTAAGATACAAGCCAAACGTTCACAAGAATCTTAAGTGCGTCTATGTGAACAAATTGATTGATAATATCAACAAACAGTTTCTTGAAACAGATACGAATGTGTTAATATATTTTAATGTGTTTGATCCTATCAAGTTTCCAGAAACACAAAGTAAACTTTTGTTTATGGTGAGAAAGAAATTTTTGTACCATGGCCAAAAAATTTGGCATGAATGTTGAGGAGTGTCAACATGAATGGAGTGACTTGAAGCTGTCCATATGAGACCACCATAACAACTAAAGACATCATGAATTCATTGAGTTTATGTGTTGTTGTTGTTGAAACCCAGACCGTCCGACCTACCAGAAAGGTGTAAGGTAACTGTTTAGACGGTCGGGAAGTGCCACCCAATTTAGACCGGAACCCTGTGGGGAAGGCATCCACAGGGACCGTACCCTCCTTCCCCTACCACCAACCTCTCGGAAGGACTTTCGGACCCACATGTTTAACGTGATCGTACTCCGCATGAACACGGCGGCAGTTTTGGCAGTGGCTGGAATCGAACCCGGGCCTACCGAGTGCAACTCCAGCGCGCTAACCAATGGGCTACCGCGCCCATTGAGTTTATGTGTGTAAATGCAAATTACAGAACATTATTTCCATATTTAGTAAGTCTGTGTCAATGCTTTTGAGTGATGCCACTTCATTCTGCTGACTGTGAAAGACATTTTTCCCCAAAAAAAATAATTAAAAATCTGTTAAGGAATAGGATATCAGAAAGCACATTAGATGCTTTGATGAGAATTTCAATAGAAGGCAGTTCATTAAAAGAATACCTCATAGAAGAAGCAGTTCATCATTGGCTGAAACAAAAGAATAGAAGGATACGGTTGTATTAATGAAGTGCAAATTTTATTTACAGGTACTCTCGTCTCTCTTTAAGCACATACAGACTTAACAAAATTTAGAGTTTGGTCATATAGAAGCAAACTGTGAAAATAATGTTCAAGGTCAAACCATATATTTTTATGGGTATTTCAGACCTGATGCGACTTAATTTGTTGCAAAAGGTGGTATGACCGCTCCTTGGTAAACTATGTGTACAGTGTGTCTGAATCTGGAATAAAATTTCCCTCCACTGACATATTTCTAGAATAATCCCCGATATATATACATCTATAATACGCAAATTTACACTTAAATTTCACATTTATGATAGAACTACAAATTATATTAAAAGAACGACTGACACAGTCTATGTTTTCTCATAGAACTGAAAATTACTCGGAGAAACAGGTACTTCTCTTTGTAACTCAGTGAAGTCACCAATGGCGATAGCGTCCATCCTTTCTAGAATACTGTCAACAGCAGCATTCCGGACTTTTGAACTTTGACCCCCCTCCCCCCCACATGTCCACATCTCTGTAAAACTAAAACACTTTTATATGCAAATCATTTTTTAACACCCTATTTCACAACAGTTACCTTACACCTTTCTGGTAGGTCAGATGGTCTGAGTCTCAACAACAACATCCTATTTCACAGACAAATATTTTTGTTTTTCTTATATGTATAAATTTATGCTGCTTCAAATGAGATTTTTTTTTAAATGCTTTCTGACACACTTCACACACAAATGGCTTTTCCTATTTTTATTTTTTATAGGTTTTCCTCAGTGTGCAAATCTATGCACTATTAAAGCACCTTTATATGCAAATGCTTTGACTTATTTCAAATACAAATGGTTTTCCACTCATCTACACACATCTATGTAAATCTAACACTTTTATAGGAAATCGTTTTTCACATATTTCACATACAAATGTTTATTTATTTTTTGTGTGTACAATTTTATGCCGTTTCAAATGACATCTGCTTGAAAATGCTTTCTGACACATTTCACACACAAATGGCTTTTCACCTGTATGCACAAGATAGTGAACCTTTAGTCTGCATTTCGATGCAAATGTTTTCTTGCATATTTCACACATAAATGGCTTTTCACCTGTATGCACAAGATAGTGAACCTTTAGTTTGCATTTCGATGCAAATGTTTTCTTGCATATTTCACACATAAATGGCTTTTCACCAGTGTGTTTACGTCTATGTATAATTAAAGCACTTTTACTTTTACATGTTCTTGGACATATTTCACATAAAAATGGCTTTTTACCTGTGTGCATTCGTTTATGTATATTCAAAGCACTTTCATTCATAAATGTCTTCAGACATATTTCACATACAAATAGATTTTTACCTCTGTGAACAAGTTTATGTGACTCTAAATCACCTTTAGTTGTACAGGCTTTCTGACATATTTCACATACGAAAGGTTTTTCACCCGTGTGAACACGTTTATGAACATTTAAAACATTTTTAGATACAAATGCTTTCTGACATATTTCACATACAAATGGTTTTTCACTTGTGTGCACAAATTTATGTGACTTTAAATTACCTTTAGTTGCACAGGCTTTCTGACATATTTCACATTCAAATGGTTTTTCACCTGTGTGAAAACGTTTATGAATATTTAAAGAAGTTTTAAATGCAAATGCTTTCTCACATATTTCACATACAAATGGTTTTTCACCTGTGTGAAAACGTTTATGAACATTTAAAGAAGTTTTAAATGCAAATGCTTTCTGACATATTTCACATACAAATGGTTTTTCACCTGTGTGAACACGTTTATGAATATTTAAAGAAGTTTTAAATGCAAATGCTTTCCCACATATTTCACATACAAATGGTTTTTCACCTATGTGGACACGTTTATGTAACTTAAAATTACCTTCAGTTGAAAATACTTTCTGACATATTTTACATACAAATGGTTGTTTACCCAAGTGCACACATTTATGTATCTTTAAATAATATTTAGTTGAAAATGCTTTCTGACATATTTCACATATAAATGGTTTTTCACCCGTATGTACACGTTTATGTATATTTAGAACACTTTTATGTGCAAATACTTTCTGACATACTTCACATACAAGTGGTTTTTTATTCAAAACACTTTTATTTGTAAATGCTTCTTTACCTGTATGCACTAATTTATGAACCTTTAAATGACCTCTAGTTATACATGCTTTCTGACATATTTCACATACAAATGGTTTGTCACTCATGTGCACACGTTTATGAACATTTAAAACATTTTTAGATACAAATACTTTCTTACATATTTCACATAAAAATGGTTTTGCACCTGTGATCACATGTTTATGTGCATTCAAAGCACTTTTTTTTATAAATGCTTTTTCACCTGTGTGCACAAGTTTATGCGACTGAAAATGACCTCTAGTTCTACATGCTTTCTGACATATTTCACATACATATGGTTTTTCACCTGTGTGCACACGCTTATGTACATTTAAATTATGTTTATATGAAAATTCTCTCTGACAAATGTCACATACAAATGGTTTTGCACCAGTGAGCACATGTTTACTTGCATTCAAAACACTTTTATTTGTAAATGCTTTTTCCTGTGTGTGTATAAATTTATGCATCTTTAAATTACCTTTAGTTGAAAATGCTATCTGATATATTTCATATACACAGTTTTTCACACGTGTGCACAAGTTTATGTATATCTCAAACTACGCAAATGCTTTCTCACAAATTTTACATGCAAATAGTTTCCCAACAGTGTGTGTATTTTTATGTCCATTAAAAGCACTTTTATTTGCAATTTTTTTCATTTCAGTATGAAATGAATTTTCAAGAAATTATGTTTGATATCCTATATCTGCACAAGTTTTATTATTCACAACGGATATATATTATGTCATATAACATATTTTAATGATTTATATACAAATTGTTTCTTACCTGTATGCATGTTTCTTGTTTAACAACCTTTTATTACTAAGCCCTTTTGACATATTTTACAGCCATCATACATCTATATAAAATCTATGGAGATTCAACATTTTTTTTATATATACTTTCATATATTTCACTAGTTTAGTTTTAGCACTTTTTCTGAAAAGCTCTTTAACTTATATCACATAATGGCTTGCAAATCTGCATATTTGACATACAGTGGCACCACCTTGAAGTTGATTTAAAAGTAAATTAATTGCTTTTAACATGTTTTACAAACAAAATATTTTTCACTAGTATGTAAAAGAAAAAGGTGATCTAAATTATTTTATGTTGTTGCTGAGAGCCAGACAGTCCGAACTACCAGAACGGTGTAAGGTAACTGTTTGGACGGCCGGGAAGAAAATTATTTTATGTGAAGAAATTTGGTATAAAACATAGAAGTCAATTAAATGATGTCAATGTTTTGTCACTGCTTTGAATAAGCAAGTTAAAATTTCAAATTTATTGGAATAACGCTTTCTAATCTGTAGCACATAACAGTTTCTCACCAGGTTGCACTATGCATCTATCAAGATTTTTCATAGAAATGCTTCAATACATTGCACACACAGTTTCTTCCCAGTATGAACTAAATGATTTGCTCATCACTTATTATTAATCAACCTCCTTTTGCATATCATTAATTCTGCAGATTCTTGATAATAAAAGCAGTATGTTACAACCTGTTTGCAAATTTAATAATAATCATACATAGTGGTCAAGGTGATTTGAACACACTTTCCATTTTGTGGGCACAACTAAAACTGATTGATTATAACCAATTCAAAGCTCACATAATTTTTAATCTTGCAATACTTTACACTTGTATCAGAACAGATCGCACCTGAACATATGGCCAACAACTTTAGAACGACGATAAGTATAAAAATAAAGTAGCTTATACTTATAACAATGAAATTTCTTTCTTCTAGTTATAATGCATAAGAAGACACCATTTCTGGTCATATGGGAAATATGCAACTTTTCTCTTGATGCGAGTATCATGGGAAAGGCCACACTCAAGGCATTAAATAAATGTAGTCAATTAATGGACGATTAACTTCAAACATGCAATTCCTTTGTGCTTAAACCATACCATAACAAAACTTCATTCTCGTCCTAACAGTCTTGCACAGAATTTTACTGAATAATATACTTTATTTGATGACAGCTTCTAAAAAATTTAAACAAATGCAGATGCGAGATGCGTTCCAAATGGCACAATATTTTACAGGATAAAAGTTCTAACGACATTCAGATTTTCCCCGCCACAACTAACGAGAGTATATGAAAACCTTTACTGCGCATGCTCATAAAGTTCGAAGGTGGGAAAAACTACTTGGCACGAAATCGCTCATTTGGCGATGCATGTTTTGACTGCTACTTTGCTGAATGAGAAGGATTTTGAACAGTCCATACATACATAGTACGTGATTGTTCGTCTGTCAGATATTCCAAGCAAATATAAAAATCTGATGTGGGCAGCAAATGACTTTCTCTGCAGATTCAAATTCATTTTTTTATTTCATTATGCATTAAATGAAGCCAAAATGAGGAAAATAACATAGATATTCTTCTGATGCTTTATTAAGCATCTTTGTTTCATTTGGCAAATATAAAACTATAAATTCTTCAGCTCCTCAAAATTCCAGTAAACTAAAATATCTCGAGAACGGTTCATCCTACAGTCATGGGGTCAGTTTTATTAGCTTTGCTGTCAAAACTTACCTGAAGAACAAGTGATTAATTAACATATTTCATCAATTTCAGTCATTTATTTCAGATTTTCACTATTAACTTACCTATAAAACAATATCTTTGCAGGACATTTCGCAAAAAAAAAAAGAAATTCCCGAATCATATTAAGATCTAATCAGCATCAAAAGTAATCATCAAGAGACTTAACTAAGTTTTAAAAATTGCATTTAATAGTTTTTTTAACTCCAGTAAAAAATGTCTTCAATTCCTCAATATCAAAAATGTAAATATCTCCAGAATGGTCCATCTTAGAATAATGAGGTAGGTTTTATTCTTTTGGTATAAATTGCGTATAAAATAAGCAGTTATTTGATACATTTGAGCATGTGTAGCTTTTTATTTTAGATCGGAAATTTTAGATTTGTGCGCCATTTCGCAAAAAAAAAAAAAAGTCTGGTTCATTTATCCCGAATTGTACCAAAATCTAATTATCAAAAGGATCACCCACAAGTGACCTATCTGGTAATTTTATGAAATTTAGTCCATTTGTTGAGTTGATACCTACAACTTTTGCAGGCCATTTCGTAAAAAAATGCAGGTTCTTCTTTTTCGAAACCTATCAAAATCTAATCAGCACCAGGGTGTTCCCACCCGTGACTCATGTACCAAATTCTGTGAAATTTGGTCAATTATTTTTTCAATTAGAAAGGATACATGCAATTTTTATTGGCCATTTTGCAAAAAAAAAAAAAAAACGCAGGTTATTTTATCCCGAAATGTACCAAAATCTAATCAGCAACAGGGGCTCCCACCAGTGACATACCAATCAAATTTTATGAAATTTGGTTCATTAGTTTTTGAATTAGAGTGGATACATTCATTTCACAGACTGACTCACAGACACACACACACAAACGTCACGCTAAAAATAGAATTTTCGTATAGTAGAGGTGTTAAAACGTGTAGATCAGTCGAAAACTCCAGTTGCGATTTTCGACATGATTCCCATACTTTCCGTATACGTTACCATGTATTGCAGGGAATGTAAAAATCTGATGTGGGCAACACATGACTTTCCCTGCAGACTCAAATTCATTTATTCTTTATTTCTTCAACAATTCATTATATTGAGTTTAATTGCAAGACAAATTGTGAGTATCCACTCTAACTCAAAAACTAATCTGCCGAATTTCATAAAATTTGGTACATAAGTCACTCGTGTGTAATTCTGGTGCTGATTAGATTTTGGTACGATTTGGGATCAAAGAACCCGCCTTTTTTTGCGAAATTGCTCGAAAAAATTGCTTGTATCCACTCAAGCTTAAATCGTAATAGATCAAATTTTTAAAAACTTGGTACATAAGTCACTTGTGTGTTACTCTAGATTTTGGTACAATTCGAAAAATAAGAACCTGCCTCTTTTGCGAAATGGACCACAGAAAATGAATGTGTCTAGTCTAGTTAAAAAATAAATCTACCACATTTCACAAAATTTGGTGAATACGTCACTTGTGGGTTGTCCTGGTGCTGATCAGATTTTGGTACAATTCAGAAAAATCTGATGTGGGCGGCACATGACTTTCCCTGCGGACTTATATTCACGTTCTCTTTATTTTAATTAAATTTAATTCACTTTTAATTCAATTTAAGTTCTCATTTGATAACTGGACATATTTTCAGAGATGGCGTAGAGAAAATACGAAAAAAAAATTATTTTAGATTTTGGCGATTTTTGTGGGCCATTTTGTAAAAAAAGGCAGGTTATGTTTTTTTTAATCGTACCAAAATCTAATCAGCGCCAGGGTGAATCGTACCAAAATCTAATCAGCACCAGGGTTTTGTGAAATTCGGTTCATTAGTTTTTCAGTTAGAGTGGATTCAAAGTTTTGCGGGCCATTTTGCAAAAAAAGGCGGGTTCTTTTTTTCCGAATCGTACCCAAAACTAATCAGCACCAGATTCGTCCACAAGTTACCTACCAAATTTTATGATATTCGGCCCATTAGTTTTTTATTTAGAGTGGATACAGAATCTGCACAGACAGACACACACAGAGACGTCACGCTAAAAATAGTTTTTTCGTATTCTAGAGCTTTCGAAACGTGTATATCCGTCGAAAACTTGAGTTGCGATTTTCGACATGATTCCAATACTTTCCCTATACATTACCATGTATTGTAGGGAAAGTAAAAAATAAACCTGCCTTTTTTTTTGCAAAATGGTCCACAAGAATTGTCTAAATGTGAAATAAAAGATTACGTATGCTCAAATATATCAATTAAATGCTTGTTCTATACGTAATTTTTGACGATGAAAGAATAAGACATAAGACCAACCCCATTACTCTAAGACTGGCCGTTATCGAGAAATTTTATTTTTTTCGCATGTTCAACAGCCACTTTTGAAAATAGGTTCACTTACACAATGAAAACGAAAAAGGAAGTTAAAGTGCAAATTCAATGAAATATAAATTAATGTTGGGTGATATTTTGTGCAATTAAGCTCAATATAATTAATCATTGAAGAAATAAGGAGAGCGTGAATACGTGAATATGAGTTTGCAGAGAAAGTTATGTGTTGCCCATATCAGATTTTTTTTTATTTGATAATTGCATATTTTTCCAAAGGCGCTGTAACAAAAATGCCAAAAATCTCAAATATATCGAGAACTGTCTGTAAGTTCTAGAGTAATGGAGTTGATCTTATTCTTTTACTCGTTAAAATTACGTATAAAACAAGAATTTAATTGATACACTAGCAAAATACCTGTTGAAAATCAACTGTCTCCAGATAAGCAACCCCTGAATAATTATAAATTTTTGAATAATTCGTGGTTCGCATTCAATCGGCAAATTGAATATTTTGGTGTGCAGAACTCCCTAAAGAAAATATTGGAAAACTTAAATTGCACACTTCTTTTTTTCGAATTATCTACCCGTACACGAATTAAAGCTTCTATCCAACCCTATTTTATCATTTCACCTTTCGAACGTTTTTCTGTGGAGGACACCTATAAATGAACATTTTTGAAAAACTGTGTTCGTCTTGGGTTTTTTATCAGATGATTGGACCATATACAAAATATCAAGCCTCTATCACATTTAAAAGGTAGCGTGTCTCATTTATTAGCAAAATCGAAAATATTATTGAGCAGCACCCCCCTAAAATAGCAAATATTGGAAATCTGAAATTACACACTTTCTTACTTAGTTATCTTACACCTTTCTGGTAGGTCGGACGGTCTGGGTCTCAACAACAACAACACTTTCTTACTTTCAAACTATCCGACAAACCAGCAGACCAAATTTGAAGTCTCTATCCTATTGCGAAGTATGTTTGTTCTATCACTTCATCTTTCGAATGTTTTTCTGTGCAGCACTTTCTTTAATGAACATTTTTGAAAAACCGTATTCATCTTGGGATTTTTATCAAATGATTAACCCATATACAAAATTTCAAGCCTGTATCACATTGTAAAAGAGACGTTTTTATTTGTCCGTCAAATCAGATATTTCATTGAGAGGCATCCCCTACAATAACAAATGTTGGAAAACTGAAATTGCACACTTTCTTCCTTTCCAACTATTTACCCGTACACCAAATTTGAAGTCTCTATCTCATCACGAAGCATACTTTTTTCTATCTCTTCACTTCTCGAACGTTTTGGTGTTTAACACTCACCCCCTTAAATATACATTTTTGAAAAACTCCATTCTTCTTGGGTGTTCTATCAGATGATTTGCCCATATACCAAAAATTAAGCCTCTATTACGCTCTAAAAGGGGCGTTTCTCCTTTAAACTAAAAAAAGAACATTTTGGTTTTGCGGCACCCCCTAAAATAGAAAATATTGATAAACTGAAATTGTACACTTTCTTCCTTCCAAATTATCTACACGTACACCAAATTTGAAATCTCTATTTCATCCCGAAGCATATTATTTTATCAATTCACCTTTCAAACGTTTTCCTCTAGAGCACCCCCCTTAAACGAACATTTTTGAAGAACTATTTTCGTCTTGGATGTTTTCATCAAATGATTAGCCCATATACCAAATTTCAAGCCTCTATCAAATGTTAAAGTATCCGTTTCTTATTTATACGGCAAATCGGATATGTTGGTGTGCGGCACCCCTTAAGTAGAGAATATTGGAAAGCTGAAATTGCACACTTTCTTCCTTTCGAACGATTTACCCATATACCAAATTTGAAGTCTCTATCACATCACGAAGCATATCTATTCTTTCATTTTACCTTTCGAATGCTTTTGTGCGGAGTACAAACCCCCTTAAATAAACATTTTTGAAAATACCATTCTACTTGGATTTTCTATCATATGACTTGTCCGCATACCAAATATGAAGCCTATATTACGTTTTAAAAGGGGCGTTTCTCGAAATTCCAAAAATCGAATATTTTGGTGTGCGACATCCCCTAAAGTAGAAAATATTGGAAAACTGAAATTGTACACTTTCTTCCCTCCAAAGTACTTACCCGTACACCAAATTTGAAATCTCAATCTTATCTCGAAGCAGATTCTCTAACAATTCATCTTTCGAACGTTTTTCTCTAAAGCACCGCCGTAAACGAAAATTTTTGAAGAACTATACTCATCTTACGTGTTTTCATCAAATAATTGGCTCATACACCAAATTTCAAGCCTCTTTTAAATTTTAAAGGAGTCGTTTCTCAATTATTCGGCAAATCGAATATTTTGGTTTTCGGCACCCCCTTAAGTAGAAAATATTGAAAATCTGAAATTTCACACTTTCTTCCTTTCAAACAATTTACCCATACACCAAATTTGACATCTCAATCTTATCTCAAATCATGCTCTTCTATCGTGCTCATGCTCGTAATCATGCTCACTTATCGAAAGTTTTGGTGTGGAGCACCTTCTCTTCAGAACATTTTTGGAAATTGCGATTTTTCCAGGGGTTTTTATCGAACGATTTATCCGTGTACCAAATTGCAAGACTCCATCTATTCGGGAAGTGCCTAAAAAATCATGGCAGACAGACCGACGGATACTTGACAATTAGTATAAATAGACTAGCCGATTACCCGTTGAAAATCAACGTTCTCGCAATAAGCAACCCCCTGAATAATGTAAATTTTAGAATAAGTTGTTTTTCACATTTACTCGGTAAATCGAATATTTTGCTGTGCAGAACCCTTTAAAGAAGAAAATATTGGTAAACTTAAATTGTACACTTCTTCATTTCGATCTACCCATACAGCAAATTAATGTCTATATCTCAACCCGAAACATACTATTTTATCATTTCTCTTTTCGAGCATTTTTATGTAGAGCACACCCACATAAATAGACATTTAGGAAAAACTCTATTCGTCTTGGGGTTTTTATCAGAGGATTGTCCATATACCAAATAACAAACCTCTATCACAGTTAGAAAGATTCGTGCTTCATTTTTGCGGAAAATCGAACATATTGGTTCGAACATCTTGGGTTTTTTTATCAAATGATTAGCCCGAAATACCAAATTTCACGTCGCTATCGCATTATAAAGGAGGCGTGTTTCATTTGAGCGTCAAATCGAATATTTTAGTGTGCGACACCCCCTACAATAGCAAAAGCTGGAACACCGAAATTGCATACTTTCTTCCTTTCCAACAATCTACCCGCACACCAAATATGAAGTTTCTATCTTATCGCGAAGCATGCTTTCTCTATCATTTCACCTTTCGAATGTTTTGTGTGGAGTACCCACCCCCTTAAAAGAACATTTTTGAAAAACTCCATTCTTCTTGGGTTTTCTAGCAGATGATTCACCCATGTACTAAATATCACGTCATCTATCACGTTCCAATAGGGGCGTTTCCCCTTTATTCCGAAAATCGAACATTTTGGTGTAGGGCGCCTCATAAAGTAGAAAATATTGGAAAACTGAAATTGTACACTTTCTTTCTTCTAAATTATCTCCCCGTACACCAAATTTGAAATATCTATCTCACCCCGAAGCATGTTTTTTTATCAATTAACCTTTCATACGTGTTTCTCTGGCCCGGCCACACACTTAGCTACAGTAAACCTTCGGGTCTGTCGTGTGGTCTGGGTTTTCAACGTGTTTCTCTGGAGCACCCTCTAAAACGAATATTTTTGAAGAACTATATTTGTCTTGGTTGTTTCCGTCAAATGATTAGCCCATATACCAAATTACAAGCTTCTATCGAAATTTAAAAGAGGCGTTTCTCATTAATTCGAAAAAATCGAACTTTTTGGTGTGTGGCACCCCCCTAGAATAGCTATTATTGGAAATCTGGAATTGCAGATTTTCTTTCTTTCGAACGATTTACCAATACACCAAATTTAAAGTTTCTATCTCATCGCAAAGCATGCTTTTCTATCATTTCACTTTTCGAACGTTTTGCTGTAGAGCTACCTCTCTATAGAATTTTTCCGAAAAATTCGATTTTTCCAAGGAGTATTATCGAACGATCGACCTGTGTACCAAATTGCAAGTCTCTATCTACTTGGGAAATGCCTAAAAAAAGTGTGACATACTGACAGACGGACAGACAGACGGACACTTGGCAATTAGTATATAAGATTCTTCCTTTCGAACGGTTTACCAGTACACCAAATTTAAAGTCTATCTCATCGCAAAGCATGCTTTTCTATCATTTCACTTTTCGAACGTTTTGGTGTAGGGCTAACTTTCTATAGAACATTTTTGAAAAATTCGATTTTTCCAGGGTTTTTTATCGAACGATCGACCCGTGTACCACATTGCAAGTCTCTATCTACTTGGGAAGTGCCTAAAAAAGCGTGACAGACAGACAGACAGACACTTTTCAATTACTATATGAGATTTGACCATACATAGCCTTTTATTTTTGGCGATTTTTGAGGGCCATTTCGTAAAAAAAGGCGGGTTGTTATTTTCTGAATCGAACCAAAATCTATTCAGCACCAAAGTATCCCACAAGTGACTTACCTACCAAATTTAATGGAATTTAGTCCATTAGTTTCTGAGTTTGAGTGGAAACATACATTGCACAGACAGATACGCACTCAGACGTCATGCTAAAAATAGTTTTTCCCATTCCAGAGGTCCAAAAACGTGTAAATCCGTCGAAAACTCGATTTGCGATTTTCGGCATGAGTCCAATACTTTCCCCATGCATTACCATGTATTGCAGCGAAAGTAAATATCTGATGTGAGCAACACATGACTTTCCCTGCAGATTCAAATAAATTTTGTAATTTTTTATTGCATTACGCATTAAATTCAATTTAATTGCAGAAATAATATGGATAATTTTCTGATATTATATCCAATTCGTTTTTTTATTGCATTTTCCAAAAACTACAATATCCCTAGAACGGTTTATCCTACCGTCATGGTGTCAGATTTAATCTCTTAGTTGTCAAATATTACATGTAGAACAAGTACTTAATTATTAATATATTTCATCAATTTTAGTCATTTATTTCAGAGTTTCACTATCTTTCACATGTGATATTTTATTTTAAATCGAATATATGTAGTAGATTTGTGAGTCATTTCGCAAAAAAAAAAGCAGATTCTTTTTTTCCGAATCGCATCAAAAGCTAACCACTTGTATACCATAAACAACTCTCCCCACAGGCGTCTGGTTGTAAGTAAGAGGGGGAAAGCAAAACACAATTTTGTTTCCGATCAATATTTGCTTTAGTTAAAAATTTCTGGAACTCTATTCATGGTAGCGCAAAAATTTAGGCATCTATGGAAAGCTAGAATTCTATTCATGTGCACTGAGTTCTTCAAATCCGAGTATTATGAAATAAAAAATTCTGATGTGGGCAGCACATGAATTTCCCTGCAGACTTATATTCACGTTCTCTTTATTTTAATTACAATTAATTCACTTTTAATTCAATTTTCGTTCTCATTTCATAACTGGGCTTATTTTCAAAGGTGGCGTAGAGAAAATACGAAAAAACTAAAATATCTCGAGAACGGCTAGTCCTAGTGTAATGGGTTTGATCTTATTCTTTTCTTCGTTAAATATTACGTATTAAACAAGCATTTCATCGATATGTTTGAGCATACGTAGTTTTTATTTTAGATTTTGGCGATTTTTGCGGGCCATTTTGCAAAAAAAGGCAGGTTATTTATTTCCGAATCATACCAAAATCTAATCAGCACCAGGGTAAACTACAGAATTTTGTGAAATTCGGTCCATTAGTTTTTCAGCTAGAGTGGATACAGTCTTTTGCAGGCCATTTCGCAGAAAAGGCGGGTTATTTTATCCCGAAACGTACCCGAAACTAATAAGCACCAAATTCGCCCACAAGTGAATTACCTACGAAATTTTATGAAATTCCGCCAATAAGTTTTTTAGTTAGAGTGGATACAAAATTTGCACAGACAGACACACAGACAGACAGACACACACAGAGACACACACACAGACGTCATGCTAAAAATGGATTTACAGACGCCCACCCACCCACACATATACCTACCAAATTTACCTACCAAATTTTGCGGAATTCGGTCCATTAGTTTTTCAGCTAGAGTGGATACAAGCTTTTGGGGGCCATTTCGCAAAAAAAGGCGGGTTCTTTTATCCTGAATCGTATCCAAAACTAATCAGCACCAGATTGGCCCACAAGTGACTTACCAACCAAATTTTATAAAATTCGGTCAGTTAGTATTTTAGTTAGAGTGGGTACAAAATCTGCACGGACAGACACACAGACACACACACAGACGTCACTCTAAAAATGGTTTTTTCGTATTCTAGAGGTCTTGAAATGTGTAGATTCGTCGAAAACTCGAGTTGCGATTTTCGACATGATTCCAATACTTTTTCTATACATTACCATGTATTGCAGGGAAAGTAAAAACTTGATGTGGGCAGCACATGACTTTCCCTGCAGACGTTTATATTCACGTTCTCTTTATTTATTTTTAAATTTATTTCACTTTTAATTCAATTTTCGTTCTCATTCGGTAACCGGACTTATTATTAAAGGTGGCGTAGAGAAAATACGACAAACTAAAATATCTCGAGAACGGCTAGTCCTAGTGTAATGGGGTTAATCTCTTTCTTTTCGTCGTTAAAAATTACGTATTAAACAAGCATTTAATGGATATATTGGTGTATATCTAGTTCATTAATTTAGATTTTGACGATTTTTGTGGGCCATTTTGCAAAAAAAAGGTAGGTTATTTTATTTCGAATCGTACCAAAATCTAATCAGCACCAGGGTAAGCCACAAGTGACTCATCTACCAAATTTTGTGAAATTCGGTTTATTAGTTTTTCAGTTACAGTGGATACAAACTTTTGCGGGCCATTTCGCAAAAAAAGGCGGGTTCTTTTATCCCGAATCGTACCCAAAACTAATCAGCACCAGAGTCGCCCACAAGTGACATACCTACCAAATTTTATGAAATTCGGTCGATTACTTCTTTAGTTAGAGTGGATACAAAATCTGCACAGACAGACACACAGACAGACACACAGACACACACACAGACGTCACGCTAAAAATGGTTTTTTCGTATTCTAGAGGTCTCGAAACGTGTAGATCCGTCGAAAACTCGAGTTGTGATTTTCGGTATGATTCCAATACTTTCCCTATACATTACCATGTATTGCAGGGAAAGTAAAAATCTGATGTGAGCAGCACATGACTTTCCCTGCAGACTGATATTAACGTTCTCTTTATTTTAATTAAATTTATTTCACTTTTAATTCAATTTTCGTTCTCATTCGATAACCGGACTTATTTTCAAAGGTGGCGTAGGGAAAGTACGAAAAACTAAAATATCTCGAGAACGGCTAGTCCTAGTGTAATGGGGTTGGTCTTCGTCTTAAAAATTTCGTCGTTAAAAATTACGTATTCTTTCCGTCGTTAAAAATTACGTATTAAATCAGCATTTAATGGATATATTTGAGTATACCCAGTTTTTTATTTTAGATTTTGGCAATTTTTGCGGGACATTTTGCAAAAAAAGGCAGGTTATTTTTTTCTGTATCGTACCAAAATCTAATCCGCACCAGGGTGACCCATACGTGCCTCATCTACCGAATTTTGTGAAATTCGGTCCATTAGTTTTTTAGCTACAGTGGATTCAAGCTTTTGCGGGCCATTTTACAAAAAAGGCGGGTTCTTTTATTCCGAATCGTACCGAAAACTAATCAGCACCAGCCCCGCCCACAAGTGATTTACCTACAAAATTTTGTGAAATTCGGTCCATTAGTTTTTTAGTTAGAGTGTATACAAAATCTGCACAGACAGACAGACACACAGACAGACACACAGACTAACAGACAGACAGACACACAGACACACAAACACACAGACACACACACAGACGTCACGCTAAAAATGGTTTTTTCGTATTCTAGAGGTCTCGAAACGTGTAGATCCGTCGAAAACTCGAGTTGCGATTTTCGGCATGATTCCAATACTTTCCCTATACATTACCATGTATTGCAGGGAAAGTAAAAATCTGATGTGGGCAGTTTCCTTATATAATACAATGAATGTACAAATTTTACAGAAGAACAAAAAAATTTGATGCGGGCAGCACATGACTTTCCCTGCAGACTTATATCTACGTTCTCTTTATTTTAATTAAATTTAATTCACTTTTAACTCAATTTTCGTTCTCATTTAGTAACTGGACTTATTTTCAATGTTGGCGTAGAGAAAATACGAAAAAACTAAAATATCTCGAGAACGGCTAGTCCTAGTGTAATGGGGCTGATCTTACTCTTCTCTTCGTTAAAAGTTATGTATAAAACAAGCATTTAATCGATATATTTGAGCATACGTAGTCTTTTATTTTAGATTTTGACAATTTTTGTGGGCCATATTGCAAAAAAAGGTAGATTATTTTTTTCCGAATTGTACCAAAATCTAATCAGCACCAGGGTAAACTACAAGCGACTTATCTACAGAATTTTGTGAAATTCGGTCCATTAGTTTTTCAGCTAGAGTACATACAGTCTTTTGCAGGCCATTTCGCAGAAAAAGGCGGGTTATTTTATCCCGAAACGTACCCGAAACTAATCAGCACCAAATTTGCCCACAAGTGAATTATTACCTACCAAATTTTATGAAATTCCGCCAATTAGTTTTTTAGTTCGAGTGGATACAAAATTTGCACAGACAGACACACACACACAGACACCATGCTAAAAATGGACTTACAGACACCCACCCACCCACACATATGCTTTCACACACACACACTCACACAGACATCACCTCAAAACTGTTCGATTCGTGATCAGGGGTGCTTGAAACGTGCTCTCCCGTCGAAAACTCGAATTCGAATTTTCGACCCCATCACAATACTTTCCTTATACATTATACTATGTATATAAGGAATGTAGTAATTATGTGTATATAAGGAAAGTAATGCAGATTCCCCAGATCCAAATACGCTGATTAATCGAAAAATAACCGAATTTTTGGCCACTTCGCCAAGGGTGGATGTACAACTATATATTTTGGAAAGTCTCAGACTTACCTCCACGAACGCAGTATCAGGAAGAGTCAGATCGAAATATTCATAATAATGTCATCGGATATAAAGGAATAATAAGTTAATTTGCAAGTTCGTGATTTTACCCTAAAATCGGATTTTTTTTCTTTTATTCAAATAATTTTTACTTTCCCATACTATTAATGTAATATAGTATAGTAGAAGTTTTGTTTTCACGATTTTTTTTTTATTATTATTTAAGTATACATTTTGTGAATTTTGGAAATGATTTGTGAAAAATCAACTTTATTTTGTAAATGAGTAAAAGGTTTTTACTCATTATTAAACCATATAAAATTTTATTTTAAAATTTCCATTCAATGGATCTTATTTGTTGCATGTTATATTCATATAGTCATTTGGCGCTACAGGCGTAGCCAAGAATTTGGAAACTTCTTATTATATCCCCCAATCAGATCGTCGAGCCCGTTTTCGTTCAGAGATCTTAATCATGCCTATGGCGTAAACTGAAATGACTTTTTTGTCATAAAACACTTATGACAGTATTTTTAATGGAAGAAATAATCGGAGTATACAAGTTCATTTATAAATCGTGTATTAAATATTTTATAATTATATACACACTATGGTTACATTGTTACATCGCTTTTCTATAGTAACTTGGATAACGAAAACCAGCTGTATTACCTTACCCCCATTCGATTGTCTACAATGGCGTATATTGAAATTCAATTTGGGAGGAGGGGGGGGGCACAGTTTTAAATCTCAATCTCAAGGGATCTAAGTTAGAGGTCTGCCCAAGCTCGGACCTGACCCGGGTTCGGGTCACGTACGATTAAATGCGGGTCGAATTGGTCCTAGTCAAAATAAATAAAAAAAGCAAAAATTAGTTCAAAATTGTAACAGAAAAATTTGAAATTACATATGAAATAAAATTTTCAATTAGCGGATAAAAGTATCCTTATTAAATAATAAAAGTTTGCTCTGTGCGGAGAACACAGATGGGTAAATCAGAACCGGATTTAGATTAATTATAATTTCATATAAAAATTGTAGACTTATTTATACCACGACATTCTGAAGTCAAAATATAAACGGTCTTAGCAACATTCAAATTGTTTGAAACTTCAATAAAACAGAAATTACGTTCTGGCCTGAATGCAGCAAAATAAATAAATATACGACGCCTATTTATCAATTGCCATGTTTCGTAACATCATGTTATCTATAAATTTATTAGGGAAAAAATGCATTCCGAATTTAATTTTTGGAGAAATTATCTTTCGGTTGTAATCGTTGGTCAAGAATGAGTTGCAATTTGTTATATTTTAAAATCGCTTTTGTACTGTGATCACTTTTGTTTGATAGTTTAAACGCTTTTGTACTGTGATCGCTTTTGTTTGATTGTTTAATCGCTTTTATACTGTAATTGCTTTACTAGTGATGAAAATATGAAATCCAATAAGCACAGTTTACTTTAAAATTGAACAAAGGTATTTTATTTTCAATATCTTCTGTGATTTTAATTTCAATTATTAGATTCAGAATGCTTCTAAATTATCAATAAATTACATTCTTAAATTAAAACACAGATCCGTCGACTTCTTTCCGATAACAAAAATCTGATGTGAGCAGCACATGACTTTCCCTGCAGACTTATACTAACGTTCCCTTTATTTTAATTAACTTTATTTCACTTTTAATTCAATTTTCGTTCTCATTCGGTAACCGGACTTATTTTCAAAGATGGCGTAGAGAAAATACTAAAAACTGAGATATTTCGAGAACGGCTAGTCCTAGTGTATTGGGGTTGGTCTTATTCTTTTCGTCGTTAAAAATTACATATTAAACGAGCATTTAATGTATATATTTGAGTATACCTAGTTCTATAGATTAGATTTTGACGATTTTTGCGGGCCATTTTGCAGGTTATTTTTTCCCGAATCGTACCAAAATCTAATCAGCACCAGAGTAACCCAGAAATGACTCATCTACCGAATTTTGTGAAATTCTGCCCATTAGTTTTTCAGTTAGAGTGGATACAAGCTTTTGCGGGCCATTTCGCAAAAATAGGCGGGTTTTTTATCCCGAATCTTACTCAAAACTAATCAGCACCAGACTTGCCTACAAGTGACTTACCTACCAAATTTTGTGATATTCGGTCCATTAGTTTTTTAGTTACAGTGGATACAAAATCTGCACAGACACACAGACAGACAGACAGACACACAGACACACACACATACGTCACGCTAAAAATGGTTTTTTCGTATTCTAAAGGTCTCGAAACGTGTAGATCCGTCGAAAACTAGAGTTGTGATTTTCGGTATGATTCCAATACTTTCCCTATACATTACAGTGTATTGCAGGGAAAGTAAAAATCTGATGTGGGCAGCACATGACTTTCCCTGCAGACTTATATTCACGTTCTATATATTTAAATTAAATTTAATTAATTTTTAATTCAATTTTCGTTCTCATTTGAAAACTGGACTTATTTTCAAAAATGGTGTAGGAAAAATACGAAAAACTAAAATATCTCGAGAACGGCTAGTCCTAGTGTAATGGGGTTGGTATTATTCTTTTCTTCGATAAAAATTACGTATTAAATAATCATTTAATGGCTATATTTGAGCATACGTAGTTCTTAAGTTTAGATTTTGATGATTTTTGAGGGCCATTTTGCAAAAAAAGGGAGGTTATTTTTTTTCGAATTATACCAAAATCTAATCAGCACCAGGGTGGCCTACAAGCGACTTATCTACCAAATTTTGTGAAATTCGGTCCATTAGTTTTTCAGTTAAAGAGGATACAAGCTTTTGAGGGCAATTTTGCAAAAAAAGGCGGGTTCTTTTAACCCGAGTCATACCCAAAACTAATCAGCACCAGATTCGTGCACAAGTGACATACCTACCAAATTTTATGAAATTCGGTCCATTAGTTTTTTAGTTAGAGTGGATACAAAATCTGCACAGACAGACAGACACACAGACACACACACAGACACACACACAGACGTCACGCTAAAAATAGTTTTTTCGTATTCTAGAGGTCTCGAAGCGTGTAGATCCGTCGAAAACTCGAGTTGCGATTTTCGTCATGATTCCAATACTTTCCCTATACATTACCATGTATTGCAGGGAAAGTAAAAATTAAATGAAAATTTATGGGGAGGGGGGGGGGGCACACATGGAGGCTAAAATCTCACAAAACTTTCGGAAGCCCGCTGATGGTGACCTCTACGGCTGAAACTAGAATACGGGGCAATACCTAACTGGATCAATTTTTCATGAAGACGACTTTTTCAACGCTAAGCAAAGCATCATATGTTGTTAAACAAAATAAAACTTATTATAAAAAGAAAAGAATTGAAGCTTAATTTGTTAGTTTTTCTGTCTTTTGCAGGTCGAAGTGTCAGTACATTATAATGTTTTATAGCAATTCCATTCACCATTCACCACTTTTCGTGCGAAAAACACTGTAATGCAAGTTTTCATTAATGAATAAATACCTCCTATTACTCATTCATTACTTAAACCAGAACGGCACGCATAAACTTGTCTTATGAAGATAAATGGACATATTTACATTCCTAATTGACTGCCTAATGATATCACGGGCGGTATTTTGCGGGCTAATTACACTAATTATGGACATACATGTTTAAAATTTGAGTTTAAACTGAACATTTAAAAGCATATTTAAAAGACCGGGATTGAGTGAAATGCTTTGGAAATATATCCAATAAAAATAGATTGATAGGTAGATATAATGGACGTTTATGTATGTAAGATGATTATGCTTCTAAGGGTAATAAACATTTTTGTATGATACATACTTTATGTTTAGTGCAGCTTTGTTTCAAAAGTAATTATATCAGTTTTGCAATATGACACTTTATATTCATTTTAAATATTTCTACATTGCATCATGTTAAAACGAATTATCCGGTGTTTCACAAGTCCTACATAAGCGCCCGACACTTATATAAAACAGATACAGATAACACCACTCAATATTCAAGTAGTCTTTATTGAATTAAAGTCATTCCAGTGATCTGCTTTTTCCCATGTGCAACCATGCTAAATAAAAAAACACGGCGAACCCTAAATAATTTCCTTTGCTGCGCCCTAAATAAATTCCTTTTTTGCGTCCTAAATAAGTTCCTCTGCTGTGTCCTAAATAAGTTCCTTTGTTGCGCCTTAAATATGTTCCTTTGCTGAGCCCTAATTAAGCGTTAGTGTGCTGCAAAGCGTCATGTATGAGCACAAACATCGCATTCTTCTTTGCGTTACATGTTATATATTTTAAATTCGCGAATTTAGATAACCGCTATTCAAAAAGTTAAACTTTTAAATTGCTTGAAATAATCACATGTTATATATTTTAAATTCGCGAATTTAGATAACTGCTATTCAAATAGTTAAATTTCAAATTGCTTGAAATAATCACATGTTATATATTTTAAATTCGCGAATTTATATAACCCCTATTCAAAAAGTTAAACTTTTAAATTGCTTGAAATAATCACTAAATGAAAAATGATGTCGCAAAAAAAGTTTCTTTACCCCAAAAGTTTCTTTACCCCCCAAAAAAGTTTATTTACCCCAGAAGTCAAATTCAAAAAAATAATTGCTATCTATTGCGAGTCATATGTTAGCAGAGTACTTATAATAATATATTTCAATACTAAATATATATATATATATATTTATATATATATATATATATATATATATATATATATATATATATATTTAAAAAAAAAAAAGCAGACGAAATATTTTAAATTCGCAAAGTTAGAAAACCGATGAATTGAATCTACATTTAAAACAGCTGAATTTTTTTTGTCTAGCCAAAATGTCCGCCATTTAAAATCAAAACACCTGTTTTTATATTATCTTACATTCGATTAACGTCTGCCCAGAAGAGAAGATTTTGAAATCATTATCGTCTGAGAATCTGATTTACGTCTGTACCAAATTTCGCCGCTTTTCGCAGATTCTAAAATCCGATACAGATGACAAAGACAGAAACACAGATAGAGAAAAATCATCTTTTATTGTGTAAGACATGCAAAAAGAAAATATATAACGAGATAAAAATCCATGAATAAGTTAATCAAGTAATCTTATTCCTCTATCTATTCATTCTACAGTCTAATTACACGGCATCTTGAAGAACAATATATACAAGGAAATATAAATATTTTATATGTTACTCTCGTCTCATGGTAGGATGAGAAGCGTGCACATTTGCAGTTCTGAAGAGCTAAACATCCTAATTCCGTTTGTAAACACATTTTTAAAAATCTGATGTGGGCAACACATGACTTTCCTTATATAATGCAATGAATTTACTACTTTTACAGTAAAAAAATAGGTTTTTTTTTTATAGTAGATGCTTATATTCTTTCCAAGATATTGAATTTCCGTTAATTAGTCGTCATTTTCATTGATTTAGCGTCATTTTTATCCATTTGGCGAGATTTTCCTTAATTTGATAACATTTAAAACACCAAGTTGCAGATATTCCACCAAATTCGTCGCCAAAATCTTGCCAAGCGTTATAAACTGAGAAATAAGTTATTCTTATAGCAGATAAATGTCTATTGGTGTTCAAATACAAAAGTATTACTCAAAGTATATTTTCTCATGAATGGAACGAGATAGATCCACGAGAATGATGTCACCAAATTTATCGCATGATATTACAAATAAAAAGTGAACAGGTTTTTCAACAGTTAATATATTTTTTTTAATTTATGGGATTTTTTGAAAAATGTATTTAAAAAATGTGCAATATCTCAAAAACGGTGCATGCTAGCGTTCTAAAATTTATGTCAATCGTTTTCTATGGAAAAATTACATAAGAAATGTTTATTTGAGTAACTTTATTAAAGGTTTTGATTTTTTGACGATTTTTTCAAAATTTCACTCGAAAATTTAGGGGGGGGGGGGGAGGTCTGAACATTCGATAACGTTTAAAAACAATAGTCTTCCAGTATTCACGGGTTGCGATTTTTGTACCAAATTTCATTCAAATCGCTCCATTCGTTCGTGAGATATCGTCTCCACAGACTCACTGACACACACACACACACACACACACACATATTTTCACACATGCACAACAAAGACAGACATCACCTCAAAAATGTTCGATTCGTGATCAGGGATGCTTGAAACGTGCTCTTCCGTCGAAAACTCGAATTTGAATTTTCGACCTAGTCACAAATACTTTCCTTATACATTATGCATATAATAAAAGTAAAAGTATGAAATTGTATGAATTTATGCCAAAATGAAAACACTAAAATAGCATAGGATACGCCCGTACTATATTTATTTAGTTTCAACAATCGGATAAATACAGTATATGAGTTTTACAAATATTTACCAAAATGAAAGAGATGGCATATCAAAATTTTAAAATACGAATAATGTTTCGTAATCTTTAAACCCGAAGGCTTTAATTAACATAATCCAATCAAAATGTAATTCCTATAAAATTAATTTTTATACACATTTGCAACACTTTGCAACAAAGTTGAAAAGTGTTTATGACTTTGGTCATTCTATTTGTCTGTCTGTCTGTCCGTTCGCATGATAACTGCCGTAAAAATGACCTTATCAAAATGAAATTTTAGTATGTTGTTCAGACGGTCTGTAGAACATAGAGGAATATAAATTAATAATATCACCCAATTAGTTTTGGATTGAACCCAGGTTGAAAAAGTGAAATGCATTGAAACCTATGGGACCTAATTATTCAAGCATTTTTTAAGCGAAGTCAAAATTCGCGAATGGCTTTGAAAATTATAGCAAATATTCAAATTACCCCATAAAATATATAAAAAAAATTTGAGTAAACTATGTTCGGTAGTTTTTGTAAATGAAAATTAAAATAATAATTACATCCATATTACATGATGCACTTATAAATAAAATATGGCATCAATCTTTTTTTCTAATATCAAAATCGTGATTTTTAAAGTTCTTTCAAATTTATATTTAGTGTTGTATTCGTCCTAAAATCTCTTTATTTTTGCGTATTTTCTATGCTTCTATATTTTGCACCAACGCAGTTACAATATTATTGAGTAAAAATGATCGTCAAATTTTTATTATTTCTACAATGAAGCCTAATTTTATTGTATGCAGAATGTGAACACATCAAGCTGTAAGATGAGTTGTATAAGAATTGCTGAATTTTTTGAAGGCAAAATTATCTGACTCTGGAGTCTGGAATACAGGTGATATGAATGAAATATTCATTGATTTCACATAGAGAAGCAGACGATTTTACAGCATTGCCTTTTTCAAAGAAGTTTTATGCATGGAGATAGAAGGTAATTTTACCTCCATGGTTTTAAGTTTTTAAGCTAAATAAATTATTGTAGTATTATGATAATTTTGAAAATATCACGACTGAATGAAAGGAATGTAATAAAAGTGTGTAAATGAAATATTCACGGCTTTTACATAGAGAGCCAGGCGATTTATATTCCAATGGCGTCATGTGAATAAAGTTCATTTTTTTCCGATTAAGTTTTAAGTTTTTAAATATAATATTTTCAAATATATCGTGTCAATATGGAGTCCATAAGGATGCCGTTTGATGATCACAAATTTAAAATCAAAGTTTGATTTTAAAGTAATTGATAAAAGTCAATTTTGATTTTGAAGTAATTGATGAAAACAAAAATGATATATATACTTGTAAAAAGAATTATTTTTAGAAAATATTTTTTTTGTTTCTTTCTGTGTGATAAACTAATATAATTTCTCGGTAAAATTAGACATGCGACACCGATATGGAGCCTGAATTTTAAAATCTGTGTATGAACACGGTATATATAGCCAGGCTCGGAAATTCACACTTGGATTTAAGATAGGCTGAATAAACGATTGCATAGAGTAAAAATCGCTCAAAATCGTGCTAAAATATAAAACAACTAAAAACCTAATTAGAATAAGAAAAAAAAATCCTTTCCAAGGAGCTTCCTCCCTGTTTCTGAAGTACCTGTGTACGAAATTTCATGACCGTACGACACTTAGATTTCCCGCTACAGACGACATATACACTCTATAACAAAAAAAATTGAAGCACCAAGAAGGAATTGTCCGATTGTGATAAAAATTGGTGGATGTGAAGAACATACATAGAAAAAGAAACGATTGAAATTTCAGAACAATTTAATGATTTAGAGTTTGACCGTATACAAAGGGAGGAAGTGTAAGGCGTTGGTCCAACTCTGGCCTGGATGCAGGATGCCACCAGGCGTGGCATAGACTGATAAAGGTCACGGATGGTGTCCTGCGGAATGTCTTGCCAAATTGTCTCCAACTGTCGGGCTAAATCGTCAACATCCCGGGATTGTTGCAATCGCCTTCCTACAACGTCCCAAATGTGCTCTATAGGAGAGAGATCAGGAGACCTAGCTGGCCGAGGAAATGTGTTGGGTAAGCTTGAAGACAATTCATGAAACCAAATTTTATTCATTTACATGTTCGATCAAAATGTCTTTGCATACGAAATTTCATTACAATCGGAAAACTCCTTCTTGGTGAGTCGATTTTTTTGTTATAGAGTATATATATATGTACTTCTTTCATTATGTAAGAAGATATGCACGTGAAAAATTGCTCATGTATGTATGTATATACAGTGAAACCTGGTAAAGTGATCACCTTGGTATATTGACCACCAGGCTAAAGTGACCACGTTGGTATATTGACCATCAGGCTAAAGTGACCACTTTCCTCAAAGTGTCCATACCATTTTCATATAGTAACCACTGCCATTTTCATAAAGTGACCAGTTTTCACGGTCCCAAGGGTGGTCATTTTAACCAGGTTTCACTGTAATTTGCAATTTCCTTCCATGAACTTGGTGTTAAGAAACCCAATAAAGAATTCTCTATTTTAAATTACTTCCGAAGAAAAATAGCAAGAGTTTTTTCCTTCAATTTTTACTTTCCCTGCAATACATGGTAATGTATAGGGAAAGTATTGGAATCATGCCAAAAATCGCAACTCGAGTTTTCGACGGATCTACACGTTTCGAGACCTCTAGAATACGAAAAAACCATTTTTAGCGTGACGTCTGTGTGTGTCTGTGCAGATTTTGTATCCTCTCTAACTAAAAAACTAATGGTCCGAATTTCACAAAATTTTGTAGGTGAGTCACTTGTGGGCGGGGCTGGTGCTGATTAGTTTTGGGTACGATTCGGAATAAAAGAACCCGCCTTTTTTGTGAAATGGCCCGCAAAAGCTTGTATCCACTGTAGCTGAAAAACTAATGGACCGAATTTCACAAAATTCGGTAGATAAGTCACGTATAGGTCACCCTGGTGCTGATTAGATTTTGGTATGATTCAGAAAAAAATAACCTGCCTTTTTTTGCAGAATGGCCCGCAAAAATCGTCCAAATCTAAACTAAAGAACTACGTATGGTCAAATATATCCATTAAATGCTTGTTTAATACGTAATTTTTAGCGAAGAAAAGAATAAGACCAACCTCATTACATTAAGACTAGCCGTTCTAGAGATATATTAGTTTTTCATATTTTCTCTACGCCACCTTTGAAAATAAATCCGGTTACCGAATGAGAACGAAAATTGAATTAAAAGTGAAATAAATTTAATTAAAATAAAGAGAACGTTAATATAAGTCTGCAGGGAAAGTCATGTGCTGCTCACATCAGATTTTTACTTTCCCTGCAATACATGGTAATGTATAGGGAAAGTATTGGAATCATGTCGAAAATCGCAACTCGAGTTTTCGACGGATCTACACGTTTCGAGTCCTCTAGAATACGAAAAAAACATTTTTAGCGTGACGTCTGTGTGTGTGTCTGTGTGTCTGATTGTCTGTCTGTATGTGTGTCTGTCTGTGTGTCTGTCTGTCTGTGCAGATTTTGTATCCACTGTAACTAAAAAACTAATGAACCGAATATCACAAAATTTGGTAGATAAGTCACTTGTAGGCGATTTTGGTGCTGATTAGTTTTGAGTAAGATTCGGGATAAAAGAACCCGCCTATTTTTGCGAAATGGCCCGCAAAAACTTGTATCCACTCTAACTGAAAAACTAATGGACAGAATTTCACAAAATTCGGTAGATGAGTCATTTCTGGGTTACTCTGGTGCGGATTAAATTTTGGTACGATTCGGGAAAAAATAACCTGCCTTTTTTTTACAAAATGGCCCGTAAAAATCGTCAAAATCTAAACTAAAGAACTATGTATACTCAAATATATACATTAAATACTCGCTTAATATGTAATTTTTAACGACGAAAAGAATAAGACCAACCCCATTACACTAGGGCTAGCCCTTCTCGAGATATTTCAGTTTTTAGTATTTTCTCTACGCCATCTTTGAAAATAAGTCCGGTTACCGAATGAGAACGAAAATTGAATTAAAAGTGAAATAAAGTCTGTGTGTGTGTCTGTGTGTCTGTCTGTGCAGATTTTGTATCCACTGTAACAAAAAAACTAATACACCGAATTTCGCAAAATTTTGTAGTTAAGTCACTTGTGGGCGAGTCTGGTGCTGATTAGCTTTGGGTAGGATTCGGGATAAAAGAACCCGCCTTTTTTTGCAAAATGACCCGCAGAAGCTTGTATCAAATTTAATTTAAATAAAGAGAACGTGGATATAAGTCTGCAGGGAAAGTCATGTGCTGCCCACATCAGATTTTTTTCTTTATCTTGTAAAATTCCTATGACAATATTCGAAGAAAAAGAATAAAATAAACAACCAAATTCAGTGCTTGAACGCATTTTTGAAAGTCCTTCCATGGTTGTAGTCTGCTGCAACATCTCTCTTTTTAATATTTTATACGCTTTACAACTCGTCAATGCTTCATGTAACCTTCTTCTGATGAATATTACTTTGATACTTTAAGAAATCTATTCTTGAATACGTATTTTCACGTGAGTGTTTCTTCACAGTCTGTTGTTCTCGACCGAGTTATTTCCGTAAAACTTTCGGAGAACAATCTTGTTAGGGATTTTCTTAGGGAATATTTTATTCAAATGCAATATTTGCCCCTGGGAGATTTATGAGAAAAATCTAGATTGTGAGAATGAAGAAACTTTACTGACGTGGAATCTGTTTGAAACGGAACCTGTAGGAAACGGAATACTGTAATAAGCGGAAAATATTTTTTAACTCCGTCCAAAAATATAGGAAATTCTTTTTATATATCCCTGTGTTAAAAGGAACCTGCACAACGCGGAAACGGACGGCAATGTAAAATATTTTGCAAATAAAAGAGCCTATTGTAACGAACAGAGAATGTAAGAAACATCCAATTATTTTAGCCATTTATATCGAGAACAATTTTTCACAGAACTTTCTTTTAAATTATATCATGATTTTCTGAAAGCCATTTCAGAACTTGTAAGAATTTTCCGTTCATCAGGGAGATTCTGAAATGCTAGAAATATTAATCAATGCACTATTTTTAACTGAAAGTCGCTATTTTACTAAGAGACTTGTCCAAGAAACCGTGTCGGACTAATTTGAAAGTTCATCTCACATTTTTTTTTAATTTTTACTTTCCTAATGTACATAATGTATAAGGAAAGTATTGTGACGGGATCGAAAATTCGAATTCCAGTTTTCGACGGGAGAGCACGTTTCAAGAATTCCTGATTACGAATCGAACATTTATGAAGTGATGTCTGTGTGTGTGTGAAAGTATGTGTGTGTGTGTGAAAGTACGTGTGTGTGAGTGAAAGTATGTGTGTGTGTGTGTCAGTGAGACTGCGGAGACGATATCTCACGAACGAATGGACCGATTCGAATGAAATTTGGTACAACAATCACAATCCGTGAATACTGGAAGCTTATTGCTTTAAAACACAATCGAATGTACAGAACCCTCCTAAATTTTTGAGTGAAATTTTGAAAAAATCATAAAAAAATCAAAGCCTTTAAAAAAGTTAATCAAATAGACATTTCTTATGTAATTTTTCCTTAGAAAACGATTGACATAAACTTTAGAACGCTAGCATGAACCGTTCTCTAGATATTGCACATTTTTCAAATAAATTTAACAAAAAATCTCATAAATTAAACAAAATATCTTAACTGTTGAGAAACATGCTCACTTTTCATATGTAATATCATGCGATAAATTTCGTGATATCATTCTCGTGTATGTAGCTCGTTCCTTTCATGAGAAAAGATACTTTGAGTAATTCTTTTGTATTTGGACGCCAATAGTTATTTATCTGCTATAAGAATAACTTATTTCTCTGTCCATAACGCTTGGCGAGATTGTGGTGACGAATTTGGCGGAATATCGCCAACTTGGCGATATTTTTAAATGTTGTCGAATTAACGAAAATCTCGCCAAATGGATAAAAATGACGCCAAATGAATGAAAATGACGACTAATTGAAGAAAATTCAATATCTTGGAAAGAATATAAGTATCTACCATAAGAATAACATTTTTTTGTAACTGTAAAAGTAGTAAATTCATTGCATTATTTAAGGAAAGCCATGTGTTGCCCACATCAGATTTTTTCTTTAAATTTTACAAGAAAAATTTTGAAAAATATGTATCGGGGCTCCAAATGGTTACACTTTAAAGAGCTTGAAAAAATAGTACGATTGATACTATTCTTGACAATGTACCCCCCGGCGGGAGATAACTCTCCACTGAAGAGGTGCTAATGACATCACGAACAGAAAAAAAAAATGTATCTCGGCTATTTTTCACAACAATAATTGGAATTATTAAGTCTCGTGATCATTGAGCTATAAATTAACCCTTTTATGAGTGATTATGTCAAATTTTCTATGCTTTCTTTCAAAGCAAAGATCGTCACATGTGTGACATTGACGTTGTAGTCACGTGACAGCTGGGTCACAATGTGACATCATATTTGTGACTTCTATGCGACGTTACGTATTAGTAATTTTGTAACTTCATTGTGACTATATTCTGTGACGTTTCCACAATTTAATTAACACGTAACAATATAACGACATTGCAATGGCAATTACAATGTGAAGTCACAAACAAGTTAATATGCGACGTCACCAACAACCATGAAAATGACCAAAATGACTTCGCTGTGACCTCAATATAACATTGCCGAGACGTACTGCGACGTCCTGTGATGTCCCGAAGTGACAGTGTTGAAGACCCAGACCGTCCGACTCGTCCAGAGGACTAAGAGCAACTATTTGGACGGCCGGCGAAGTGACAGTGTGACGTAAATCCTACGTCACTGTGGAAAAAAAATGCTGTTAGGGTTTGAGTTAAAAAATATAAAATTTCGAATAAATTTCGAAGTTTTCACTCGAATTTAAAATTATTCTGTCTAGTTCAAGACTTTTTGATAACAAAGCGGGATATAAATGTTAGTGAAAATCCATTAATATTTGTGGCTGCTGTTGTGCACATGAGAAATTGAAAACAGGAAGACAGACTGACATCACTCCAAAAATAGCCAAAACGTGCTCAGGAAATTTTAGAACATAAATTGGCATCAAAACCTCGAACTTGAAAATTTTCGTGAAAACAATCTTTTCTCTATTCTACATTACATAGTATGAAAAATAAAAATTCCGTTATTAAGACAGTATAAAACAAGAAAGAACAATCATGCTTAAAGCATTGATTATGAAACACTTTCCAACTTCAATGCAATTTTATTTAAACATCTCTAAAATGCAATACGGTAATATTTTAATTCCGTAATATTTTAACTCGGTAATATTTTAAAATTTTCCTCGGTAATATTTAAAAACTTATCACAATACTACATTAATTTATTATATTTGAAAACTTAAACCTCCATCGAAAAAAATGAACTTCATTTAAATGACGGCATTGACATATAAATTGCCTGGTTTAAACATCTCTAAAATGCGACACATTCCTTGATAATATTTTTAAAATCATCATTATACTACAATTATTTATTATATCTGAAAATTTCATCGAAAGCAACTGAAATTCATTCAAAAGACGTCATAAAAAATATCATGCTCTCTCTATAAAAGCAGCATTTCATTCATTTCATTCATGTCAGTGATTTATTTTATTTAAAAACTTAAGACCATGGAGCTACAAGTAATTCAACTATATGCTCAAAATTTCATCGAAAAAATTGTACTTCTCTCTGTAAAATCACTGAATATTTCATTTATATCAGCTATGCAGACTCCATGAGCTAAATAATTTTGCGTTAAAGAAATACAACAATTCTTATGCAACTCATTCTACATGTTTTGTTGTTTACATTTTACATAAGTGAAAAATAGGCTTCGTTGTAGAAATAATCAAATTTGGATGAGTATTTAAACTCAAATATATTGTAATTGCGTTGTTTGAGTATGTAGATGCAAAGAATTTAAGCAAAAGTAAAGCGGTTTCAGGACGGATACAATACTCAATATGAATTAAAAAGAACTTTAAAAATCACGATATTGAGACAAGATGAATGATATATTTCATTTTCAAGTGTGTCACGTGATCTTTTCATATCATGGTCACGTGATCGCTTCAAATAAGAGGTGTAATTAGTATTTTAATTTTTATTTAAAAAACTACTAAATATATTTTGTTGAAATTTGTTTTATATATTTTAAGGAATAATTTGAAAATTACCTAGAATTTTTGAAGCAAATTGCGAATTTTAAATCCGCTCAAAAAATGTTTGAAAAATTAGGTCCCAAAGGGTTCAATGTATTTCTTTTTTCAACCGGGGTTCAATCCAAAACTAATTGGGTGTTATTATTCATTCATATTCCCATAGGTCCTACAGACCGTCTGAACAACATACTAAAATTTCATTTTGATTAAGTCATTTTTACGGCAGTTATCGTGCTAACGGACAGACAGACAAACAGACAGACAGAATGAATGATCAAAGTCATAAACACTTTTCAACTTTGTTGTAAAGAGTTAAAAATCTTATGTTCGCAGCACATGACTTTCCCTGCAGATTTAAATTCATTTTCTCTTTATGTCTTTAATAATTCCTTAAATTGAGTTTAAATACACAAAATAATAGCCCTATTTATTAACGTTTTACAACAAAGTGTGAAAGTGTTTATGAATTTGTTCATTCTGTCTGTCTGTCTGTCTGTCTGTCCGGTAGCACGATAACTGCCGTTAAAATAGCTTTATCAAAATGAAATTTTTGTATGTTTTTCAGACGGTTTGTGAGACGTATGGGAATATAAAAGAATAATATCACCCAATTCGTTTTTTATTGAACCCGGGTTGAAAGAATGAAATACATTGAACTCTATGAGACCTAATGCTTCACAAATATTTTAAGCAAAATTAAAAATTCACAAATTGGGTCGAAAATTTTAGGAAATATTCAATTTATCCCATGAAATATGTAAAAAAAAAAAATTCATAAAATATGTTAGGTAGTTTTTTAAGTAAAAATTGTTTAATGTAAGGAGAAAAACAAATTCAATTAAATTCTGACTCTCGTTATATCCTCCAGAAAGAAAAAAGATATATAATATATAATAAATATATTTCCAAGAGTTTAATTATTAACACTTTACAACAAAGCTGAAAAGTGTTTATGACTTTTCATTCTCTCTGTCTTTATGTCCGTTAGTACGCTAACTGCCGTAAAAATGATATAATCAAAATGAAATTTTAGTATGTTTTTCAGCCCGTCTGTAGGACCTATGGGAATATAAACGACTAATATCACCCAATTAGTTTGGGATTGAACCCGGATGGAAAATATGTAATACATTGAACCCTATGGGACCTTATTCTTCAAACATTTTTTAAGCGGATTTAAAATTCACAAATTGTTTCGAAAATTTTAGGTAATATTCAAATTATTCCATAAAATATATAAAAAAAATGTCAGCAAAATATATTCAGTAGTTTTTTAAATAAAAATTAAAATATTAATTACACCCCTTATATGAAGCGATCACGTGACCCACTTCAAAATGAAATATGGCATCCATCTTGTCTCAAAATCGTGATTTTTAAAGTTTTTTTTAATTCATATTGAGAGTTGTATCTATCCTAAAACAGCTTTATTTTTGCTTAAATTCTGTGCATCTACATACTGAAACAACGCAATTACAATATATTTGAGTTTAAATGATCATCTAACTTTGTTTATTTCTACAACGAAGCCTACTTTTCACTTATGGAAAAGGTAAACAGCAAAATATGCAGAATGAGTTGTATAAGAATTGCTGCATTTCTTTAACGCAAAATTATTTAACTCATGGAATCTGCAATATAGCTGATATGAATGAAATATTCATTAATTTTACAGAGAGAAGGGCGATTGTTTCGATGAAGTTTTAAGCATAGAGTTTAATTACTTGTAGCTTCATGGTCTCAAGTTTCTAAATAACATAAATTACTATAGTATTGTGATGAATGAAATGAATGCAATGCTGCTTTTATGGAGAGAGCCAGGTGTGTTATATTTTGATGACGTCATTTTAATAAATTTCATTTGTTTTCAATGAAGTTTTCAAATATAATAAATTATTGTGGTACTATGAAATTTTTTAAAACTAACCGAGGAATGTATCGCATTTTAGCGATGTTTAACCAAGCAATTTATATTTCAATGCCTTCATATGAATGAAGTTCATTTTCTTCTATGAAGTTTTAAGTTTTCAAATATAATAAATTAATATAATATTGTGATAATTTTTAAAGTATTACCGAGGAATGTATCGCATTTTAGAGATGTTTAAATAAAATTGCATTGAAGTTGGAAAGTGTTTCATAACCAATGCTTTATGCATAATTGATCTTTCTTGTTGCCTTTCAAGGGGATATGTCTCTTGAACGACTATAAGACATAGTTGTTTTAGGGGGGTTTTATACCTATGTATACGTCTACTCGTATGTATAATATATATTCTTATGAAAAATTACTCAAATGCTGTTACTTTAACTATCTTTTAATGTAAGTTAAAATATTCTTCTCAAAAAATAATCAGAATGAAGCCTTTTCGAAGAATAAACCTTAATGAGATTGATATGCCAAAGTTCCTTAAAAAGAACTTTGAAGACGAAGACAGTAAAAACCCACTTGCGTCAAAAAGAAATTTCAAGTGAAACTTCTTGAAGTCTTAGAGTAGTATTATTCAAGAGTGGGTTGCTTCAGACTTCGGAGATTTTAAAACACAAAATATATCGGGAAAGAAAGAATTTGCAGCATATTAAAAGCAAGGGATAGGACCTTTTCGTATATGCTTTCACGCTCGGCTTGTTTGTGTGATTCCCATTTCCAGATGATATTTTTTTATGAGAAGTCGAAAATAAGGATGAAGTAAAAATGCCTTTCGTATTTCATAACGATGTTTTAGAAAAATACACTATTTGTTTAAATTCATTTCTACTATCCCTAGAATACATAGTAGGGATGTTAAAAAGAGGTTTGATACAGTTTTCATAAAACTTTTTTTTTTCTTTTTTAATGTAAAGTTTATTCAATTAATTGTTTGTTTGGTTGTTCGACCCTGATCGTCTGACCTACCCGAATGTATAAAGTATCTGTTTGGACGGCCGAGATAATTCCTCATAATTTATACCTAAACCTAATGGGAGAGATGATTTGGTTTAATTTTGATTCATTAAATATTACAGAAATTGATATAAAATTGGATTTTTAAAAATAAAAGGTATAGAATTTTTTATCAAATATTATCAATTTCAGGGCTCCAGTTTCTTTTTCTTCAACCCAGACCATCCAGCCAACCCGAAAATATAAGGAATCTGTTTGGACGGATGAAAAGTGCCACCTAGTTTAGACCGAAACCCAATGAGGGAGGCATCCACTGGGACCTTATCCTCCTTCCCATACCCCAACCTCTTGGAAAGACTTATGTACTCACATATTTAACGTGTCCTTTCTCCACGTGAACACGGAGACAGTTTTGGCAGAGCCGGGAATGGAACCCCGATCGTCCGAATGTAATCCCCGCCCACTAACCACTGTGCTATCCTACCCTATTTATATTTATTGTCTAAATTATAAAGTGCACGTTTCTTCCATAAAATAATTGTTGGTAAATTATTAATGTTCAGGCCTAGTTTGGCAATTAGTTAAAATTAACAAGACAGACTGTGACAGTTATGCCTGTATCTACCACGTCCCAGAGACGCATATCTAGTTCATTCTCTTCGGTCTGACTTGGAATATTTTATGACCGACAATAATACAAATTCAGACGATGCTGAGCAATGTCTGCAAACTTGTTAACAAAAATCAACCGTAAGGCTATGTCTCATACACGCCAGTTCAAGCACAGCTCTCGCACGGCCTAAGGCTCTGAATATCTAGGCTGACGCAACGGCCATTTTGACTTCAACCGGTCTAATCAGTTATCGTCTGCTATTACTATTTCAATGGCGCACGCAAGTTACATGTTTGATATTTGGTATTTAATTTAGCTGTAAAGTAGGTGCTTCTGTTCCAATCATTCAAGAAAGTGGTCGAGAATATTTTGATTTCCACGACATCCCGAGAAAAGGACGAGAAGGTAGCCCTCTTTTCGCCATGTACAGTCATCGCTTCCACTGGGAGGCACGATGGCAGCTGTTGCGCTAGCCTGTACATTTAGTGGCCATAGCACGGCCGGTCGGCAGAACTGTCATATTCTCACAGGCCAGATGATTTACAGGCAAGCCACTCTATGCAGAGCTGGGAGGATGCGGTCGGGAATCGGTGGAAGGATGTCCCCACCATAATAGGAGAGGAGATCTACTTCTAGAAGGCACTCCTCCTCTGGAGGACATTTCACCTCCAACAGTTCCTACTCAACTAGGATTTCTACCTCCTCTCCTTCTTTCCTACATCTCTTTCCTTCATTTCCTACCCTCGCAGGTCCCTTCTTATACTTTTCTTTGGCCTGCGCGGATTTCTCTCTTTGTTTCTCATTTAATTCTCGGTAACTGGGGGGATTGTCCCAGTTTTTAAGGTGAGGATTTTAGGCCAGGACCTTAGGTCAGGACCTCAGGACAGGTCAAACCTCAGAACAGATGTTTGCCAGGACCCTTGTGTTCTGGCCACCCAAATCGTGGCTTCTAGCCCAAAGGGCTCTCAGGATGTATTTTTTGCGATTCTGCTAATATTTTCCGCTTTATGGAGTCTTATCCCAGCAGTTTCTTTTATTTTAGTGTATCTACCACCTCAATTGTGGTCCGTCCTATGCTGAGGCCTATGGTCTCATTCTGGTTGCTCCGGTATTGTCCCGGCCTTCTGTTATTTAGGTGTTCTTTCACCCTAGTGGTGGTTTCATAGATTCAGTGCTGCCTGATCCACTCTGCACTTCACCCACAACTAATCCCATTCTCTTTCAGCCCATTTCAAATTTTTCCCTCATGATCATGCTTTAATTCGCTTTGCCACGTCCTCTTTCAGGAAAGAAGTGTGCAGAGTACATGGTAATGGGGCCATCCCTGAAGCCGCAATGTCTGCAGGATACCATCCGGTCCCCCAAGTTCTTGGCTTTGAACAGCCTCGCCCCGGCTTCTCATCATATAATCTTATTCATTTCAGCTTCTTTTTCAGGTTTCAGGCTTCAAGCTGCCTGGTCTGCTGGCCAAGGGGCCACCCTCAAGCTGTAGATCATGAAGCAGTATATAAGTGTTTGCTCCCATGCGAGGGCTGTAGTTTATTTAATAATGTTGGGTTACGTAGGTTTATGTTTATACTTTATTTATTTTATAAGTCAATTCATTATTTCATAAGCTCGCTAGTACCCCCCCTTTTTTATAGCTATCATTATTTTATAGCTCTAAGCTAGTTCATTATTTATTAAGAACCACTGTTAGTACATTAAATCTGCCTAGAAAGGCTAATGCCTACCAGCTTCATTTTCCCCTGTCTCCTTCTCGGCTTACACGCTTCTTCCGCTTCCCGGCAACTATTTCTAGTTAGCATTGAATTACCATCAGTTAGCCTAGCCGCTAGTTATGTTTAGCCATAGTCCCTTCTGTAGTATTTCAAATTAGCTTAATTCCTGCCTTTTCTCCTATTAGTTTATCCTTGGACATATTATCTTTTCTGTTCTTGGATAAGCCTCCGGCAGTGGGTTACTGGTTAGCGCGAAGGCTCTCGTCCTAGGTTCCTACCTCTGTTTTAAGTCTATTATGTGTTCTCTTAAGTCTTCCCTCCTATACTCTTTGCCCTCCCTAATATAAGATCTCTGCGTTACGGAAAGTCTTATCCCTCTCATGGTCAACTCCTAATCCTTTCTCTCGCTGTTTTCTATGTTACGTTTTAGTTTCCCTGCGGAGCTCTCCGCCTCTGTTCTCATTCCTCCGGCCTTTTTTCTGTCCGGCTCTCTTTAGTCTTCTCTCTCTCTCTCTCTCTCTCCTTCTCTTTCTCTCTCTCTCTCTTTCTCTTTTTTCTTAGGTTAAGTTAACCTGGCAGTACAGGTTTAAGCCCGTATTACGACAGAGCCTGTTTAAGTTTTATGCTGCCTCTGCATAACTACCTAGTTGCAGAAAGTCGAAATCCTCTGTAAAGTTATCTAAAATTAAGTAATGTATGCCATTCCGCCTTGGCTCCTTTAGTTCCTATAGGCAGTCACGGCATTCGACGAAGCTATCGATTCCTGCTCTTCTAGGCTACCCATGCACTTATGGAGTTGAAGTGCTTTTTTGGCCAGACTTCCTCACCTAGGGGAAGTTCCCCTGACGTCCACTGAATGTTCCCGGGGCTGTGTGATCTGGGCTTCTGCTTCCCGAGCTAATCCCTGGGGGTGTGATTCTGAGGTCTCTCATTCTATTCTTCGCATTGAGTCCCATCTTGGGTTCTCAGTTGGTTACTATACCACCTGTCCTTTCTTGGACCCCAGGTCCTCTGATTGTGCCCGGAGCCAGGTGACTATGGGCTTCTGTTTCCCGAGCTGATCTTTGGGGGTGTCATTCTGAGGTCTATTCTTGGCATTGATGCCCATCTTAGGTTCTCAATTGGCTACTATACCACTAGTGGGTCTCAGCTCAGCTGTGTCGTCCTTGGACGGCACCCAGTGGTGTGGAGTGAAACCTGTAAACCGAGAGGTAGGTCAGGTCCACACAGTTGTCTCCTAATACCTTAATTACAGTTGAGAAGAAACCAGATTTATTCCTGGGAATAAACCGGGTTTTATGGGAAGGGAATTTTGAAGAAATTGGGAATTTTGAAAGCTTCTAAAAAGTGGGAATTTCTAGTCATTGCATTTTATTTGTGAAAGAAATGCGTATGGCTTAAAACTAATATTTATTTTTTTGAATTAGGATTTATAAATAGCTGAAGAATGGACAGTTGAGAAGAATTTGTTATACCCAAGCAAACTATTTAGATTATGTAACTTTCTTATATAAAAATGAAAGATAATTCCACAAATTCCAGATGGTAATTTACTTTATAAATATTTTAAAACAAAAAACACTCCTAACAATAGAATACTTATTACGAAGTGATTAATTTATTAATATTCATTTAATATTGAAAGATAATGAGAAATCTATATTAGTCCCAATAACATTTTAATAATTTTGTGACTAATGTAATTAGAAAATTTTCATGAAAATATTTGTAATTTTAAATTCTCAAAAATTTCAATATTTCAATATACTTCACCTTTAAACTAATACACATATGTAGTTATTCATGGCGATGAATCTAAATGGCGATTAACCTAAATGACGATCCATCATTAAAGTTTACACTTCGTAATGTGCCGGAGCATATAAGAAACTCTTAAATTAGTTTCTTCAAATACAAGCTTCCAATTCATTCTTCCCAAATTCCTGGTTTATTCCTCAAAATTCCCGGGTTTATTCCCTCTTCTCAGAATTCTCGGGTTTTTGCAACTCTAAATACGAGTTGGGCCCTCCATTTGGAAGCAATAAAAATTATATCGACTAACTGGAATTGTATCAATTCCCATTAGTGAAACTTTATAAATGCATTTAATACACTTTTTTATTAGTTTCAGCATAGCGACAAAAGGTCTTTCTAATACAAAAAGCAACAAGGACGCAACTTATCTAACAAATCTTTAAGAAAGAAATCAACAAGTATCTGAATTGCTTGAAAAATAACACAACTATATTTGAAACGATTATTTTGATTGTTAGCAGACTTATACAGCTTTATGATTCATAAGTTTATAGTTAGTTTTAGTATTTTAAAATAATATGCTGAGCTAATTGTCATTTACACATTGTCAAGTAAATGTATTTTGAAGTGTATCAAATATCCCTAAATCTAGCGCATCAATCCTCCTCATACCATTATAATACTGATACTACGTCCTACTTCAAATTACACCGTTTCATGCCAAGATTTTCTATGTAAAAACAACTGTAAAGATGTGAATATCCTTGCGAGGTTGTAGACGCCCTGTCTCTGTTAGAGTCTTGCTGTCCTATACTATTTAACCCATAGAAATTACATGCAATTAGAAATAATTTATCATAAAATGCAAACTTAATGTAAAAGTCAAAATATTCTCAAGGAGTCCTAAAATTTACAAATCTAAAATAAGAAGAATCTAGTTGAAGAATCCAGAAGAATGTGATTGAGGAATTCCGGAAGAAGCTATAGCTGAATAATCCAGAAGTATCTAGTATAAAAAGCCAGATAAACTACTAGCTGAAGAATTCAAAGGAATAAATATAGTTGAAAAATCTTAAAGAACCAGAATCTACTAGAAAAATCACAACCTACCAGAATCCTTTATGTTTTAGATCTAGGTCATGTGACCACATACCATATTCTGTGCATGTGACTATCCTATCAAGGCTGTAAACGCCTTGTCTCTGTTGGAGCCTTGCTGTCCTATACGAAATTACTTTTTAATCATATATGATGCCATTTATTGGAACATTTTACAATTTTAATGTGTCAAACCACCCTGCGTATCAAATTCCCAATGCGTCTCCTACTGTACGCAGAGAAAGTATTAAAATTTGATAATTTTATTAATAACTGGAATTCAAGTTTTTGGCGAATTTATGCGTTTTAGTTGCACTGAAATACGAATCCATTATTTTTAGCATTGCGGCTGTATGTGTATGCACGTTTGTCAGTCTGTCGGTATAATGTATCCATTCACTCTCGCTCAAAATTGGTCAGAAAAAATTTAACAAATTTTCGCATTTTTAGAATTACTGACCATCGTGTTGATTAAATTCTTATAAAATTCAAAAAATAGATTATTTTGGAAGAACTAATAAAACAATTTACATTACACTTAAAATAAAGCACTTCGTTATTAAGCAGTTTATTTCGAAGACGAAAAACATACTTCTTGGCCGGGATAATTGATGAAGCAATCATTGCATACTCTTTTGCAAAAGAAAATAAAAACATAATGAAGAAAGTGACTGGTTTTATTAAAATTAAATACGCGTACAGCTAGATCATACGCAGGTAATGAAATGATTACAAAATCAAAGCCGCAGGACTCATCAATGGTTAGCAAATGTACATTGAATTTTCAAATTAGTAACTGGTGAAACCCCCCTTGGCGGCAGTTCATGCTTGTATACGTCTAGGTTAGGAGTGATGACGTTTCCTAATGTCATCCTGCGATACATTCTTCAGGCATTCCTCAATTGTTGCTCCAAATCTGCTACATTTCGGAGTGCCCGAATCTGGCGGCCTAGCATGTCCCATGCATGCTCGATTGGGGAAAGATCTGGTGACCTTGCTAGTCAAGGAACAGTATCAACAGCATGGACACAATCCACAGATACGCGAGTCGTATGAGGCGTGGCATTACCTTGTTCGAAAATAGTTCTAGAATGACGTGCCATGAAGGGTAACGCAAACGGCCGCAGGATTTCATCAACATATCGTTGAACTGTTAAAGTTGTATGCAGGATGACTAGGGACCACATGCTGTCGTAAGAGATAGCACCGCATACCATCACACCAAGGGTTATGGCTGTGTGCCTGTGTAAAACACTGATTAAGACCGCTGACCCTGGCACCTTCACACACGTACCCGATGGTTATCTGCTGAAAAACTGAAGCGTGATCCATCGCTGAACACTATGCAATGCCAGTCTGATGGCAGTCATGATGCTCGGCTACGACACCACTCCAAACGTCTCTGTCGATATTGTGGGGTTATAGGCAGACGTCTTAAAGGCCTCCGTGAGCGTAACCACACCTCAGCCAAGCGCCGTGAGATGGTGGAAGGTACCACGGGTGGTATGGAAGAGGCTGTAGCACGTTGGATGGCGGACAATGATGCAGTTGGGCCAGTTCGAGCCTGTTGCAAAATCATCCGATCTTCCTCGCATTTGTGCCACTTGGCCATCCAGAGCCTCCATTCCACCGATGACTTCCTTGCAACAACCAATGCTGCCAGCACCTTTCCACGGCAGTGTCCGTTCAGTGCAGGTGGCAGTCTATTGCTTGGTATGACCAGCCAGCTTCACGCATCCCGGCTATACGACCGCGTTTGAACTCCTCTAATTGCTTATAAGATCTTTGGCAATGTCGTAACGGCATTATTGGCCGTGTCTCCACGGAACTACAAAGCTAACGAGCAAAGACAAACCGCACACATTTTTAACATGTTTTATAGGATGCTAGTTGCGCAGTAGAAACGCGCTATGATCGGAGTTAATGCTCATTGACCTTGCAAATTTAATCAGTTGCATACTTGGTATTAAGGAATTTGCATGCGAAATTTCGAGATGATTGGATTATTTTTTAGGGGTGCTTTTTTTTTTTTTTTTCGCAAAAGAGTGTACAATCTAGAATAACGACGGTACATTGGAAGTAAGGCGCTTAAAATTTCCAATGCATAATTATTATTATTATTTAATTTTAGCCATATAATACAATTTGATAGGGTTTTTAAATATCGTGTGTTGTTTTGCGACTTTGAATTTCTTTTTTTTAACGAAATTTTGATTTGTAACATGATTTCGTTTACTGTTTCGAGGAATATTAGATTTTCCATTTTTTTTTAAATACTAGTAACTCGTATCTTTATGACGTTACCGCGATTCTTTTACGAAATTTATTCATATCAAATCATCATTTTTTAATTTTCTTGATATTTGACTTTTATTTTATTCGAAAAATTTAAATCTATGGTAATGAGACACGGTGGATAGGCACAAGCAGAACAATATATATTTATGTATTGTATTAAATTTCATTTAAACAGTTCTCAAACTTCGAAATTTTCTAACTCGAACATAGCCGGAACTTAGAGTAATACTTAGAGTAATAAGTTTTTGCATATTATCATATTTTGCATATTAGTTTTTGCATCTAAGTAAATTTAAAACTTTGGTTAATCTGGTACTATTTGAAACCGTCTTATACGATGGTACTAATTTCTACAAACAGCTCCATGGTATACCCATGGGAGGTGGTTGTTTCTCTATTCTCGCCGACATTTACCTCAATAAATATGAGGAGGGCACACACATTTTAAACGAATTACTGTTCATACGTTACGTTGACGACATCCTTTTTGCCTGTAAAGAAAAAAATTTTATATTGGATTTTGGATTTTATCCAAAAAGTTTAACTTTAACAGAAACACCATACAACTCTGATGAAAGTCTTAATTTTCTTGATTTATTTCTGTACAAACTTCCTGATAGATCAACTGGATTTCACCTCTACGATAAACGTAGAGATTTTAAATTTGTTATAAATTTCATTGTTCCTTGGTATTCATGCTTGCATAGGAATGTATACAGAAACATAATTTTGAACCAACTTTTGCTAAGCAAAAGAATTAACAGTAATGTTAATGATCGCTACAATAGCGATATTAACTTCCTCCTTGGTGCAATTGCACAAGGCTTTCCGAAGCGTTTTCTGAGTAATATTATATGCAAATTTTATGATATAACCGTAACTGAGAGCTACCACATATATTTGGATGCCGAACCTCCCGCGTGTTGATCACGTTAGGGAGTCTGTGCCATCATTACACAAGTTAAGAATGAGTTCATTCTTATATAATAGATAATGTCTAGCAGATGTATTGGTGCTGGATTCGTCATGGTGGATAGTGGTTATGGTATGGTATCTGCTTTGATCATTAAAATCTATATGTTTGGATTCTTATTGCCTTTAGTTTAATGAGAGTAGACATAGTACTGTTTTTTAAAATACGTGTCTTCTGGGTACTCCACACTTACATGATCTGTAACCTACTTTTTAAAATTTTTTTTTTTTTTTTTTTTTTTTTTTTTTTTTTTTTTGGAATCCTTTTTAAATCCTTTTGAAATTTTGATACTTCGGTATTCATCTTTGTGCAATATATCGGCTACCGGGAGTGTTGTCTAGACGCAAGCTGGCTTAACCGGGGAGTGGGGGTCACAACCCCCCGGCCATACTTTGATATATTGCTTTCTTTCATTTTTATACTTTTCTGGTATGATATTAAAATCCACATTGTAGTGCAGCATAGCGCCTTATTCGTGTGATTTTCTGGAATTTTGTATCTTTCACTCATTTATACATATTTATATATATATATATATATATATATATATATATATATATATATATATATATGTATACACAGGGTGTTGCTTTGAAGGGCGACAAACTCAGAGGGATTGATATTAGACATCAAGAGGAACAAAAATTGCCATAGAACATGATATCGCAAACCACGTTTAGTCAGTAAAAATCGCAAAAATAGACATCGTCCCCACACCACTGTCCCCTCGAAAGTTCAACACAAGTCCAGTGTTAACATCTGGGCAGGGATCCTCGGAGATAATCTGTTGAGACCGTACCTTCTTCCTGAAAGCCTCAATGGCTAAACGTACCTTGTTTTCCTACAGCACGTCCTCCCGGATTTGTTATAGGGTGTATCGGCCGCAGTGCGGCAGAGCATGTGGTTCATGCATGATGGTGCACCAGTACATTTTTCCAGTGTGGTACGTAACCACCTCCATGCTACATATCCCGGGAGGTGGATTGGATCCGTCGGACCTCTTGCTTGGCCTCCACGCTTCCCGTACCTCAATCCCTTGGACTTCTTCTTTTGGGGACACCTTAAATCACTCTTGTATCAGACGCCTGTGGAGACACTGGAGGATATCATAGCACGGATCGTCGTCGCTGCGGCAGACATCGCCAGCATATCCGATATCTTTGAGAGCGTCTGACAATCGCTGTCGGCAGTGCAATGACCTTCGCGGCCGCAGATTCGAACAACTCCTGTAATCATTTCTCATCGTCTCCTTTCTGACATTGAACTATGCTGCACAGGCTGTATTGTAATCATTCTGTCAATTGAATGGGTTTTGTACTTATTTATTTTACTTTCTTATACTTATTTTGTACATATTATTGTACTTTATTTTGTACAGCGCAGGCTGTGTTATAATCATGTTGTCAAGTAAATGGTTTTTCTACTTATTATCGGTCTTTTTGTACCACTCGATGTCACACCCTTCATAAGTATTTTTGTGATTTTCACCGACTAATCGTGGTTTGCGATATTATGTTCTATGACAATTTTTGTTCATCTAGATGTCTAATATCCCCCCTCTGAGTTTGTCGCCACTTCAAGGCAACACCCTGTATATATATATATACATAATAAAAGTCCAATGAAAGAAAAGTGACAAGATGTAACTCGAAAAACCTAACTTTCTAACAAACTCACAAAATAAAAGTATATATCAGCAAATCTTTAAGTAAATGGAAAATAAATACAAATTTCGAATCACCAAATTAAAGAAAATTATAAAAAATTAATGGTATGGAATCGATAAAAGAGAAACAGATGAAATCCAGGCATTAATGCTATACACGTGGACAAGGTCTAAGCCTAAATCATGTATTTGTTCACTTTTTCAAAACTCTTCCTCCAGTCCAAGTGTCCTGTAGAAGCAAACACACAAATGCATGTTTCTGAAGAAATAGATAGATTATATCTATAAACTATACATACATTGACTGCTCAAGGTATACAAACGAAATGAAATTTGCAGATAAAGTTTAGATTTATACTGTGAAAAACTTTATATTTACTTAATGATTAATAACATTCTTCTTACTCTTATCTGACTGATAAAATCTTCTTTCATAGAAACATCAGGTAGCAAGATGAAGCTCCACCCCTCACCATCAGGAGATATGTTTTAACATGGCTCCTGGTGGTCCAGAACCCCCTTATATACACCATTTATGTCCATTGAACGACTATAAGACATAATTGTTTTAAAGGGGTTTTATATCCATATAAACGTTCACTCGTATATATAATATATATTTATATGAAAAATTACTCAAATGCTGTTACTTTAACTATCTTTTAATGTAAGTTAAAATATTCTTCTCAAAAAACAATCAGAATGAGGTCTTTTCGAAGAACAAACCTTAACGAGATTGATATGCCAAAGTTCGTTGAAAAGAACTTAGTGGCGAAGAGAGTAGAAAACTGCTTGCGTCAAAAAAAAAATTTCAAGTGAAACTTCTTGAAGTGTCAGAGTAGCATTTTTCAAAAGTGGGTTGTTTGAGACTTTTGAGATTTTAGAACACAAAATATATTGGTAAAGAAAGGATTTGCAGCATATTAAAAGCAAGGGAAGGTCCTTTTTTTAATATGCTTTCACGCTCGGCTTGCTTGCGTGATTCCCATTTCCAGATGATATTTTTTATAAGGCGAAAATAGGTATGAAGAGAGAGTACCTTTCGTATTTCATATAGATATTTTAGAATATTTTTTTTTAATTCATTTCTACTATCCCTACAATACATAGTAGGGAAGGTAAAAAGAGGTTTGATGCAGTTTTCATAAAGTATTTTTTTTTTTAATGCAAAGTTTATTCAGTTAATATTTGTTTGGTTGACCGACCCAGACAGTCTGACCTACCCGAATGTATGAAGTATCCATTTGGACGGCCGAGATAATTCCACATAATTTAGACCGAAACCCAATGGGAGAGATTAATTAATTTTGAATAATTTTAATAATTTTGATTCATTTAATAATACAGAAATTGATATAAAAATGGATCTTGCCTTGCATTCGTGCACCTTAGTTTCCAGAGTCTTCATTCCGCCTATGAGTTCCTTGTAGCAACCATTGCTGACAGCACCTTTGCATATCAGTGTCCATTCGGTGCAGGTGGCGGCCTATTGCTCGGTATGACCAGCCAGCTTTATGCATCCCGACTTTACGACCACGTTCGAACTCGTCTAATTGCTTATAAGGTCTTTGGCAACGTCGTAACGGTATTCTTGGTTGTTACTCCACGGAACTCAAAGCCAATAACGAGCAAAGATAAATCGTACACATTTTTAACCTGTTTTATAGGATGCTAGTTGCGCAGTCGAAACGAACGCTGTGACCGAAGTTAGTACTCATTGGTCTTGCAAATTTAATCATTTGCATACTTGGTATAAAGGAATTTGCATACGAAATTTCGAGATGATCGGATTATTTTTTAGGGTTGCTTCGTTTTTTTTTTTTGCAAAATGGTGTATATAATCCAGAATAACGGCGGTGCATTTGAAGTAAGACGTTTTCAATTTTCCAACAGATAATTTTTTTTTCAGTTTTAGATATATAATACAATTTGACAGGGTTTTAAAATATCGTATGTTGTTTTGCGACTTCGAATTTTTTTTTTCTTTAAAAGAATTTTGATTTGTAACATAATTCCGTTTACTGTTACGAGAAAAATTAGATTCCAATTTTTTTTAAATACTAGTAACTAGTATCTTTTAACGTTACCGAGATTTTTTCACAAAAGTTATTGATATCATATCATAATATTTGAATTTTGCTGATATTTGATTTTTCTTTTATTCAAAAAATTCAAAACTATGATAATGAGACACGTTGGGTCGGTACGAGCAGAAATTTTAGACTTTTATCCGGCCCGGCCAGACAGTAGCAAGTCCTAAACTCAACATAGTAGAACCTAAACCTGACACTTCGTCAAAATTAAAGTAAATGTTCATTTTTCTAAACACTTAAGAGTTGAAATAAGCAAACTACTTTTATTCATTGTATTAAATTTCATTTAAACAGTTTTCAAATTTTAGAAATTTTCTAACTAGGGCACAGCCTGAACGATCCGATTTTTTAACTCTTTATAACATAGTTGAAAAGTGCTTATGACTTTGTTCATTCTGTCTGTCTGTTTGTCTATCTGTCTGTCTGTCCGTTCGCACGATAACTGCCGTAAAAATGACTTTATCAAAACGAAATTTTAGTATGTTGTTCAGACGGTCAGTGGGACATATGGGAATATAAATGAATAATGCCATACAATTAGTTTTGGATTGAACCTGGATCGAAAAATGAAACACATTGAATCCTATGGGATCTAATTCTTCAAACATTTTTTAAGCAAATTTAAAATTCACAAATTGCTTTGACAATTTTTGAAAATATTCAAATTGTCCCATAAAAAATATGAAAAAAATTTCAGCAAAATGTACGAGTACTTACTGCTATCTATAGGGGCGCTTTGAAACTATTTAACGTTTCGGTTATACAGCGCCAATCCGGGAAATTTTAGATGACACCTCGTATTCGGTAGTTTTTTAAATAAAAATTAAAATATTAATTACCTCCATATTATATGAAGAGATTAAGTGACCCACTTCAAAATAAAATATGGCATCCATCTTGTGTCAAAATCGCGATTTTAAACGTTCTTTTTAATTTATACTTAGTGCTGTATCCGTCCAAGAGCCGCTTTGTTTTTCTTAATTTCTGTGCATCTATATTCTGAAATAACGCAATTACAATATATTTGAGTTCAAATGATTATCAAACTTCGCTTATTTCTACAACGAAGCCCAATTTTTACTAATGGAGAATGTAAACACATCAAGGTGTAAGATGAGTTGTATAAGAATTGCTGAATTTCTTTAACGCAAAATAATTTAGCTCTGGAGTCTGTCATATAGCTTATATGAATGAAACAATTATTGATTTTACATATAGACGCAGACGATTTTATAGCAGAATTGTTCGATTAAGTTTTAAGCATAGAGTTAAATTACTTTTACCTCCATGGTTTTAAGTTTTTAAGTAAAATAAATTATTGTAGTATTGTGATGAATAAAAAGAATGGAATAAAAGTGTATGAATAAAATACTTATTGCTTTTACGTAGGGAGCCAAGCGATTTATATTTCAAGGTCGTCATTTGAATAAAGTTTATTTTCTTTCGTTGAAGTTTTAGGTTTTCAAATATAATCTATATAAATAAAATTAAAATTCTGTCTGTCTGTCTGTTTGTCCCATCATCACGGGAGAACGGCTGAATCGAATCTGATGAAATTTTGTTGGTTGCCTTAAAATAGCTTCACTATTTAGTCCATGTTTATAGTTTCTACGATCAGCAGTTCTCGAGATATTAGTGAAAAACGAAACTTTTGTTTGTCTCATCATCACAGAAGAACGGCTGAACCGAATTTAATGAAATTTGTTGGGCAGTCTTGAACTTGGCCCCCTTAAATGTAGTCCAAGTTTCGAGTTTCTATGACCAGGGTTGTCGAGATATTAATGAAAAACGAAACATTTTCTTAGGAGTTCTACTCTTTAACTCCGTGGTTCCTCTAAACGGAAAGTTTGAAAATCGTTTACTTGCAACGTGAAAGTGAATTAAAATTTTACATCTGAGTTTCGTATGAGATTTTTGCGTTAATAAATCACTTTGTGAAAGTATGAATTATTTGAAACATGAATTTAAATGAAAAATATATCACCATGGTTTATTTTTCACAAGTATTTACTCAACAATGAAAAGTATTAAGAAATCAAAATGATTCTATCTTATATCATATTACTCAGCAACGCAATTAAATTAAATATGTTTATTAATGTTTTTTATGATTTATTCGATTTGAATAATAAATAAATGGATATAAAAATATATCTTATAAATGAACGGTTTGAAATTTTTTTAATAACATTAATTGCTGTCTGCGTACATCACTTTCTTTTATTTTGGCAAAGAGTTTTCAAGCTTATATATTGTGTTTAGCTGATAAACTCATATATATTGTGTTTAGCCATAAATTCATTTAGCAGATTGTTGAAATAGAAAAAGTGTAGAACTGATATGTCTTCTAATACAATTTTAGTGTTTTCATTCAGTATATACAAACGGGATCAAGATGTTTTATTCAGATCTGCATATTCAGAGCTGCGAATTTGGCGAGATATTGCTATGTTGACAACTTTTCTTAAGCGTTGCCAAATTGACGGAAATGTCGCCAAATTGTTAAAAACGACGCAAATCAATGAAATAAAATTTGTTTTGTTAGAAGAGAGTACTGAAGAGATGTTTCGTTAGCATTTGCCTATCAGACCATCCGTCCTACTTAGTAACACATTTAGCGAATATTTAAAATGTCACCAAATTGATGAAAATGTTTGTAAATCCATAAAAATATCTTGAAATTGATAAAATTGCGCTAAATAAATGAAATTAATTCTGTTTTGGTAGAGGATAGTATTGTGATGATGTTTCGTCAATTTGCAGTCAAGTGGGACTGTGAATTCTACAGTCCCACTTGGCGATAAATTTGTCGCTTGTTTTTTTATGTCGCTAAATTGACGAAAATGTCGCCAAACCTTCCATGGAGATAGAATTATACAGATGATATGATTTCCATCAATTCATTTGAAGCAAATGATATCATGTCGTTCAGCAACGGATGTAAATCCAATGCGTTATGCGGCATACGATTTTTATTAAATCTTTTCCGATTTGAATAATAAAGATATGTATATAAATTAAATTTCATTGACATTGCATTTTTGACTGGATAATATCAATTATGGTCTTCAGGTTTAAACATTATTATCATTGATATTTTCGGGGACTGTTGATTCAGGGATTATTGATATTTTCAATTTATTATGCCATTGTTTATTTATGACGAAAATTGTTGAAACTCATATATAGTACTTTGTACGAGTAATCTTCTACAAATGCACGGATATATTTTCTAATCTTCGAGAATATAAGTAGTACAGGTATATTGGCTTATATTTTGATATATATTGTAATCAATTACGACCTTCTGGTATAAAGATTACGGGGATTTTTGATATTTTCAATTTATTACGTTATCTCTTTTATTTTGGCAAATATTTTTGACACTCATATTGCAATACGGGTAATCTTCTACTAACACACTGGCATATTTTCTAATCTGCGACAATATAAGTAGTACGGGGTTGCATATAATGATTCAATTCCTTTTTTCTTTTGTAAATTTGCTTACAAAAGGGGCCAGGATGTTTTATTCTTCAGATCTGCCCGTGAAGATAATTTTGCATAGTGAGAACAGATATTCTTAAACATCTCTTTATGAGCAATAAATTTAATATTTTAATAGAATGTGCACATGATTGCTAATTATAAGTTTTTTTATATAATATTCTCCGTACGAAGAACGGGTATGCTGCTAGTCTATATAAATAAAATTGAAAATCTGTCTGTCTGTCTGTCTGTTTGTTCCATCATCACGGGAGAACGGCTGAACCGAATTTGATGAAATTTTGTGGGTCTCCTTAAAATAGCTTCACTAAAAATTTTGTCCATGTTTGGAGTTTCTACGACCAGCCGTTATGGAGATATTAGTGAAAAATAAAACGTTTGTTTGTCTTATCATCACAGAAGAACGGCTGAACCGATTTAATCAAATTTTGCGGGTAGTCTTAAACTCGGCCCCCTTAAATGTAGTCCAAGTTTCGAGTTTCTATGACCAGGGTTGTCGAGATATTAATGAAAAACGAAACATTTTCTTAGGAGTTCTACTCTTTAACTCCGTGGTTCCTCTAAACGGAAAGTTTGAAAATCGTTTACTTGCAACGTGAAAGTGAATTAAAACCTTATCTCTGAGTTTCGAATGAGATTTTTGTGCTAATTAGTCCCTAGTCCCTTTGTGAAAGTATGAAATATTTGAAACATGAATTTAAATGAAAAATCTATCACCATGCTTTATTTTTCACAAGCTTTTACTCAGCAATGAAAAGTATTAAAAAATCAAAATGATTCTATTTTATATCATGTTGCTCAGAAACGCAATTAAATTAAAGGTGTTTGTTAATGTTTTTAATGGTTTTTTGATTTGAATAATAAATAAATGGATATAAAAATATATCTTATAAATGAACGGTTTAAATTTTTTTTTTAATAACATTAATTGCTGACTGCGTACATCACTTTCAGTTATTTTGGCAAAGAATTTTCAAGCTTATATATTGTGTTTAGCTGATAAACCATTATATTGTGTTTAGCCATATATTCATGTAGCAGATTGTTGAAATAGAAAAAGTGTAGAACTGATATGTCTTCTAATACAATGCTAGTGTTTTATTCAGATCTGCATATTCAGAGCTACGAATTTGGCGAGATATCGCTAACTTGGCAACTTTTCTTAAACGTTGCAAAATTGAAGGAAATGTCGCCAAATTGTTAAAAACGACGCAAATCAATGAAATTAATTTTTTTTTGTTAGAAGAGAGTACTGAAGAGATGTTTCGTTAGCATTTGTCTATCAGACCAACCGTCCTACTTAGTAACACATTTAGCGAATATTTAAAATGTCACCAAATTGATGAAAATGTTTGTAAATCCATAAAAATATCTTGAAATTGATAAAATTGCAATAAATAAATAAAATTAATTGTGTTTTGTTAGAGGATAGTATTGTGATGATGTTTCGTCAATTTGTAGTCAAGTGGGACTGTCAGTTCTACAGTCCCACTTGGCGATAAATTTGGCAATTGTTTAAAATGTCGCTAAATTGACGAAAATGTCCCCAAACCTTCCATGGAGATAGAATTATACAGATGATATGATTTCCATCAATTCATTTGAAGCAAATGATATTATGTCGTTCAGCAACGGATGTAAATCCAATGTGTTATGCGGCATACGATTTTTATTAAATCTTTTCCGATTTTAATAATAAAGATATGTATATAAAATAAATTTCATTGACATTGCATTGTTGACTGGATAATATCAATTACGGTCTTCAGGTTTAAACAGTATTATTATTGATATTTTCGGGGACAGTTGATTCAGGGATTATTGATATTTTCAAGTTAATATGCCCTTGCTTTATTATGTCAAAAATTGTTGAAACTCGTATATAGTTCGTTGTAGGAATAATCTTCTATAAATGCATGGGCATATTTTCTAATCTACCAGAATATATGTAGTACAGGTATATTGGCATATATTTTGATATATATTGGCATATATTGGAATCAAGCACGGCTTTCCGGTATGAAAATTACGGAGATTGTTGATATTTTCAATTTATTACGTCATCAGTTTTATTTTGGGACTTATATTGTAATACGGATAATCTTCTACTAACACACAGCCATATTTTCTGCGACAATATAAGCAGTACGGATATATATATATATATATATATATATATATATATATCCCCATATAATTTTTGTACTTTCATTCTGGCATATATTGGAATCAATTATGGATTTATTGATATTTTCAATTTATACATGTAATCTACTAATACAGGTTATATCTTCTAGTATTCGAGTATATAAGTAGTACGGGTGCCATACAATTTTAGCGCTTTTATTTTATATATATTGATTCAATTACATATTTTTTGTATATTTGCTTTCAAAACGGGCAAGCATGTGTTATTCTTCAGATCTGCCCTTGAAGATAATTTTGCTTAGTGAGAACATATATTCTTAAACTTCTCTTTAAGAGCAAAAAATTTAATATTTTAACAGAATTTGTACAGTAATAGCGAGAACAGACATTCCTTAACATCTTTTTAGAAGCACTATGTTAAATATTTTAGCAGAATATTTTGATTAAAAATGTCATTAATATACTATAGAAATTTGCACATGATTATGAATTATAAGTTTCTTTATATTATATACTCCGTACGAAGAACGGATATGCAGCTTGTAATATATATATAATTGTAAAATAGTATTGGGATAATTTTTAAAATATTACATCTGTATGTATTGAATTTTAGAGATGTTTAAATAAAATTGCAATGTAGTTGAAATCTGTTTCATAATCAATGCTTTATGCATGATTGATCTTTCTTGTTTAAAATTAACATTGGCCCAACACAGCCCAAAGAATGGGACAGGATTTGTATCATGAGTTAGGTGCGAGCTCATCTAGACGTCTGATTATTTTCTCAGCAAATTACCAAGACGTATACTTTCGGGGTTCCTGTGTCAACGACACTCATCCCCACATCGAATATAGCTATATCGGACTATTGAGGTACAGAAATAGCAATTTAGATGATCAGTGTGGTCGCTCCACTCATGTGGGCATGATAATATGATCAGTAGCTCAGCAACTTACATTGAATATTGACCGAATATATACTAATTCCGATAACAAAAATAGAAAAAAATCAAATATTAAAACCAGTATTAATTATATTTAAAACATAACATTCTTGATTTAGATGGTGGAAGATATGTAAAATATGAAATAGAAATTGTATATCTCGATTGTAACAAGATACGCAACCAGAAATTAAAAAGTTACCTAAGAATATTGGAGTACAAACGGAAAAGATTAACATAGACTAATGGTGTTATTAAACGGAACAATTCCTTAGAGCAATTTTTCAGCAACACCATCCACTTCAATAGGAAGAAACCTTGCCGCCGAATTGCCGCAATTCCTTCGTACTCAAGGTCTCAAGGACGGGGTATACGGAGTGCCCAGGAGGGGAAAGGATTCCCCCCTTTAAACTCCGGGCGAAGAGAAAAAAGAAGTACTAAGAAAGAGAAGCATAAGTTAAGAGAGACATCAGAGCTTTGCTTGGGGGGAGGGCGACCGCCGAAGTCGAGCCCCACGCCAAGTCTTGCAGAAGGGAAAGGTATGCTAGAGCCCAAGCAGGCACCTAGCGAGAGTAAAAAGGAAGGAGGGGGATAAGCGCGTTCCGAGGAACGCAGGGCCTTGAACTTGAGACGGGGGGGGGGGGGGGGGGACGGACATAATAAAAAAGGAAAACGGTTCGTCGATAAATCGCGAACTCCCAAATGCTAGGGAGGGCCACGGAGTTAGCAAGAGTTCATAATAAAAGGGGGGAGAGTAGATATAAAACAATGCTAGACGAGCCGTCTCCGCTTAGGAGGCCGAAGAAAAGCATCCATTGTGCGGCGCCCCACCAACGCCCAGGGGCGCTTTCGCGCCTTAGGGTGTGTCGGGTTATACCGCGGGGTACTGTCTAGCGTGGAATTATTTACTCTACTGAGATCTCTGAAAAAATTTTGAGAAAGTTTTTGAATGTAGTCTAAAAAAGGCCTCCTTCGTACTCGGTAATAAAAATTGCTCAATTTCTGAGCAGTGAACCAATCAGAGGACGATAAAATTGGACGTCACTACGTTCCGCCTCCTCATTTGCATTCAAAATGGCAATGGCGTCTGTAATGCAAACACGTCGAAGCAGCTCAATTTTAGAATCTGAAGATGGAAAAAATAATATAACTTCTTCCAAATTACAGACACCTGTGGGATATAAATATCCAAATTATACGAAAAAACACATTAAAGAATGCTTCCTGAAATAGGCGGCACTAAACAGGAAGGGCCTGTAGAAAGGAGGGGCTTACAGTATCAATTGCCGGGCGGAATTGCTAAAGTCTGGAGATGTAAAAATAAGAATAGAACTTTTACTAAATTACAGACACTTGTGGCATATAAAAGATCCAAATTATGCGAAAAGAAAAAAAAACACTAAATAATTCTTCTTGGAATGAACTCGGCGGTATAAGAGAGGAGGGGCGTTTGAGAAAGGCGGGGCCTAAAGTATCATTTTTAGGAGGAATTTTTAAAGTCTGGAGATGGAAAAATAATAATAGAACTTTTAACAAATTACAGACACCTTTAGGATATAAAAGATGCAAATTATACGAAAAACACACCAAAGAATGCTTTCTGAAATGAAATCGGGACAGTAGAGAGAAGGGACCTGTTAAAGAGTAGGAGTGTAAAGAATGATTGACGGGCGGAATTGCCGAAGTTCGGCAATAAACATTGTCCTGTGTAATAACACCATAAGGCTATTATATACTCGATCTGGAGCATCGCGCTATTCTGGTTCAAAACCTGAAATCTGATCTGAATTGGCGAAAAAAGGGGTACCTATTACGAAAACATTATCGCTATTATAGCGCTTTTATATTTATTCAAAATCAAAGAGGCCGTTTTATGATGGCAATTTGCGGTATTGAATAATCATAGTCAACGTTATTATAGTCAATGAATTTTAGAGTATAAATTAATATTTGTAATATCTACAGATAATAGTAGGTCGAATAAGAAAAAAAGAAAGAACGATCTGAAAATGTGATAAAATGTTTGTTATGATCCAAGCGCCGCCATTTTCAATTGTTTGTTAAACAATGTGTCTGATATGTGCTGTCCTCTAGTGGCAGGAAAAACAAAGATCTAAGTAGTCCGTGTTATCGGAACATAACTATCCAATAAGGAATTTCACATGTGTGACAGGCTTTATAACCTTATTTAATGAAACACCGTATTATTGAGTGTTATAAAAATGAGTAACGTTTGGAAGTTTGGAAGTTTTTTAGTTTATAAATTAAGATATTTCAACCTTTCTATTGAAAGAGGTGTTCTACGTTTATATGTGGTTTAGGCACGTAAACTACGTATATCCTAATTTTCCGTAGAATTTCCTTTATATAAGGGGCTTCCTTTCCTTATTTTTCAAAAATATTCTTAAAGATTAAAACAAGAAAGATCAATCATGAATAAAGCATTGATTATGAAACACTTTCCAACTTCAAAGCAATTTTTATATAAACATCTCTAAAATGCGATACATTCCTCGGTAATATTTTTAAAATTATCACAATACTACATTAATTTATATATTTGAAAACTTCATCGAGAAAAAAGAACTTCATTCAAATGACGGCATTGAAATATAAATTGCCTGGTTTAAAAATCTCTAAAATGCGATACATTCCAGGGTAATATTTTTAAAATTATCATAATACTACAATAATTTATTATATTTGAAAACTTCATCGAAAACATATGAACTTCATTCAAATGACGTCTTCGAAATGTAAATCGCCTCTATAAAAAAGCAACATTTCAATCATAAACATTTTTCCAATCGTTTTATTCATAACAATACAATAATAATTTATTCTATTAAAAAATTTGAAAAATTGTTATCTACCATATTTATTTTAAAACGTGAAACCTCTCTTATATGTAAAATAATTAAACTCTTAGAAATTAGGCCTACGGCAGACTGGCAGAGGGTCTACAGACTAACAAGATTAGGTTACTTGGCTGTGAAGGTAGAGGCCTTCAGAGCACGGGGCTTCAAAATCTGCTACCGGTGCCAACAGTTCAATCACTCCTCGGAGAACTGCAGTATGCCACCAAAGTGCCTTAAGTGTGCTGAAGAACACTTCACAAGGGACTGCCAGAGACCTAGGTCTGAGAAGGCTACGTGTGCAAATTGCAATGGAGACCACCCAGCGAACTTCAGGCAATGCCCGAAGAATCCCTGGAACAGAGGAAAGGCACCGGGGTATGCCCCCCCTCCCCAAAATCAGATACCCCCTTGGAGGCAAAAGGCCCTCGGATTAAACTCCCAGGCACCCCCTCAGGGCTCCTCGCACACTGTGCTACAGCTAAATAGATACCAATCTTCAGCACCCACCAGATCGGTGCAAGAGCAGGCCCCCAAACCTTCGTCTTCCAGAGAATTGACTCCGGAAGAAGTAAAACTGGCTACTATAGCCATTATAAAGAGAAAGGAAGCCGAAAAAGCCAGACAGGCGGAACTAGAAGCTAAAATTGTAAATCAATATGCTAAATCAAAAGAAGAAATCAAAACACGTGAAGCCAAAACTAAACGAGTCAGAGAGGAAGAGCTCGCGCAAACCCAGCTGTTAGAAAAAACGGTTGAAAAAAGGCAAAAAACTACTGAGGTCCAAAAGGATACTCACAAAAATGACCAAACCGCGGTTGAGGCTGAGGATATGGAAGCTGAGACTGAACCTGCTGGTAAAACCAATGATAAAAAGATGGATGAAATCCTCAACCTCATCAGAGGATTTATCACCATGTTCGACCTAGATGCAATGAAACACCTGTTGATGCAGTTCGCAGAGCTAATACAAAAAAAGAGTGATCCAATGCAAATGGTCTTTGAGGCTTTTAAATTAATCGCGGATTTTAAAAATAACAGTGAGAATCAAACCCGCCATGGCTAGGTCCCAAAAAGAAAGCTTTAAAATAATATTTTGGAATGCGAACGGCATATCTCCAAGAATAAATGAACTTAGGAGCTACGTAAATGAAAATGATGTAGATGCCCTGTTAATTCAGGAAACTAAAGTTAGAGAGAATAAAAAACTAAATATAGCGAACTATATTGGCTATCACAACCTAAGCTCAAATACAACTGCTAGAAACCCCCATGGAGGAACAGCAATATATATCAAAAGAAATATTCCCCACGAGGAAATAAACAACATAAATCTTCAAGGAGTAGAAAATACTAGCATAAAAATTAAAATAAATAATGTAAACCCATTTATCCTAACTTCAATATATGTCAAAAACATGAGTGGTATAAATGTAGCTGCGCAGCTGGAACTGCTTTTCTCGCGATATCCAAACACAATACTCGCGGGCGACTTCAATGCACACCACCGAGCGTGGGGCAGCAGGAGAGCCAACACACGCGGTACACAGATACACAGATTACTGAACACAACAAACACCAACATCATTGCACCATCGAGACCAACCTGCTTCTCAGGTGCCAACGGCTCATTCATAGACTTCGTCCTAACGAGAAACATAGAATACGCTCACACTATCGATACCCTGGATGAATTCGACTCGGATCATTTACCGGTATTGGTGACATTCGATCTGAACACTCCCCTTCCAGCCTCTCTGGGACAAGAGAGGGTGAACTGGAACGTTTTCAAAAGAGCACTTTTTGAGCCGCACTTGGCAGTACCCAACATTATGAGCACAGCGGATATTGACTCTGCCACACGCACACTCACAACAGAAATCAAGAGAGCTATTGCCTCTGCCACAACACATCGTGAGTCACCAAAAATGCCCACACTTTCCCACCATGTCAAACAATTAGTTAGGCAAAGGAACAGAATGCGTAAGACATGGCAGGCTAATAGAGACCCTACCCTCAAAAGGGAGCTTAACAGACTCACGTGGAAACTCAGGGATAAAATTGTCGCAGAAAAGCAGCAACAGTATAAAGAGTTAATTGAATCCCTTAGCCCGGAAGACGTATCGCTTTGGCAATTCGCTAAAAGACTCAGAAAACCTCAAATCAAACTCCCGCCACTAATAGATGGCGTTAAAATCGCGTACTCAGATGAAGAAAAAGCAGATGCGCTTGCTAGGCATTACGAAAAGCAATTTGAACCAAACCACGATCTAATGTGTCAGGACACCCTAAGAATGGTTAGGCAAACTCTAAACAACTTCAGGAACTCCCCGGTCACGGCTGAGATTAACCCAGCCACCCCGCAAGAGATAATTGATATCATCAAAAACCTTAAAAACCGTAAAAGCCCAGGGCACGACAAAATCAGGAATATCGCGGTCAAAAACTTACCCCTAAATATAATATTTTACTTGACCACCCTAATAAACAAAATACTAAAACTAAATTATTTCCCCAAAGAATGGAAGGAAGCGATAATTATAGCGATCCATAAGCCTGGTGAGGATGCCACAATTCCAGCCAACTACAGACCAATCAGCTTACTACCGACACTTAGTAAAATTACTGAGAAAATAATTCTTAATAGACTGAACACGCACCTTAGTGAGAATGATATTATCATTCCGGAGCAGTTTGGATTTCGGCCAAAACACTCCACCACTCATCAATTGCTGAGAGTGGTAGAGTACATATCTTCTGGACTTAATAGTAAGACACCCACAGCTGCGATTTTTCTTGACATACAAAAAGCATTTGATAAAGTGTGGCACTGTGGATTAGCATACAAATTGATCACTCTAAAAGTCCCTGACGCACTTGTCAAACTTTTAATCTCATACCTAAATAACAGACACTTCCAAGTTAGAGTAAAAGATAACTTGTCTATACCCAAGCTCATTAAAAGTAGTGTACCGCAAGGATCCATCCTGAGCCCGACACTCTTTAACATATATCTAAATGACATCCCCAGGACCCTAGACACGGAGCTGGCACTCTATGCAGACGACAGTGCGATACTTGCAAAACATCCTTACGTCTCAGTAATGACAGCTACAACAACACTTAGACAGACAGCTACAACAACACTTAGACATACTCCAAACATGGTTGGAAAAATGGCGAATAAAATTAAACCCCAATAAATGTCATTGGATTTATTTCTCTAGAAAACGTAAACCTCCGCCGCCTCTGTACATAAACAACCATGCCCTAAAAGCGGAAAAATCTACTAAAGACCTAGGTGTAACGATAGATTCCCACCTAACCTGGAAACAGCACGTAACGAACTTAATCAAAAAAGCGTATATGGCCACAGGAGCCTTATACCCAATGATAGGAAACGGAAATCTAAGTTATCAAAATAAACTCCTAATTTATAAATCGGTCATCCGCCCGGGAATGCTGTATGCAGCACCCGTATGGGGATATGCCTGTAAAACTACTATAGACTTACTAGAGACAAAACAAAACAAAACCCTAAGGATTATAAGGAAAGCTCCTAGATACTTAAGAAACTCGGTAATTAGGAAAGACTTCAAAATATAAACTGTTAGAGCCCAAATTAAAAAGCTAGCGCTTAAATTCTATAAAAATCTGCCATCTGTTCCAAATGAGCTACTATTCAATCTACATGACTATGATCATCGCAAAGCCAAATCACGTAAGAGACCCCGCGCGGTACTTAATATTGAAAATCGGAATTAGGTAAGTCCCAACTTAAATAGTTGATATTAAATTAAAACTCGATCAATGTTTTCTAAAAAATGTTGTTAAACCTTAAACTGCCAAATTGATAGGAAATCCTTAGAACTGCATCAACTCCCCAAAATTACTCAAACTCTAAATGTGCAACAAACTGCCACACTAGGAGCTAAGGCAAATAATAAAAACAGTAAATCAAAAACCTCGAACCTCCAACTATGGGCAAATGAAATAATGTCACAGTATGAAGATAAGAACCACACCTAGAGATTGGAGATTAAAGGCGCTTCGCGCCTGGTGCTCTTTTCTGGACGAAACCCATCACTCTTAGAAAGATGGTTATTATATAATATTTGTCTTTTTTCTTTCTGGAGGATATAGCAAGAGTCAGAATTTAATTGAATTTGTTTTTCTCCCTACATTAAGTAATTTTTATTTAAAAAACTACCTAACATATTTTACTGAATTTTTTTTATATATTTTATGGGATAATTTGAATATTTTCTAAAATTTTCGAAGCAATTTGTGAATTTTAAATTCGCTTGAAAATGTTTGAAAAATTATATCCCATAGGGTTCAATGTATTTCATATTTTTAACCCGGGTTTAATCCAAAACTAAGTGGTGATATTATTCATTTATATTCCCATAGGTCCCACAGACCGTCTGAACAACACACTAAAATTTAATTTTGATTAAGTCATTTTTACGGCAGTTATTGTGCTAACGGACAGACATACAGATAGATAGACAGACAGAATGAACAAAGTCATAAATACTTTTCAACTTTGTTTTAAAGTGTTACAAAATGAAAATAAACTTTATTCAACCCTATTTTTCTCTTTAAAAATCATAATGTAAATACCATAAGATGCGTGTTGGCATATTAGAAACTATTTCCTTACTTTTTATACCCTGCAAATTCTTTCTCTTTAAATATATTATGTTCTTTAGAAAACACCGCAGCTTCAAGTAACTTCTTTTAAAAAATATTATTTGAAACTCCTAGAAGTCTCATCTTATGTTTTTTTTTTATGCAAGTGCTTTTCTACTCTCTCCGTCACTAAGTTTCTGCGCGGAACTTCAGTATTCCAATCTCGTTAGGCCTTGTTCTTCAAAAGAAGTTTTCATTTTGATTGGTTTTTAGAAAGTTGGAAAAAGAACATTTTAACTTGCAATAAAATATATTGTACTTGTTTAAATTTTTATTTTTCTCACAACATTGTATAACTGAAACATTGTATATCAGAACATTTTAACATATGTATTTTAACTCTGTCAGGATCGATTTATGAAATAATTTCCTCAAACATATTTTTCTACCATTTAAAATATGTAATAATGATTTAAATGATTTTTTAATTTTTTTTTAATTTCTTTGAAAGGACTTCCAAAGTTCGTTAGGCACGTATACGAGCGCAGGGACCCAAATTAAAATATTTCTATAATGTCAAAATAATTAACATTTTTATAGTAGTTGTAAGCTTTAATTATTATATTTTAGAATTTTTACAAAATATAGTAAAATACAGTTACTCAAATTTCAGGTTTCTACTCAGATAATATATATATTTGTTTCAAATTTCATATCGTGTTTTAGAAAATATAAAATTGCAGATAACTTCATTCGAAAGTTAGTCGGAATGAACGAAAGTCATGCGACAAACGTGTTTCATTCCAAAGTCGCTCATGGAAGCAGCTTTTCTTTTCTTTGCAGCACAGAAAAATATTGCATTTTGTTCATTAAGAATTCTATTTCCTCGTTGTATAAAATTCGAATCTGCCTCATGACATGCCAATTTCCGACCATGGGCAACCACCCTCTATTTTCAAATTGGACATTTTTTGACACCATACAGTTTCTATTGTGACACCACCCCTTGGAATCTGTTTTGGGAAATTTAGTCCTTCTAGGTAATATTTGTGAGAAATATTTCTGGAAGAGAACGCGTTCAATTTTAAAATTAATTAATCCGCAATTTTCAACCAAATTTATAAGACAATCGAAGGATATATTGTTCAATATAAGATAACATCCTGGGGTAGATTTAAAGTTTTGACTTCCCCTCCCTTTTAACCCCTCACCCGAGGCCTTCGCTATTCATACCGGTAGATAAATTTTACAAGATGCGCGCTGTATTTTGTAAGATCCATATTATTTGTACGTGCATATTGATATGCCCATCGGCTGTACCTAGTATTAGTAAGTACTTGTAGGTGATTGTATGATAGGGTTGTAACGGATTTTTGTAAAATAATTCAGTTTACATATTCATTTATTGAATCTAATTGGGTTAAACACTCCGTTCTAGAAAAGGCGGATACTCGAGAGGGACTACATTAATGAACTTCTAAATCCCTGTTAAATGCACGTTGATCATGCAAAGCTGAGGCAGTGGCATCAATTAAAACAAGTTTCTCGACTTTAAATTTGCCATTCAAAGAAATGATTACTCTGGCAGAAAAAAAAAGGCAAAAACTAGAGATATTAATGCAAATAAAATATTTTGCATTTCTTTTTGCATTAGAAATCTCATTAGTTCTATGTCTTTGAAGCATTCAGCGAAAGAAAGTTAACGAAGTCTTGCGTTATAGGTCGCTGTACAGTTTCTACTGTGCTCCTTTGATTTTTTTCTGAACATTTCTGTGGGGAGCACCCACCTTTACAGAACATTTTTGAAAATCTCGATATTTCTTTCATCTTACGATTAACCTTATATCAAGTTTCAAGTCTATATCTCACTTAAAATAAAGCGTTTTTCGTTTATTCCGCAAATAGAACATTTTGGTATCCGACACCCCGAAAGAAGTAAATATTAGAAAAGTAAATCCTAAAGTAGCAAATACTGAAACACTAAAATTAATCACTTCCTTTCTTTCGAACTACCTATCCATACATCAAATTTGAAGTCTCTATCTCATCACGAAGTATGCTTTTCTATCGTTTCACATATTGAACATTTTGATGTGGAGCACTTTGGTATTGACATTAAATATTTCCTAAACTAAATTTTAAATCGAAAAATGTCTTATATCAGTGTATTCCTCTAATATTTCTCTACAAATGTACCAAATTGTATGTTTTTGTATGCTATAGATTTTGCTGTATGTGACAGAGAAGTACGGGGGACGCGAAATTTGTCAAACAGCGGCGGCGACATCAGCTACATTTTTTAATGTATAGAGAGGAGATATCTGGTCTCGCAGTCATTCCAAAGTGGTCATTCATTCTGCCTCATATTCTGAGACTCGGGCTACACATAAGCACTTCATTCGCTGTAAAATTTCATCAAAATGGATGGCAAAGTTTATGTCAGTTTACCAAATGTCCCGATTTTAGCGAAACAGTTGCAATCACAAACTCTTTGCCGACGCCCAAATGTCCCTTCTTTAAAAAAATTCGTTAACAAAGACCCGTCTCTATTTTTGCAGTGAAAGTTAGTTACATCAGTATGAGGGGAAATAGCAGGTCGTGGTTTGAGATAATAGCCTGAATTTTGCTAATCAAACGGTTTTATACATCAAATTCAAAATTCTAATTATTTTTTTTTCGTATATTAATAAAATCATTTCCTATAACTCAAAATCATATCGAAAGGAAAATATGTTACTATAAATCACAAGCACATTCCATAAAAGGTCGTCTCACAAAATAAAGAAGACGCTCCCTTTGCAGATAGCAGTATCCATGGATTTATTATGCGTTCATCAGCATGGAATAACTAGCAACCAGAAAACTTGCTTTTTTACCGAATTTTGCGGACTTCTATGAGAACTGATAATTTAAGTTCTTTCACATACGCGGTAAAAAGGTCAGAATGTCTTTCTTATTTTGCGGGACGCAACTTTCTAGCAGGTTCTTGCGATTTTCAACTTGGCCTTTACAGATTCGGGAAGCCCGAGATTGATTGTATAGGCCACCTACGTTAAAAGTCTGAAACTGTCAGCTCACTTAGGACATTCGGTAAATATCAAGCTACCATTGCAGTTAAAGGTTATTTCATATACTCATGAGCGCATAATAAGCTTAAAACTTCAACGAAACAAGGTATTACACAAAAGGTATTTTAGCCAACGGCCCTGCTGAAAACACCGGTTCTCGTTAAATCACCGAAGTCAAGCAGCATCGGTCGCGGTTAGCACTTGGGTGGGGACCACCTGAGAACACCGCGTGCTGTTGGCATATTTCGGACGCGGTAGCCTGGTGGTTTGCGCGCTGGATTTGCAAGATGCCACACCTGCCGCCGCGTTCATGCGGAGTACAATCACGTTAAACATGTGGGTCCGTAAGTCCTTCCGAGAGGTTGGTGGTAGAAGAAGGAGGGTACTGTCCCTGTGGATGCCTCCCCCACTGGGTTCCGGTCAAAATTGGGTGGCACTTCTCGGCCGTCCAAACAGTTACCTTACACCTTTCTGGTAGGTCGAGCGGTCTGGGTCTCAACAACAACAAAAGGTATTTTACTCAAATGACATTATCGAAATATAAATCATCTGCCTCTTTAAGCAACATCAATTATTCATTCATATCATTTATATTCCAGACTCCATAGCTAAAACTGCATGAGAAAAAAAATTAGAAATTCTTATACAACTCATCTTACAATCGCTTGATTTGTTTACGTTCTGTGCGCTATAGTTTAGCGATCAAATTAGCTTCTTTGTAGAAATAAAAAAGTTTGATCATTTAAAATAAAATACATTGTAATTGCGTTGGCACAGAATTTAGATGCAAAAATAAAGCGGTTTTATGACGGATGCAACACTAAATATAAATGTAAATGATCTTCAAACATAGTGAACTTTACACAGCGGAAAAATTAGATACCGTATTTTATTTTGAAATAGTCACGTGATCTCATTAAAATATGGGTGCAATTATTATTTCAAATTTTATGTAAAAACTTCCCAACATATTTTGATGAAATTTTTTTTACACATTTTATGTGATAATTTAAATATTTCCTAAAAGTTTATAAGCAATTTCTGAATTTTAACTCCGATTAAAATTGTTTAAAAAATTATGCCCGTAGGGCTCAATGTATTCCATTTTTTCAATCCAGGTTAAATCCGAAACTAATTGGGTGATATTGTTCATTTTTATTCCCTGATATTCCACAGACTGTCTCAACAACATACTAAAATTTCATTTTGATAGAGTCATTTTCACGACAATTATCGTGTTAGGTGACAGACAAAATGACCAAAGTCATATACACTTTCTACTATGTTGGAAAGTGTTAAAAAAATGCATTCTTAACTTATACAATGTATTCAAGTTTGCTCATGGGAAAATTTTCTCAAGGTAAAAAACATGGATAAAATATTTCAGTATTATGAAACGACGTAGAAACCCAATAAGCAATACTTTAATCTTCATGAAAGATTATTGTTGAGAAAGCCAATCCAGTAAGCAGACAAGTGTAAAAGTATATTTTGAAGATCTATTTTGTTTTAAACTTTCTGTTTGAAATATCATTTGTGTTTTTCTATTATGAAAGAATGAAGAAACCTTTTCTGTAGAATAGTTCTTCGAGATTTCAGGAAGTTTCGTCTAAAAATTATTTATCCTGTTAAAGTTTGTGTACTTTTTGCCGCTGTTATTTCCATGTCACTTTGGAAGGTTAGTATGTATTTTAAAAGGTATTTTATTTTGATTGTTTCAAAGAACGTTAGCACAAATTTCTGCTTTCATAAAAATTTATTCATAGAAATCGTATAAATTTAACCTTTGTGGAGAATTATAGATAGGTGACAGAAGTTATCAAATTTAATTTAATTTTTAAAGTTTATGAATTACCGAATTTGGATAAATATCCCAAAAGTCGTCAAATTAGACATATTGAGCCAACTTTGCTGCCAATATATTCAAATGTGTCGCTGATAGATATATATTAGACAGATAGATATATATTAGCAAATATACATTAATATTTTCTTAAAGAGTCCATCTAGTTAATCAATGTTTGATATGCTTGCGAATACATAAAACTGTATAAAATACTACTCTTACTTTATACGATGTACTCAAATTAGCTTGGGTTAAAATTCTTACAAGGTAAATGTCTACTGTAAAATATTTCAGTATCATAAAGAGGCACAACAATGAAATAAATAATGAATATTTTATTTTTCTAAAATATTACCTTGCAGGAAACATAAAACATTGTTTCTACCCATCTCTTTTCCCTTTCTTGAAACTCTCATAAGTATTATTTAGGAATGCAAATCCAGTAAGCAAATCTCAAGATCCACCTGTTTTTTAAAGCCCCTGCACTTCCTTTTGAAATGCTTTTTGATGGTATAAAACATTTCATTGATCGGCCAAGCATCAATAATCTTTTTAGAGGAAGATTGCTTCGAGACATCAGGATGTTTCAGTTAAAATTTATTTTCTCTGTAAAGGTTTTTGTAATATTTTCTGTGTCACATATTTCTATCCACAGAAATTTTGGAAGATCAATCTGAATAAGATTTTTTTTAGAGTGATTTCATTTTGATTTTTCTGTAGAATGTTGGAAGTTTAGTTTGCATGGAAATTTATTAGAAGAAATTATATTTTTATTTAAATCATTTTTATATTTTTAGCAAACAAAGTTATACAGGGATACTAAGAATGTGAGTTTTATATAATCTTTGGTTATGATTTAACTTAATTTTGGTTCGGTTAAGAGAGAGATGGTAATATAAACATTTGTTATGATTTTACTTAATTTATGGTCTAAATTATGTTTTACCTTAAATTAATAACTTCTTATTTGTTTGGTTACGTAGACCAATACTGAGCTAGCTAACAATTTCTGCGATCCTGTAATAGTACAGGATAATACTTCGGTTCGGTTAAGAGAGAGATTGCGAATGAAATTCAGTGTATGCACGTGTGCTTATTGGTTTTGACTTTCCATGTAACGAGTCTAAGTGGAACGTGCTGTTTAAGCCACGTCGGGCGTCTGAGTGATGATCAAGTAAGATGTACTGGCTAAGATATGTACAATCATGATCAACATAATCAAAATTACCTTTTGAAGTGTCTAGACAGCTGATGAATTGGGTAAGAATCTACATTCCGCATTCTATTATTACAAATATTCCAACGTGCATTTGGTCACCAAGTCCCGGATTTATCTAAATATTCATATTCAGTTAATATACGGACATGCGCAACTGTTTACGGACCTCTTTAATGTTACGGTCAGTTGCTGTATCAGTTATGTGTATTGTCAATAAACAGTTTAGATTGAAATATTTAGACTGTGTGTTTTCCTTTGGGCGTAGGGCAACTTTGAATTAAGACAAAAGTTTGTAGTTGCGTCAATATGCATGATTAGTCTTTAAAAAAGCAGCTACATACTTCACGCGATGACACCCAAATAGGTCATGCTTCACAAAAGTTCAAAAACACCTTGTAATAAGAGTTCCGTGACTGTACACATTAGGTCCAACTATAGAAAAGTGACCACGCTTAATCGGTTGAAAGAGATTGCAGCGCGCCTACTGGATAATTTAAAAAAATAGGATAACGAATACGGCGACAAAGAGAAGTAGATTGGAAAGCCAATTACAGACTTATAGAACATTGCATATAACATCGACATTGCAGGAAGGACGGAAACGCGTATATGAAAGGCAATAAATATATGTCAGAAGTCGTATCATCAGATCCTGTAACATGGTGACACCTAAAATGCTTGTCAAAGTACAGTGTCATATTCCATCTTGAATTTAAATGTGCATTGTTGCTGGCGTAGGGCAATGAACAGGTTGTACTTTAGATCCTTGTGTATGCTTGTTTTGTTTATTTTAGAATTCATGAATATGATATAATTCGTCAATTAACATACTGTGACAAATAAATGTTTCTGTGATCATTTTATTATCAACTAGAGCAAATTACCCAACGTTGTTCGAGCATTAAATAAGCGCCCGATACTTAAATAATGCATTTACAAAATCGACTCTTCAAGCGTCTCAATTTCTTTTTCGCTCCAAAACCATAGAAAGCAAAAAATAAAAAAATAAATAATAATAATAATATTAATAATAATATAATAATAATAATAAAAATAATAATAATAATAAAATAATAAATGAAACTATATTTTCTGTAAGAGAGAAAGCATGGCTAAAACCCCACCATGAGTTTACATGGGAATATAAAGGAATATTATCACCCAATTAGTTTCGGATTGAACCCTGGTTGAAAAAGAATTGAACCTCCATGGGATCTAATTTTTCAAACATTTTTTTAAGCGAATTTACCTGTCTGCAATAAATGGCGTTCTGTGTGGATTAATAAAATTTGATATTGTGAGAAAACAATAATACCAGTTACAGCATCCTTATATCTGGGTTACGTTGAAAATATTAATTTAATTATTTCCCTTCCAGGGATAGCACCCTTTCTGAGTAAAAGTGAAATTCGTAATATCTGATTAACAGCTTATGATAACTACGGAACAATGATATCAATTTATTTTCAGTAAAAATAACTTACAGAGTATTCATATCTTTGGATAATAGTGAATATATTTCTTAATGATGTTTTCCAATTTTAGATAAAAGTGTTCGATATCACGAAAAGAATACTTGTTATCGTTCCAAACTATATCGTCTGCGGCATTCACATTTGAATAAAAATTATTTAAAAATGGATTTATAGCGACAAATGTTAACATAGTTTCGTCTTTATTGGGGGGGGGGTCTTTGCACAGAGTAAACCTCAAAATTACAATATTTCAGTATTTAAAAAAATCAATAAATAAAATTTGTACTTTCTTAAATATTCCATTATGAGGAATATAAAACATAATTTCTATCATTCCTTTCCCCTCTTGCAAAACTCAGAATCAATTTTGAATGCGAATTCAGTAAACAGGTGTGAAGTTTCAGTTGTCTTTGAACGTCCCACGGAATCTCCTTTTGAAATAAGTTCCTTTAAAGATCGAACAAACATCAAAACCTTTTTTATGACTATAAGAGAAAATTCACACAAAGTACAAAAAAATAAGAAAATAATATTTTGAACTTTCTACAAAATTCCCTTATATGAATGTAAAACATGATATTTATCATATTTTTTTCAGTAAATTGATTTGAAGATACACTTGACTTTAAACCCTACTTGGCATCTCCTTAAAATACTTTGTTTCAAAAATCGAACGAGCCTCAAAAACCTTTTTTTTAAGAATATTATAAGGAAAATTTCACGCAAAGTATAGACCTCTAAAGTGAAATATTTCAGTATCATAACAGAAAAACAAAAATTCAACAAATAGCATTCTGTCCTTTAAAAATATTCCCTTGTAAGAAATGTAAAACATAATTTCTATCATCTTTTTTCTATCTTGCAAACCTCATATAAGAATTAATTTCGAATGCGAAATCAATAAACAGATTTGAAAATTCAGTGGACTTTAAACGTTCCATTTAAAATAATTTGCTTTAAAGATCGAACAAACGTCAAAAACATTTTTATAAGGATATAAAAGAAAATTCACACCGCATAAACCTATAAGGTAAAATATTTCAGCATCATAAAAAGAGAAGAATTCAAAAAATAATATTTTGTACCTTCTAAAATATTTTTTTATATGATATGTAAAACATAATTTCCGTGATCTTTTTTTCAGTAAATTGATTTGAAGATGCACTTGGCTTTAAAACTTCCACAGCAACTCCTTTTGAAATACTTTGTTTCAAAAATTGAACGATCTTCAAAACATTTTTCTAAGAATATTAGAAGAAAAAATTCACACAAAATAAGGACTTCTAAAGTAAAATATGTTAGTATCATAACAAATGAACAAAAATGCAACAAATAGCATTCTGTTCTTTAAAATATTTCATTATAAGAAATGTAAAACATCATTTCCATCATCCCTTTTCCTTCTTGCATATCTCACCTCTTTTGTAAGAATATTACTTTAAAATTTCAGGAAGTTCAAGTTGTTTTTTCTTCTCTAAGCGTTTCCGTATTCTTTTTGTTTAAAATTTTTTACCAAGAAAAATTTGGAATATCAATCAACACAGGATTTGTTCTTTGAAGTAATTTCATTTTGATCATTATGAGAAAAGTTGACTCAAAGTCTAGTCTGTATGAATATGTTTTCAGACATGCATTTATTAAATATATATATATGTATATATATATATATATATATACATATATATATATATATATATATATATATACATATATATTATATATATATATATATATATATATATATATATATATATATATATATGCTTATATATATATATATATATATAAAGAAATTTTTGTGTATATTTATCAAAAAAGTTATTTATTTTGAGGACTTTTATAAATTTTATCAAAGAAATGTATATGTGTCATCTATCAGCATATAATTTGTTCTTGGTGACATCAGTTTGATTATTTCAAGGAATATTGGTTCAAATTTTATTTTGTGAGATAATTTCTTCGAATAAATGTATATTTTTATCAAACAAAATCTTATATATTTATCAAAGAAATGTATATATTTTTATCCAACAAATTCTTATATATTTTTCAAAGAAATGTATATATTTTTATCAAACAAATTCATTTATATGTATCTTCGAAGAAATGTATATATTTTTATCAAACACACACACACACACACATATATATATATATATATATATTCGTTGAATTATTTCAAGATATTAAGTTTCCTTAGCAAACGTAAAATTTGTAATATTTCGGTAAAGGTTCGTGGCAATTACCAAACAATAATTTCCATTTACTTTTAATTAAAAGTACTTACAAATCACTCAATCGTTGGATGATGGTGAACATATTTGAATTTTGATGTGGATAACATCTATGTTTTGGTTTTCCGCGGCGGAAAACATAGCTTTACAAAAAATGTAAATAATTTGCACGCTTATAAAAAAAAATGAATCTAATAGATAAAAATGTGTAATAATGATAAAAATGATTAACTTGAATAGATAAAAATGATTAACTTGAAAATAAAATCTCAAATGTACTGTATAAGTTTAATTTATATAGCTACCTCAAAGCAAGTTAGTAAAATAATTGGAAATTTTGTGGTGAAGTCTATGATTGGAGTTACAAGATGAAATCGGACGAAAATTAAATGTGCTGTAATGAAAGCGCAAAATTTTAGCTATAATTAGTTATCGAGTATCTTGAAGTGTTTTTAAAACCTGTGAACGAAACAAAGGAGTCTAAAATATCGAACAAACTTATTGAACTTTACTGCAGTTTTATTTTACAAACTGTTATTCACACAAAATACTTTTGGCTCCATCGGACTGACTGGAGTCACGGACGATTTTTTTTTCGATTTGAGATAAAACTATACAATTTCTCGAAAAGGTCACACATTATCGTTTTGTTAGTTATGTCATCTGTTTTTGAATATAAATTTCTTAAGAAAAGTTTTTCCGACAAATTATAACATTATGATTTTATTGAGTAAAAATTCACAAAAGGTAGATATCTAAAGGTAGACATTGGATGACGGAAATAACTTTACAGGAAATGTAAAGCATTATTTCCATCATCCCAAGCAAACCTCATTTAAAAAGAAATTGGAAATGCAAATCCGGCAAACAGATTTGAAGATCTATCTAACTTTAAACCTACCTTAACATCATCAACAGACTGACCAAATTTCAAAAAAGATATTTTATAAGAATATTACTGGAAGATATCAGGACGTTTCGATTAACATTTTTTTTTTCTCTAAACGTTTCGGCGTTCCTTTTGTTTCAAATTTCCTGCCATAGATCTTTGGAGAATCAATCAGCAATGGATTTGTTCTTTAATGTGAATTTATTTTGATTATTTTGAGGAACGCTGGCTGGCAGTTCAGATTGTATAAAAACACATCCGTAGAAATTATTTTTTCAAAAATTTTGAAAATATACATGGCCACGCACGCGTACTATTAACATAGGTTTACTTTCGCTATTGAAACTGCTCTGTTTTGTTTTGCTAATACATTTATTTATAATAATATAAGTAATGTGTTTTTCATAGAAATATGAGAAAAGATTTTGTAATATAAAATTTTCATTTCGTTTATTTATATCTTTTTTCTCAAACGGTTACTGTGTCCGCAGCTAAAGGTCATTTTTTTTATTCGAAAACACCTGCTTATTTCCTTTGTTTCCGCGATCCTCAAAGAAACAGTACCCTGTCTTTCCCAATGCAATCGACTCCACCACCACAGTTTTTAGGCCTTCCCCATAGTGGTTAACTTGCGTCATCCAACAGTACATTCTCCTGTAGTTCCGTGCATGCGGGCATTAACGGAGCAAAGAAAATTCAGAGGAAATACGATTTCCAACTACACAATAGTACAATAAAATAAATTAAAGTCCTCTGTGAAAAAGTCAAAACTTACTCATTTTTACATTAAATTGAATTATTTATTATCATAAAATATGCTTACACATCCAATTTTAGGCATATGACTATAAGATGCAGAAGATTAGAAGTTTGAGTTTATAATCCTAGTTACTTCTTTGTCAACAGTTTTCTTTCTGTCTTCAGACATCTGCGTTCTTCTGATTTCTTCTTCATCGCAGATACCATAGTTTCTTTTGCAGTAAAATAGCCCAAGTTCCGAAAAGGTTCGCCTGTACATTGCAAATAATTAAAATTTTATTATTTTTATTACATTTTGAATTTCATAACTTTGCTTATAAGATCTTTACCACCACTTTCAGATAAACTGTACTATCAACATTTATAATTCACCTTTGAAATACTTAAGACAATCTACGGATAATAAATTTTCTGTTTTGAGGCAGTGTTTTGAAAATAATTAAAAATCTAATGTCTTTTTCTATTTTACTTTTAAAACTGTTTATTCAAAAATTCATAAAATTCTGCTTTCTAACTCAAAATTCGTGTTTTAAATCCGTGGACTGAACACACACACAGTTGGCCGGATGAATTTTATTAATATAGATCATTTGTTTAAATATTTATACTTAACTTTTAGCATGAAGTTTATTGGAGTATTTTCATCATCATCATGGTACTACAGCCCTTGCAGGGCCTTGACCTCCTTTAAGATTTTTGACCATTTCTTTCTATTGGTCGCTTTCCTCTTATACCAAGCAGTGCTAATACCAAGCAATTTCAAATCCTCCTCTACCTGCTCCTTCCATCTGACCCTAGGTCTTCCTCGAGATCTTGATTCCAAAAGCCTTCTAGTGACTCTCCTCTCCTCCATCCTCATCATATGTCCGAGCCATTGAATTATTTTCTTTTCTTATAGTTGTAACAATATTTATCTCTTTATATCTTTCATAAACCTCTTTATTTGTTCTACTCCTCCAATGTCCATTTTCACATATTGCTCCGAAAATTCGCCGCAGAATTTTTCTCTTCCATATTCCCAAAAAATCGGTATCTCTTTTAATTAAAGTCCAAGTCTCTGATACGTATAGAACAATTGGTCTTATTATCACTTTATAGATGAGTATTTTGAGTTTAATATTTACATAGCTTGAACTCAATAGTTTCTGTAAGGCAAAATAACATCAGTTTCCAGCAGAAATTCTTGCACTATTTTCCAGTTTAATCTCATTATTATCAGCAACAAGTGAACATTGGAGTTTTAACTATGATGATTAAAATATGATAACCTTTGAAATAATTCTAAGAGGTAATATTGCAAAAATTATGCCATAAAAATGATGCATGTATCAAAGAAAAGAACTGACAAATTCGAAGACTAGATAAATCTCAAACACATGGCACAAGCAACCAAGCATTTAGAATTCGAGATACACATTAGATAAGGATACAATGAAGTTCCTCCAGATGGCGTAAAATGGGCGTTAGATAGTCCAGTAGTTAAGACACGGGAATTGCACTCGGGGAAACATAATTCTAGTTCTGCTTCTGCCCAAACTATCCAAGTGTTTACACGGAGTGAATGCACGTTAAATTTGTGGGTTGTTGTTGTTGAGACCCAGACCGTCCGACCCACCAAAATGGTGTAAGGTAACTGTTCGGACGGCCGGGAAGTGCTACCCAATTTAGACCGGAAGCCAGTGGGCGAGGCATCCACAGGGACCGTGACCGTACCCCCTTGCCCTACCACCAATCTCTCGGAAGGATTTATAGACCCACATGTTTAACGTGATCGTACTCCGCATGAACACGGAGGCAGTTGTGGCAGCGTGCAAATCCAGCGTAAACCACCAGGCTACCGCGCCTGAAATGTGCCAACAGCACGCGGTGCTCCCAGGTAGTCACCCACCCAAGTACTAACCGCGCCCGATGCTGCTTGACTTCGGTGATCTAACGAGAACCGGTGTTTTCGGCACGGTAGAGCAGTTGGCGTTAAATTTGTGGGTGTAAAAGTTCTTCCGAGAAGTTGGTGTCAGGAGGAGGGGAGTACAGTACCAGGGGATGTCGCCCCCACTGGGTTCGGGGCTACATTGGGTGACACTGTCATTTCCTTCCAAAGAGATACCTTCTTCTTCGACCTAGACGGTTAGCTCTACCCATGGGTGTAAGGTATCTGTTTGGACGGCCGGGAAGTGCCACCAAATTTAGATCGGAAACCAGTGAGGGAGCTATCCACAGGGACCGTACCCTCTATCCTCTACCACCAACATATCGGAAGGACTAACGGTCTTGCATGTTTAACGTGATTGTACTCCGCGTGAACACTGTGATAGTTTGACCAGAGGCGGAAATCGCACTCAGGTAAACCGAGTGCAATTCCGGCGCGCTAATTGCTGGGCTGTCGAGCCCCCAAAGAGATAACTTACACTTTCGGGTTGGTCGGACGGTCTGGGTCGAAGGAATGAAAATGTCGCAAATGATGCAACTCAAACGTCACGTGACTGGAGAACGGGCAGCTAAAGGGTCAGGAGGCTGCCCGTCCTATGCACTTTAGTCAACCAAATTTACAAGGAATGACAAGGGTGATGAACTATCTTCAGGCTCCAAGGAAACTGAAGTTCGTAGTGACTGCTGTAAAAAATGTAAGAATATTTTCCGAAGTCAAAAGAGAATATTTTGAGAATCAGAAGAATATGGACACTACTCTGAGAGAAATTAATGATTGTTATTAATAATATATGTAAAATTGATCATGCAAATATATTTCTGATAAGGAGAGTTTTATCCAAATCGAACCATCGGCCCACGTCTCGAAACTACACCAAGTAAAACATACTATATTTGTGATACATAGTTTTATTGACTACTTTGAAGAAATAACTAAGATTTATAGTGATGGCAGAGTAATACATTTTACATCAGTGGCATCACATCGTTCGTTCCCACATCTTAATGGCTATAATTGCTGTAAATCGGTATTTTGGGAATTTCAATAAATAAAAAAAATTTAAAATAAATAATGTTTTATGAAGAATAATTCTCTTCTTTTAAGGCAATATTTTTGCCTCTGAGCAAATTTTGGGTAGCAGCTGTAAACACTTCAAAATTTAGAAGATGGGTTTTGTGTTTATTTTTCTTAATCACAACATGCCAAAGAACTTGTAATTAAATGTAAGAAATTCAATTAATTTAATTAAATACAAAATTAATCACCACATGAACATCGTAAATTTTGAAATTTAAATCTGCTTAAAAGTATATATTCGTGGTCCATATATATTCGCAAACTTGAAAGGTGTTTCGCGGTAATGAATGCTTGGGAACCGCTTTAATACATGATATTAGTCAGTATATTCTATATTTTTTCGTTTACCTTTTTCTAAATCACCCATACAATTCCCACTCTGGCCGAGACTTCTGAAATGGATTGTATTCAATGGAAAACCGGAGTATTTCTCAACGATCCATCAATTAGTGGAGTAATTGAATCGAACTTTTCCGCCTCCACCCAGATATTATGAATACACGTTTAGCGAAATAATGCAATTCTGACACAATAATCTTCAGGTACAGGCTGATAGAATGATGTATGTACTGTGAAATGTATATTAATTCAATAAGGATCTGGAATTAAATGGTCCGTAGAAATTTGAAAATTGACATAGTCTGTAGATTTTGGCGATTTTTGCGGACCATTTTGTACAAAAGGCAGGCTATTATTTTTAGAATCCTGCTAAAATCAATTCAGCACCAGGATATCCCATAAGTAAGTTATCTACCACATTTTGTGAAATTTCGTCAATTATTTTTTTTAGCTAGAGTGGATACATGAGAATTTTACGGGTCATTTCTAAAAGAAGTCGGGTTCTTTTATCCCGAAACGTACCGAAATCTAATCAGCACCAAGATCACACACAAATAACGACTTACCTATAAAATTATATGACATGTGATCGATAAGTTTATGAGTTTAGAATGTATATATACATTGAACAGTTAAATAGACGCACAAACAGAAGTCACGCTAAATATAGTTTTCACGTGTTCCAGAAGTCTCAAAACGTGTAGATTCTTCAAAAATTCAAGTTGCGATTTTCGGCGCAATTCCAATACTTTCCCTGTACATTACAATATATTGCATGGAAAGTAATAAAAGCTTGGGAACTACTCTAATGCATCCTATCACATGGGAAACTCAATATTGTCCTTCTATATTCCTTTACAAAGTTGCTTATACTTTTCCCACAGGGATTCAAACTTCTGTAATAGATTGTATTCATTGCAAAACCGCAAGCATGCATTTCTCAACAATCCTTCAATTAGTGGAGTAATTGAATCGAACTTCTCCGCCTCCATCCAGATACTATTTGCAGCACATTTGGCGAAACAACATAATACCGACACAATAATCTTCACGTACATGCTGCTAAAATAATGTACGCACTTTGAAATATGAATTATTTCAATAATTAATTATTTGAGAACGGATATGGCAACACTGTTGTTTGGTAAATTTCAATGGTCGTATCATGGGATCTTGAAAATACTTTCCATGTATTTTGAACTGGTTGATTCTTGTAATCACGGTTATCAGCAAGGCTTATAATGTTGAAAGGGATTATTATGTAAGCGTGTATTTTAAAGTGTCTGGTTGTTAAACGACTACATTTTGACATTTTGACATCTCCTATGTATTTCGATTATATGAATGGTATGTTTAAGTTGCTGCCAAGAATCTAGTTAGTTGTGATAATGCTGGAATGCTATTTTGAAACAAAAATATTGTCTATTAAAACAATGCCTGTCTGTGTTCAACTACAACTTTTGGTGCAAATTACTTCATGATAAGTACCGAAATATTGAGGAGCGATTATTTTAAAATAGATTTAATTTTTTAGTCATTTAACGTTGAGGAAAAATTTTGAGCAGTTTTTTCTTTTTTCATACCAATCTGCTCGTAAACATCGGAAAAATATTACAGAGTTTCAATTTTAATGCCATAATACCGTTCGGAGATTAATTATTAAACTGATCTTTAACAGATGGTTACTGGGACCGAGTATTAACCAATCCCCGTGACAACCTGTTGCGGTTCGCGCCACTTCGAGGAGGACGGCAAGGTGATATATATATTCGTAACCCAACAAGAACACTAGCGGGGGAGCAAGAGTCGGCGGTATCATTTCCCGGACAGGGTGAAGGCTTCCCATTAAGTTAAGACCCAGTTGCTGACGGATCTAGAAACAGGTCATGAAGGGGTTGTTCCTTTCCGCCACATGGAAGCGTTTGATTCAAGGACCAATCCACGTTAACAGCTGACCTATCCACACATTTATCTCCCCTCAGGAAAGGTGGATCAGGGCTATGAGGCAGTCAAGTTTCGTACACCGCCACTTCGTGACGAGCCCCTGTGGGGTATGAAACAGGGGCAATGGATCGACCTCTCTTCTGACTCTTCTTTCCGCTAGCAATATGCTTTCATTGTTGCGTTTCACTGCTGGTTGGCATCTGGTCAGATGTACATTGAAGACAAATAGCAAATATTATGCCTTTATCTGCAGGGGCTAAGCTATCCCCTTAATTGTTGAGATGGATCTACAAAAGCGAATGCTACCATGGAATGCAACAATGCAAATTTTATACATATAAATTTAAAAACGATGTTAGTCCCTAACGAATGGCATATTTGAATGTGATCTACTATGAACGATGCACAAATTATGAGGAGTGAATCTTTTCGTAGATGAATCATCATATACTGCCTTACTGTTCAAACAATGTCTAGCTGAGCACCACATGATTGCATTGGATCATCTTTCAGATTAATTTAGTTTATTACTGTTGTTGTTTATTCACCAGTGCTGAAGACATGATCTTAATTGCAACCAAGCACCTGAATTCGGGTTGAAGGAAAATATATTTCAAGTACGAATCTCTACAGCTAAAATGATAGTTGGCGCATGCGAATGACTAATCTTCAAATAGAAAAAAAAGTGTGAAATGTGGAAAAAAATGAAGGAGAGGGGGGAGGTATGGCAAAATCGAGCTAGTTTCTTCGTGAGTCGGTCTGTCATGTATGCATATGTTGAGGTTGCAGTTTGTTTCTTTAACTGAATATGGTAACTTTTACGTCTGTTTCTCAACTCTTAACTTTTGGACATGTGTGTACACTTAAAAACTTTCACAGAGCTACAAATATTTATTTATTGTTTATATATGTCACTTTCAGTTTTAAGGTATAAGCATTACAAATATAAAAATGTGAAATCTACTCTGGTTGTTAACGAAACAGATCAACCGTCTCTAGTAGTTAATGTTCGCAAATGAAAAGGAAGAAAATATAATATATATAGCGTTATATAAAGGGAATTCTAGATCTCAAACTACTTTAACATACAGCTTTAACTGTTATTTTACGGCCAAAAGTATATCCTACCGACTCGAAATCTGCGAGTTATTTGAGAAATTAAGTTATGCTTTTGCACGAGTTCTTGGCATTTGTAATCCAATTGTCGAAATGGAATAACTGCAACCCAAACACGGTAATACGAAAATATGGGCTTAGGCGTATATATGGGCTATGCGAATAAGTATATATTATCTGGATATAATGAAAGATTTCGTAAATTATGTGGCAAAACCAAATTTTACTGTGGAGTTGTAATACCAGGAATTATTTCGTTGCAGTTTAAATGGATTGAATTTTGTAATCACGGTTATTGTCAAATATAATAATTATAAATATCATTGTTATATTAATGCATATTGAATTATTTGACTTAATATAATATTTCCTGAACAATTGCGAAACGCTTCGTAACTACTTTTCAACTAGTATTTATTTTCACATATTATTGAACGCCATTGTCATGCTGACGTGTTTTTGTCAATGAATTAATTATTCTGAAATATTAATATTATATTCCATTTATTATGACCATGAATGATTTAAAACATACCTAGTAGGATATGTTTATTTCGAGATTAAAGCGTCAAAAAACATTAACTATAAAATTGCAAGTTTCGAGATAATAAGTTTTATATAGTGCAATGAACATTTATAACACAAAAAGGCTGTACTATGCCTTAAGGCAAATTAAGATTTATCTAGAAAAAGTTATCTACACAACCTTAATATTAATTAATTATTACAGAACTATCAAATGATCCAATAATAAATGTTGGAAAATATCACTTAAAATTATAACTAATTATAATTAACATCTTATAATGTGTAACTATTTCTGTTTGCTTATATTGAGTACAAAAATTCCCTGATTAGCGAGATTAATTGATTACGTGAGAACGCTTAGCGAATTTAATAATAAATATAAAACATCCTGACGTGTCTCAAGCATTTAATAACCATCTTTTTTAAATGCATTTTTAACACAATTTAACATACAGTAGAATAAAAACAAGGGATAATTAACTGGTTTGGGGCCCCATTCGACTTTCTGATACCAGAATTCCATTTTAAATAACTTGTTTTGTGGTTGTTGTTCTTTCTTTTTAAACATTTTACAAGAAAAAATTAAAATATCTGTATTGTTGGTCCAAATGATCATAATTATAGTATATTACCCTTCCTTTAAAAAGCTTGAAAAAATCTTTCGATTGATGCCAAGTTTGCCTATGTTTGTTCCCCACTGGATGGTAACTTGCCCCACGAAGGAGGATAATGATATCACAAGCAATCTACTGCTTTATATATAACTCTATATTATCTATATTACCTATATTATCTATAACTTTATATATATATATATATATATATATATATATATATATATATATATATATATATATATATATATATATATATATATATATATGTATATATATATATATATATATATATATATATATATATATGGTGTATAGTGGCATTCTCGTTTATCCAGTTTTCCTATGAATTACTTGTATAGTAAGAATTTTCATTTTTGATTCATGTTCATATTCAGGATTGCATATATGGGATGTTCATATTCTGAATTGCTTGTCCGGTCTCCAGCTTAGATTCACTGGACGGGTCTGGGAGTATTACTGTGAACGTTTGTACTGCCGCCCTGGTAGAATTTCGAATTGTTTTTTCCGGTGCTTCTAGATAATTAGGCTGTTGAGGTTGATCGTGTATACACGTGGTGGAAGAAGAAGGGTTCATGCCGCATGGTAATACAAATTTTTTAATTGTATCCTATTTTCATTTTTTCATTTTTTGATGCCTGTAGTCTGGGTTGGAGTATTTATAGTAATGTACTATTGCTCTATCTGAAACAGGCATGTGTTTGGGTTAGTTAGAGTTAAATACTCAGACCTGAGGAGGAATTTAACTCTGATTAGTCATCGAATTTGGGCTGGTGCTGTTCTCTTTTCTTATCGGCATTATGGCCGTGAATTTGCTTCTTTGATGATGATAATATTACTTGAATTTTTTTTTATTATTACATAATTTTTTATTATTACATATTTCTAATATATATATATATATATATATATATATATATATATATATATATATATATATATATATATATATATATATATATATATATATATATATATATATATATATATATATATATATATATATATATATATATATATATATATATATATATATACATATATATATATAATACCTTGAAAATCAAATGATAGAATAAAGAGAATTTGCAACTCAAAAAACGTCAACATTAAAAAATGCCTAACAAATAAAAAAGTATCAAAAGGAGAATCATCAATCAAGTAGAAAATAAAATGTAAACTTCTAGTCATTAAGCTGAAGACAAACAACATACATTTGTGGAAAGGAATCGATAATAGAAAATAAAATAAAATCCAAGCATTAAAGCTTTACACGTGGACAAGCCGTAGGCCTAAACAAATGAATTGTTCATTTCGTTCATTTCGATATATATATATATATATATATATATATATATATTCATATGTATTATTGATATTTAAATTTAAGATCATTTGGTCTTTTATGGTAGCATTGTTTTCCTTTTGTCTGATATTTCCTTTCATATCATCTTTACTTAATTTTCCTCCGTATTGTTTTTAAACCAGGGTATGACACTGATCATGTTTTAAATTAGTCTAATTATTTTATTTTATTTTTAATTTTATCTTTTTTATATATATATATATACATATATAAATACATATTTATATATATATATATACATATATAAATACATATATATATATATAAATATATATATATATATATATATATATATATATATATATATATATATATATATATATATAAATATATATATATATATATATATATATATATATATATATATATATATATATATATATATATATATATATATATATATATATATATATATATATATATAAATATATATATATATATATATATATATTTTATAGATATATATATATATAAATATATATATATATATATATATATAATATATGCATATATATATAATATATATATATATATATATAATATATGCATATATAATATATATATATATATATATATATATATATATATATATTCAAAATGAAAAGAGGTATGGATGGAAGCAATGTACCAAAAGATGGCCGGGGGGGGGGTTGTGACCCCCCCGGCCACCTTTTCAATCATATTTGACAATAGCTAACAAAAAACTCTTATCTATTTTAAAAGTTGTAATGATTAAGATTAAAAATAAAGGTGCATATTTTATTGGTAATAGTATAGAAGCTATTAATAAAATAAATGTAATTACTGAATATTTGTATTTTAAAAGTTTCGATTTTAATGATCTGTTTTCAAATATAAACATCAAAGACTTGTGCGATATAGTCATGGAGATTTACGAAAAATACAATCTGCAGTCTATTATTAATAAATATGAATTTAAAACTTTAGTAGAAATGGTTTTATTCGAAACTGTACTGTTTGATGGCACATCTTATTTTAAACAATTACATGGTATACCCATGGGTGGTGGTTGTTCATCCATACTTGCTGATATATATCTAAATAAATATGAAGATGGAACGCATATATTAAACGAAATCCTGTTCATTCGCTACGTTGACGACATTTTAATAGCGTATCCAAGTGAAACATATCGGATGGATTTTACTTTCTATCCACAGCATTTAAAACTTACTGAAACACCATACAATGTCAACAAAAGTCTAAATTTTCTGGATCTAACAATATACCAACAACCAGGTGGTTCTACTGGTTTCTGTTCGTACGATAAACGCAACGACTTCCACTTCAAAATCAATTATATCATAAACTGCAACTCATGTATGCACAAAAATGTCTTTAGAAATATAATACTGGGGCAATTAATGCGTAGTCAGAGAATAAACAGTAAAAAGGAAGATCGATATTTATGCGACTTTCGTTTCCTACAAAACACCATCTCATAAGGTTTTCCTAAGTGTTTTTTATGTAACATTATCTACAAATTTTATAAAATAACTGTAACCGATTGTTATCGTTTATATTTAAATAAAACTGATGGCAATATACGTACTGGATAGTAACAGGTAAAACGTAGTGATAGCTGATATAGGACCTCTTGTATAGGGTCTATTGTGTAATACGATATGGAAGATTTGTTTCATCTGGTATAATATGGTATACATGATATACATCTACATGTATGATAGTGATAACTGTCATTGAGGTAAAATGGTTTTAGAGATAGAATTTGTTATTATTGTCCTATTAAGTGTCAATATTTAAAGTCTTCTTTAAGTAGAAGCTATGTAATTTTGCTCATTTATACTCGTGAACTTATTTCAAACTTTTAATGTTAGTGATATTTGATATGGCTGGATCTCAACAATTTTCTCTTATATTTGTTTTGTGTATGGTTTTCATCTTAAAACTTGATACATTCATATTCTTTTTTTGCAATGTACCGGCTCTCCGGGAGTGTTGTCGCGACGCAAAGTATGCTTAACCGGGGTGAGGGGGGTCACAACCCCCCCCCGGCCATCTTTTGGTACATTGCTTCCATCCATACCTCTTTTCATTTTGAAAATATTTTTAATCCTCTTTTTAGTGCAGGTTTGCGCCTTTTAAGTGTGATTTCTGATAAATTTATAATATTTTATTTCACCGTATTTTCATATTATATATATATATATATATATATATATATATATATATATGTATATATATATACGTATATTCTTAAAGGAAATAAAAGTTAATATTTGCAGCAAAAATTTATTGAAATTGACAAAACATTTTGGCATCTCTTTGAAAAATATGTATAACTTACAGTACCTTAAGGCACTTTACATTTCAAAATATTTCATACATACGTACATTATATTCGTAATTTGTGAGCGGTGTATAAGTATATAAAAAGTGACATTTGCACAGCCTAATTGTGGAACGGCGCGCGGCCCAATTATGCTTACATATTGCAGAATTTATCGAAATATGAAAATGTTTTGAAATCTATGAACTTTTAAACAGACGTTTTTTGAAAATGTTTTGATGTACAGTATACACACATAGATATTATGAGTGATGTATCAATATACGGCAGAAAATATTTATAACTGAACCGCTCTATGAATGCAACCTATCTATGAATGCAACCTACCGCTCTATGAATGCAACCTACATCTGAAATTTCAGTTCACTAAGATTAGGCTTTAGCTAAATAAATATCGTGCTAATCGAAATTTTGATTTGTGTTAATAGAAATTTGTTTTCTAATTATAAACCGCGTTAGGCAGAATTTCAAGCTAATCTGTGGATTGCTGTAAGGTTTATAAGAGATAAAAAACAATAAAATGCAGATAAAATCTAAATATTTTTTGCTAATTCCTGGAAAATCACGATTTTGTCGTTAACGTTATTTCATACTAAAATCTTCGATTTAATTAAACATCTTAAATATTAAAAGATAATACTTTCTTGATTTTTGTTGCGTATGTGTATGTGTGTGTCTGTTTGCGTGTCCTAACAGGACGTATAAGCAGCGTATAATCATCAATTTCGGTACAGGTATAGTTGAAGTCAGGCCTTGATAGACTTGGAGCGTTTTTTAAATTTGAGAATATAATTTCAGGTATTGTGAAGGTAGATTTGGATCAATAATCGCATCAATTGGTTCCTTTTCGATCGAATATGAATGGAGAATTTCAATCTTAGTACCATCGTCAATTTTAGGTATTTATTGTTCAGACGGATTTTGATCAATATTTGCACCAATTGGTTCCATTTCGATAGAACATATAAATGAAGAATTTCAATCTTAGTACCATCGTTAATTTTAGGTATTTATTATTGAGGCGAATTTTGATCAATATTCGCATCAATCGGTTCCTTTTCGATCGAGAATATGAATAGATAATTCCAATTTCAGTACTACCATTAATTTTAGGCATTTATTGTTGAGGCGGATTTTGATTAATATTCGCACCAATTGGTTCCTTTTCGACCGAAGATATGAATGGAGAATTAAAATCTTAGTATCATCGCTAATTTTATGTATTTAATTTGGAGGCAGATTTGAATCAATATTTGCATCAATTATTTTCTATCAAAAATATGAATGGAATATTTCAATCTTAATACCATGATTCAGGTCGCACAACGTTCTATTGAGATTTGAACGGCATCCTCAAGACAAATTAACGAATATTAGTGATTTATTTTAAATTAAATTTTAAGGGTTCGAAGAGAGACTACATGATTTTAAAATTTCAACATCGGTAAATACACCAATAGTCCGAATTTCATGTTTATTTGATAGCAAAATTCATACACCCTCTTAAAACAATATGTATTTGAGCAGTACGTTGATTTTTAAAAATTTGAAACAGGTATGGGAGTACAACTCCGCTTCAAGCGAGAACATCCTTTAAGAAAAAATATCAATATATATTTTTTAAAATATCAGCAAATCCCATAACCCCATTTTATCTCATTGAACAACAAATAAAACACAATAAATACCTTGCATTTATTGAACGAATATATCTAAAGTTTCCTTTATAATTCAAAAATGTTTCAAGTTCGATTGTTCCATTGAAAAGCTTTCAAGCAATTACAAAATTTGAATTTATAGAAACCATTTGGCTCCAGCCATCTGCAATTGCTTTAAAAATAATATATCGCACCATTAAAATTCCTGCATTTGATCATATCTTGCATCATTTAATACATTTTAATATCCCTGCTTGTCACTTTCAATATCATATTTATATGATTCTGGGGGACAAATATAGCAACATAATACATTCGATTGAATACCTCCAGCATTTCTCATTAATTCTAAAGCTGCCGATTAGTTGGGTAATTAAATCTAGCTTTTCCGTCTCTTAGCCGGATTCTGTTTGTAACGCGTTTGATGAAATAGCATAATTCCAAATCGATAAGCTGGAAGTAAGGACTGTGAAACAGAAATGTATAGACTCCAAACAAATGTAAATTATTCCTATAATTAATGATTTAGCAACGGATGCAGTAATATCGTTCCCAGATTTTGCTGTCGTATTGCTGGATACCGTAAAATATTTGGCTTCATTTGCATGATTGAATCTTGTACTCGCGGTTATTTGCAACTTTTATAATCCTGAAAGTGATTTGTCTGCATTATTGTCTGTGATAAACTATTTAGTGCCCAGTTAGGAGAACATTTTTGCATTTGATGTTTGCATCGTCCTAATAATCCGCATGGACATTCCTAGACATGCATTCTTCTTAGCAAAAATATATTTAGCTGTTTATTAAGCACTTGTTGCACCCAATTTTAGAAAAGGCTCGTCACTTCAGGAATGAGTGAAGAAGATTCAGCGGCGGAATTCGTCCTCTTTGTTAACACCGAACAGTACCAAAACACTTCATGCTACTGGCCCAAGTGTTGTCAAATATTATCTAAAATAGCCAAACGGGTCTGAAAAATTTGCCAAATAATAATTATAATAAACCATTCAGGTGATAATGTAAAGTGAAGCAGTCCTTTTCCTGCGTCACCTGCTTCACCTCACGAGTCGCCACTGCTCTGTTCTGTCCCCAATATTAGAACAAAAGAACAAATAAGCGACACATTAAACATGATATTTGTAGGGACTAAACGTTCTGTACGAAAACCATCAAATGCAGCTTTTACGACCAGGCACTGTAGTTAGACACTGTAGTTAGGCACTGTAGGCACACTAGTTTGTGGTAATTTTATGTGCGCTGAATTCGGAAGCAATGGCTGAAAGAAACTTGCAAGTTTCTTGCTGCTATTGCAGATATTGGCTAATCCATGCCAATAACCGAGTAATAAACTCAAAAAAGATCGAAATATGCTGTTATCTGCAGTTAAATTGTATTCTAAAAATTTCACTAAAGAACAATCAATTCCAGTTTAAATAAAATTTTTAATTCTTCAAAATCTTTAAGCCTGCAAATTGGTAACTTCTTTGTTGTGTAAGAAATTTTAGATTTTAATTTCAAACTAATGTATATACTCGTATATTTGAAGAGTTTTTTAAAAATTTATATAATACTAATGCCTGGAAATGCTCTGAATGTTAAAAGTTTTTAATACTAACAGAATTAATAGATGTATTAAAGAATCAAAACTCCATTAAATTTTGTGTCTCTGAATATGAGACTTAGAGTTGCTTTTTGAGGTTTTATGTAACATTTTAAGCCACTGTTTTACTTACACTAGAAAAAGTACCCGGAGGTGTCCGGGATTTGAAACGAGTGTTCGTAGTATAGCACACAAGCAACAGAATTTCATTTTATTTTATTCTAAGCGAATTCATTGTTAAAACGTTATTCGGGTTTTAGGAATTCGCTATGAGTTCCAATGTAGTATTTATTAGAGATTTGCTGCTTAAAAACGGGTGCAAAGCCGGGTGCGTTTTCTAGTGAATTATATATCATTCATGAGTTATCAGAAAAAATACAGAAATATATCCAGTTGTGGGATTCGAAAATTAACTGATTAAAATTTAAATTCGGTCTGAAAGAACACTCAACATATTTAAATCAAAAACATAATTAATAGATAAATCAAAAGCGTTATCAATAGATAGATCAAAAATCTGATGTGGGCAGCACATGACTTTCCCTGCAGACTTATATTCACGTTCTGTTTATTTAAATTAAATTTAATTCACTTTTAATTCAATTTTCGTTCTCATTTGAAAACTGAACTTATTTTCAAAAATGGTGTTGGAAAAATACGAAAAACTAAAATATCTCGAGAACGGCTAGTCCTAGCGTAATGGGGTTGGTCTTATTCATTTCTTCGCTAAATATTACGTATTAAACAAGCATTTAATGGCTATATTTGAGCATACGTAGTTCTTAAGATTAGATTTTGATGATTTTTGCGGGCCATTTTGCAAAAAAAGGCAGGTTATTTTTTTCGAATCATACCAAAATCTAATCAGCACCAGGGTGGCCTACAAGCGACGTATCTACCAAATTTTGTGAAATTCGGTCCATTAGTTTTTCAGTTAGAGTGGATACAAGCTTTTGCGGGCCATTTCGCAAAAAAAGGCGAGTTCTTTTAACCCGAGTGGTACCCAAAACTAATCAGCACCAGATTCGTGCACAAGTGACTTACCTACCAAATTTTATGAAATTCGGTCAATTAGTTTTTTAATTAGAGTGGATACAAAATCTGCACAGACAGACAGACAGACAGACAGACACACAGACAGACACACAGACACACACACAGACGTCACGCTAAAAATAGTTTTTTCGAATTCTAGAGGTATCGAAACGTGTAGATCCGTCGAAAACTCGAGTTGCGATTTTCGACATGATTCCAATACTTTCCCTATACATTACCATGTATTGCAGGGAAAGTAAAAATGTGATCAATAAATAGATCAGAAACATGATCAATAGATAGATGAATAAGGTGGTCAATTGATAGATTAAATGAAAGGTATTAAATTCAATTGTATATTAGTCGATCAAATACGAAAGATTAAATTCGGTCTGAAAATACGCTCAATATAGATACAAATTAATTAATAGATAGATAAAAAACTAAAGAATTAACAGACAATTTTTTTAATATGAGTAGCATTTAAAGAGCTCCATGCAGTTAGTTTTATAACTTATCACAACAGTTAATTTTCAAAATCATGCAATAGATTATGCCCAAAATTTATTTGAAAGATAATTTTTCGAATCTTTTCCGATGGCGATAAGATGAAAAGTGTATGGTAATATTAAATTCTGTCGTGAAGAACTTTTTATTACTATCCTCATTTATAACAAAAATAAATTAAAAACTGCTGGGTGAGTGCACACATGGCTACGCCACGACCTTTCATCTTAAATCCCGTGCAACAGGGCGCACATCTTCTAGATTAATATATGGAGTTACAGTAGAGCTCCGATTATCCGAGACCCGGTAATTCGAGGTTCTGGTTTATCCGAGTAAGTTATTTCTGTCACTGACTCATCAATTTTTCTGATAAACATCCATTATCACGAACCCCTGAAAAACATTTACAGTAAAACCGAGGTAACAGACGGAGATGAAGACAATTATCCACTGATAGAAAATGTAAAAAATTCCAGTTTCAGAATCTATTATAGCAAAAGGAAATCAATATTGGATGAATGTGGATGAGAAACAGGAAATCGGTCCGTCGATATGAGTATAGTGAGCAAGGAAAAGTAAGTGATGAAAGCAAGAGTGTGCAGAGGAACATGATATGCATCCAGAAGCGGCTCTTGATTTAAGGCATGGGTGAAGCACATTCAATGACGGGATTCTCCGACTTCCTCGACAACGTGCATCATCAAAACGTATCAAGCTAATAGCCCAAGTGTTGTTAAATATTATCTAAAAGTAGCCAAATTTGCCAAATAATAATAATAAAAAAAAACATTCAACAGCAAAATTTAAGTGAAGCAGCGCTTCACTTGGTCATGTGGCGAGCCCTCCATCCCTCACATCAAAGATCGTCAGATGTGTGACAGTGACGTTGTAGTCACGTGACACCTGGGTCACAAGGTGACATCATATTTGTGACTTCTATGCGACGTTAAATATTAGTAACTTTGTAACTTCATTGTGACTATATTCTGTGATGTTTCCACAATTGAATTAGCACGTAACTATGTGACGACATTACAATGGCAATTTCAATGTGACGTCACAAACAAGTTAATATGTGACGTCACAAACGACCATGGAAATGACCAAAATGACTTCGCTGTGACCTCAATAGGACATTGCCGAGACGTACTGTGACGTCCCAAAGTCACAGTGTCACGTAAATATTACGTCACTGTGAAAAAAAAATGCTGTTAGGGGCACTGTTGTGTTCAGAAGAATACTTAAATAGTTTCCGCACCGAAAGCTTAAACGCGATTGAGAGCGCGCTGTGACATTGACACAGCAGGATGAAAACACACCGAATATGTACAGTATGTATTAAATAAACACACAATTACATATGTATTTACTGTATATACATTATTATTTCTCTCCGTACATATTTCCTTAATAGCAGGAATTGGGGAGATCTTAGAGGGGCGGTAATATTAGCATTAAATTGCACACAGCAGTGAACGAAGCTTTTTCTGTGTTAGTCAAATTTGAACGTAACAAAGCTGTTATTGGTCCACATTATCTCGGATAATGTGGACCGATATACATATCTAATTGATTAATAATGTGGATCTACTGCATATCTATTTGACAAAAATTGAATTTTATTAATATTTTTAATAATTGCTCTTTTATGATGTTCAGTATTATCCTGACTTAACCCTTTAATGAAATATAAATGAAATATTCAAGAAGTAAGATACACTTTGTGCAAAGGATAAAGCAAACTAGAGCAACGTAAATAAACACAAATAACAAAATTATGCTGCACATTTTGTTATTTGTGCTTATTTAGTTGTTCTAATTTTCCTTATAAATGAAGTATAATTAGTAATAAATTTTAGATGACTTAAGATGTACGTCAAACTGTGACTTTGGAACGTCGCAGTACGTCTCGGCAATGTCATATTGAGGTCGCAGCGAAGTCATTTTGGTCATTTTCATAGTCGTTTGTGACGTCGCATATTAACTTGTTTGTGACATCACTTTGTAATTGTCATTCTAATGTCATCACAATGTTACGTGTTAATTAAATTGTGGAAACGCCACAGAATATAGTCACAATGAAGTTAAAAGTTAATAGTACATAACGTCGCATAGCAGTCACAAATATTATGTCACATTGTGACAAAGGTGCCACGTGACTACAACGTCACTGTCACACATGTGACGATCTTTGCTGTGAGGGGAGAATGTTCAAATAGTTTGCGTACCGAAAGCTCAAATGCGATTGAAGTCGCACTGCGACATTGACACAGCAGTATGAAAACACACCGAATATGTACAGCATGTATTAAACAAATAAACACGCAATTACATATGTATTTACTGTATATACATTACTTTTTCTCACAGTACATATTTCCTTAATAGCAGGAATTGGTGGGATATTAGAGGGATGGTACTATTAGCGTTATATTATAATCAAAAGTAAACGAAGCTTTCGTGTTAGTCATGTTTTAGCGTAACCGAGCTGTTATTGGTCCACATTAGCTCGGCTGTGGACCGTTACATATCTAATTGATAATGTGGCTAAGGTGGATCTACTGCATATCTATTAGACAAAAATTGAATTTTATTAATATTTTTAACTAAAGCTCTTTTACGATATTCAGTATTATCCTGACTTAACCCTTTAGCGAAATATAAATGAAATATTCAAGAAGTAAGATACACTTTGTGCAAAGGATAAGGAAAACTAGAACAACGTAAATAAGCACAAATAACAAAATTATGATGCACATTTTGTTATTTGTGCTTATTTATTTGTTCTAATTTTCCTTATAAATGAAGTATAATTAGTAAAACCCTTATATTTAATTCTGAGGCTGTTGGTACACAATGCATTCAATTTTAAACCTCAAGCATTTCCCAATGTTCCAAAATCCATCAATTACGGGGGTAATTAAATTAAGCTCTTCCGCCTCTAATCAGAGTCTATTTGCAACACGTTTGACGAAATACCGTAATTCTGACGCAATAACCTCGAAATATGGACTAGGAATCATTGATTGTGCTTCGTACAAATGTAAATTAAATTTATAATTAATGATTTGGCGTGACATGTGGCAACACCACTGTTCAGAAAATTTTACTGTCGCATCATGCTGTAACATAAATTATTTCGCTGTAATAGAAACAGATTAAATCTTGTAATCACGGCTATCCGTAACATGTATATGTAGAAGCTATAATTAGATAAACGTGAATTTGTCGTGTGTTTTGGTAAATTATTTACTGTACTAGTATACGGCGACATTTCGTAACTATTTGCATGGCATATGTAGTGAGTGCATAGTATTTATTTTCACACATATTATTAAATGATGTATTAACTCCAGATTGGTTTGTAAATGAATTATTTTTGAATTAAAAGCGTATTCTAACTACCTGTGGTGCCCGCAGCTATCTGCTGATTTTCAAGAAAGTGTTTATTAAAGATTAATAATGCATACCCAATTCCCATTCATTATTAAATCAGTGTAATGACGAATAACAAAATTGCTGAAATTGATATGAAACTGAAGTAGATGGAGGTACAGCCGCGGAAAAATGAAACGCCCCACCCTCTGTTCATCGAGCATCGTTCATCGTAGAGAAAATTGAATAATACCATTCGATTAGGAATAACATCCTCTACAAATTAATATGCGTAAAATTTGCATAAGGGGTGTCTTAATATCTAAACGCGCACAAACTTTGAAATTTTCAATGACAACACCCAATTTTGACGTCACCCACAAGTTCTAGACCCACAAATTAGTCCAAATTCAAATGTTCACGACGTTTGTATGTTTGACGAAGTTTGTGACATGCATTTGAAAAATTATGACGCATATTAACGTATTTTCGATCTAAACAATTTTCATTGTCAATTTGTATATGATCCTTATTTTCACTGATGAAACAACCTTTCACATGGTACGGAAAAGTGGCATAAGTCAGATTTTTTCCTTCATCATAACTCAGTTGATTTTAAAGATACAGATGTGCGGTTTTCTTAATGATCTTGTTGCATTAAAAATAAAAATATTTTGATTGACCAAATTTGTCTAAGGGGGTCGGACCCTGGATATCGAATTTTGGATATCGAATCTTTTTAAAAAATCGATGTTTCTAACATAACAAACACAATATAAGATGCAGAAAACCCTACAGAAACTGGAAAAACTCATTTTCCTATTTAATTCAGATTCATATATCTATTTGCTATTTTATATCTAAGAGCGATTTCTTTTGACATTTTGGGGATGGCATCCAATAAACATAATAATCATCGGATTTTGAATAAAATTTGATATACTCAATATTACAGGGATAAAGTTCAAACTTTGTAAACCGGTATTTCAGACGCAGCTGCATCGAATGAAAAAAAGCAAAATAAAGAGCTGTTTCTATTCACAATTTTTATGAACATTAATTTAGTAGTTATTAATACATATTTCAAATATGTTTCAATATTAATATTTATATGCATTTTGCTTGGGTTTTTTAGGGTACGAAAACATGCGAAGACAATTTTCTTGGAAAATTTAATTATCGCGAATATGCATATCCCCAAAACTGAAAAAGCCATTTAACATTATTATCAGAAAATTTCAAACAATTGCAAATAGAAGAAAAATCCTTAAAAATGGTAAACCTTCCTTTAAATCCTTCCGAAATTTTCCACATAATCGGAATATATAATGATCAGTATGTGTTGCCCTTGAAGATTTTGGAAATTGTGCCAAAATAAATATAAAAATGACCCCTTAAGCTAATTTTAAATAGTGATATTTGTAGAAGATATAAATCACTATCGAATGTTATCTTGCGTTTCATTCTAAAATATAAATTGTGCAATTGGTTGAGTTTCTCGTTTTTCTTATGGCAGTACCTACTGTTAGATGTTGCCAGACTAGTAGACTAAAATCTACTAAAATACGTACATAAAAATACACCTAGAGGTTTTGAGATCTTTACCGAATAATTAATTGATCTAAGTAAATAATAATTTATTTACACAATGTGCAAGATTTTAAAACTTACTTCATATTTAAAAGTTTTAATTGTAGAGATTTCATTGGATGCACATTAATTCAGCTAAACTGCAAATTTAAAGTTATTTTATTACTTTTTTTAATATACTGTGATTAGGAAGACCTATGCTGTGAATGTTGAGAATATTTTCTTGCCCTTCAATCCTCATACCTATGCTAAAAACATACCTCTTTTAATTTGGGAGTAGCTATCTGAAACCATTAGATACTGCAAACCGGTGACAAACATGGGATCAATATAATTACTCATCTGGAGATATCATGATGAAAAATCTGACGTGGGCAGCACATGACTTTCCTTATATAATGCAATGAATTTATTACTTTTACAGTTAATAAAAATGTTATTCTTATAGTAGATACTTATATTCTTTCCAAGATATTGAATTTTCTTCAATTAGTCGTCATTTTCATTGATTTAGCATCATTTTTATCCATTTGGCGAGATTTCCGTTAATTTGGAAACATCTTAAAATGTCGCCAAGTTGGCGACATTTCGCTACATTCGTCGCCAAAATCTTGCCAAGCGTTATGGATGGAGAAATAAGTTATTCTTGCAGCGGATAAATAACTATAGGCGTTCAAATACAAAAGTATTACTCTACGTATCTTTTCTCGTGAAAGAAACCGGATAGATCCACGAGAATGATGTCACCTAATTTATCGCATGATATTACATATGAAAAGTGAACATGTTTCTTAACAGTTCATATATTTTTTTTAATTTATGGAATTTTTTGATAAATTTATTTGAAAAATGTGCAATGTGTCGAGAACGGTTCATGCTAGCGTTCTAAAGTATATGTCAATCGTTTTCTAAGGGAACATTACATAAGAAATGTCTATTTGCGTAACTTTACGAAAGGTTTCGATTTTTGGATGATTTTTTCAAAATTTCACTCGAAATTTTAGGGGGGTTCTGAACATTCGATTGTGTTTTAAAACAATAGGCTTCCAATATTCGCGAATTGTGAATTTTGTACTAAATTTCATTCGAATCGCTCCATTCGTTCTTGAGATATCGTCTCAACAGACTCATTGGCACATACACACACACACACACACACACAGATACTTTCAGATACACATAGACATTACTTCAAAAATATGCGATTCGTGATCAGGAACGCTTAAAAAGTGCTCTTCCGTCGAAAACTCGAATTCGAATTTTCGACCCAGTCACAATACTTTCCTTATACATTATATATATAAGGAAAGTAAAAATATTAACTCCTAGTTTGGAGTCAAAATTCATCCTTTTCTAGACTTTTTGGGGCCTTTTCTGGATCCTTTTTTTGAATTTTTCTAGTTGAAATAGCATCGAATCCTTCCTCAAACGGCATTTTGCTCTTTTGAAAATTTCGGATAGGTCAGGATAGCAGTCCTGTTATGTCTTTTCATGTATTCCTTTTCAACTACGCTCGTTGTCGGCTACACTCGCTTATTCTGGCGCGATATCATCACTCTTATTGATGATTGTCTGATGTGGAATTTGCCTGCTGCAATTTCTATTTTCCTGTGCTTTTCCACAGATGATAAATTTGGTTGACGAGCACTCATAGAACTATTCAAGTTAAGCCATATATCGGCGTCAGTGTGTATGGGCATTTGTTGGATTAAATTCAGTTTTGTTGCTTGTTTGAGCATAGTGACTTTAATTACTCTTTAGGTTCGAGCATCCATTTTTCGCTTAACACATACCAAATGGAATGAAGACGTGCAGGATTATACTTAAGTAAACCGAGATACGTAACAGTTTTTATACCTGGTGAGAGAAATAAAAATGTACGCAAAATGTAGAACGATAAAGTCAGAACAAGAAAGATCAATCATGCATAAAGCATTGATTATGAAACACTTTCCTACTTCAATGCAATTTTATTTAAACAAGTCTAAAATGCAATACATTCCTCGGTACTATTTTGAAACTTATCACAATACTGCATTAATTTATTATATTCGAAAACTTAAACCTTCATCGAAAAAAATGAACTTCATTCAAATGACGGCATTGAAATATAAATTGCCTGGTTTAAACATCTCTAAAATGTTATACATTCCTCGGTAATAGTTTTAGAATTATCATAATTCTACGATAATTTATTATATTTGAAAACTTCATCGAAAACAACTGAAATAATTTCAAATGTCGTCATAGAAAAAATAACACACCTGGATCTCTCTATAAAAACAGGATTTCATTCATAACTTTCTCCCATTCATTTCATTCATCACAATACTATAATAATTTATTTTATTTAAACATTTTGTTTAAGACCATGGAGCCACAAAAAATTAAACTCTATGCTTGAAACTTCATCGAAAAATATCGTCCTTCTCTTTATCAAATCAATTAATATTTCATTCATATCAGCCATGCAGACTCCATGGACTAAATTATTTTGTGTTAAAAAAATACAGGAATTCTAACACAACTCATTCTATATATTTTGCTGTTTACATTTTACATAGGTGAAAAATAGGCTTAGTTGTAGTAATAATCAAGTTTAGGTGAGCATTTAAACTCAAATATATTGTCATTGCGTTGTTTCAGTATGTAGATGCACAGAATTTAAGCAAAAATAAAGTAGTTTCGGGACGGATACAACACTCAATATGAATTAAAAAGAACTTAAAAAAATCACGATTTTGAAACAAGATGGATGGCATATATCATTTTGAAGTGGGTCACGTGATCGTTTCATATCATGGTCACGTGATCGTTTCATATAAGATGTGTAATTATTATTTTAATTTTTATTTAAAAAACTACTGAATATATTTCGCTGAATTTTTTTTTTATATTTTATGGAATAATTTGAATATTACCTAAACATTTTGAATTAATTTGTGAATTTTAAATCCGCTTAAAAAATGTTTGAAAAATTAGGTCCTATGGGGCTCAATGTATTTCATTTTTTCAACCCGGGTTCAATCCAAAACTAATTGGATGATATTATTCATTTATATTCCCATAGGTCCTACAGACCGTCTGAACAACATACTAAAATTTCATTTTGATTAAGTCATTTTTACGGCAGTTATCGTGCTAACGGACAGACAGGCAGACAGACAGAATGAACAAAGTCATAAACACTTGATAAGATGTGTAATTATTATTTTAATTTTTATTTAAAAAACTACTGAATATATTTCGCTGAATTTTTTTTTTTATATTTTATGGAATAATTTGAATATTACCTAAACATTTTGAAGCAATTTGTGAATTTTAAATCCGCTTAAAAAATGTTTGAAAAATTAGGTCCTATGGGGCTCAATGTATTTCATTTTTTCAACCCGGGTTCAATCCAAAACTAATTGGATGATATTATTCATTTATATTCCCATAGGTCCTACAGACCGTCTGAACAACATACTAAAATTTCATTTTGATTAAGTCATTTTTACGGCAGTTATCGTGCTAACGGACAGACAGACAGACAGACAGAATGAACAAAGTCATAAACACTTTTCAACTTTGTTGTAAAGTGTTAAAAAGGGGACAAAAATAATTAAAATTTTTATGGTGGTAAAGATTATAAAGACTTGTCAAATCTGGTCAAGCCATATCTAGTAGATATATAGTGCAATAAAGAAATCATCAATCAGATTGTTGAAATTTTACAGATATGAAAAGCCTGAATACTATAGTGTCAAACGCTTAGTGTTTAATGCTACAGGCGCATGGATAGCCCAAAATGTTTATTTATCTTTATTATCCGTTGTATTAGTTTAATTTAAATTGTCATTGTGTCTACCTTTGCTTGTCATTTTTTGTAGTGGACCAGTATCCAAAGAGGACAGGTAATCCTTTCAATATATTTCTCTACTTCAGTTGCATCGAATTGTACAACTGCGAAAAAAAACAAGAAAGATCAATCATGCATAAGCATTGATTATGAAACACTTTCCAACTGAAATGTAATTTCATTTAAAAATTTCTAAAATGTGATTCATTCAGTGGTAATATCTTTTACATTATCACAGTACTACAGAAATTTATTATAGTTAAATATTTAAAACTGTATCGAAATATAAATCATCTGATTCTTTATGCAAAATCAATGAATATTTCATTCATATAACTTGTATTCCAGACTCCAGAGCTAAATAATTTTGTGTGAAAAAAATTCCGCAATTCTTATGTAATTCATCTTACAATCGCTTGAAATATTTGCATTCTACATATGTTAAAATTAGGCTTCCTTGAAGAAATAATAAAAGTTTAGGGATCATTTAAAATCACAACTATTGTAATTGCATAGGCACGGAATTTAGATACACAGATAATACACAGATAATATATATGTGTATGTGTATGTACTCAAAGTATTGGAATCGTGCCGAAGATCGGAACTCGAATTTTCAAAGGATCTACACGTTTTGGGACTTCTAGAACACGAAAAAACTACTTTTAGGAAGACGTCTGTGTGTGTAAGGGTGTATCTGTGTATGTTTCTGTGTGTCTGTGTGGATATTACATCCACTCTAATTGAAAAACTAATGGACCGAATTTCATACAATTTGGTAGGTATGTTTTTTGTGGGAAATCCTGATGTTCATTAGATTATAGTACGATTCGTAATAAAAGAATCTGCCTTCTTTGCGAAATGGCCGCAGAAATTGCCTTTATCCACTCTAGCTAAAAACTAATGAACCAAATTTAACAAAATTTGGAGTATAATATTTCAATAACCTACAAGTGATTTATATACCAAATTTAACAAAATTTTGTATATAAATCATTTGTAGGTTATTCTACTACGATTCGGGAAAAAGGAACGGGCTATTTTTGCGAAATGGCCAGCAAAAATCGTTATATATAAAAATAAAAGACTACGTGTGCTCAATTATATCAATTAAATTCCTATTTTATATGTGATTTTTGACAACAAAAAGAATAAGACTAACCCCATTACTCTAGGACTAGCCGTTCTTGAGATATTCTAGTTTTTTCGCGTTTTCGCTACGCCACCTTTGACAATAAGTCCAGCTATCAAATGAGAACCAAATTTAAGTTTAACGTGTAAATTCAATGTCATTTAAAATACTTATGTTGTGCAGATAAACTCAAATTATCATTGAATAAATAAAGAGAACGAATATGAGTCTGCAGAGAAAGACATGTGCTGTCCGCATCAGAATTTTTAACAATATTACACCAATGATTTATAGAAGTGAACGCGGATTATTTTCAGGCCATTTCGAAAAAAATATATGATCTATATTTAAAGATCCATCAAATTTTTGTCGAATAAAATGTTCAACAAATTTAAGCTGTGTACCAAATTTTAACTCTCTAGGACGTAGGAAAGTGCATTTAAAATGCCATCAATTAAATTTATCATGAAGAGTTATATAAAATTTAAAAAAAATGAAAAATTGTTATCTACCAAATTTATTTTAAAATATGAAGCCACTCCCATATGCAAAACGTTTAAACAAATGGAGAGATATTTATTATATAATATCTCTCTCTTTTCTTTCTGGAAGATATCCCAAAGTCAGAATTTAATTGAATTTGTTTTTTTCCCTATATTAAATAATTTTTTTAATTAAAAAACTACTTAACATATTTTAATGAATTTTTTTTTATATATTCTATGGGATAATGTGAATATTTCCTAAAAATTTCGAAGCAATTCGTGAATTTCAAATTTACTTAAAAAATGTTTGAAAAATTAGGTCCTATAGGGTTCAATGTATTTCATTTTTTCAACCCGGGTTCAATAAAAAACTAATTGGGTGATATTATTTATTTATATTCCCATAGGTCCTACAGACCGTCTGAACAACATACTAAAATTTCATTTTGATAAACTCATTTTTACGGCAGTTATCGTGCTAACGGACAGACAGACAGACAGACAGACAGACAGAATGAACAAAGTCATAAACACTTTTCAACTTTGTTGTAAAGTGTTAAAAACGCCCCACCCCCTGTTAATCGAGCATCGTTCATCGTAGAGAAAATTGAATAACGTTCGCTTAGGAATAACATCTTCTACAAATTAATGTGAGTAAAATTTTCATAAGAGGGCGTCTTCACATCTAAGCGCGCACAAACATTGAAATTTTCAATGGCAACACCCAATTTTGATGTTACCCACAAGTTCTAGACCCCCAAATTAGTCCAAATTCAAATTTTCACGACGTTTCTATCTTTCTAGAAAGAAGATATGTATCCGAAGATATTCAATATTCCAGAATTTGCAATTTTCGGGGATTCTATATTGAAAACCGTAATTTGAAGGGCGATGTGTCGTTGATTGACCACAGCACTGTTGAAGACCCAGACCACACGACCAACCCAAGGGTTTACGGTAGCAAGATGTGTGGCCGGACCACAGCACTGTTGTAAATTATTGAACTATCCTCTTGACATTCAGCATTATGGCTTACCTCACAGCCAAAGGTTCGCAGGTTCGATTCCTGAGTGAGAGGGTGAGCATTTTCATGGGTGGGTGTGGTGTTGTCTTGCGTGTACGTGTGTGTGTTACTACGACAGTGGACCTGTAATGGGTAGGATTATGTGAGCCTCAAATAGGGCACGATTATTAGGGGTAAAAAGCCGTACTGGGAACGTTGCTAAAAAATAATGGGCTATTCGTGCCAGGGTCAATAAAATAAAGAATAAATAAATAAGAATGAAATGTTTTTTTTCAAATTTTATTTTATAATGCTGTTTCAAAAACAATTTATAAGACTAACAAATATCTGCATATCACGCGACAAAATAACTCCGCGACTTGGCGACATAACTTGGCGACTAACTTGGCGACAAATTTAAAAGTATCAATACGGTGTGCAACTTCCATCATTATCAATCACCACTTGAAGTCTGCGGGGCATGGACTACATGAGGCTGTAAACAATATTCGGGTCTTGTTTTATTGCATCCTATGATCTAGTAGCAGATCTCCAAGATCGATTAGTGGTTCTAATACCCATTCATACTCATCTGGTGTTTCCACAGCGCCCAAACATTTTCAATAGGGTTCAGATCTGCGGCATTGCTAGGCCAGTCCAATTCCCTGATTTCGTGTTCTTGACACTACGTTTTAGCCACAGTGCTCGTGTGGTTGGGGCTGTTGTCCTGCAAATAAAGAAGCACACAATTTAAAGGTGAGGAAATAATAGTTTATGACGATAATGTTTAATATTATTAGGAATTCCGAACCCAAAAGTGGCAGGCTCGATTTCCGAGGAATGTTATGCTGTATACTTACTTTAGTACTCATATGTTTGTAGTGGTTTGAAATCTACCTTAAATTACAGGTCCCCTGGTGAGTATATTAAATTGTCCGTGGATTTCCCAGAATACAAAGCGAATGCGGCCCATTTCTTCTTTGTAAGCCCTCCACGGCAGACGTTACCTCCCTTGCAGATCTACCTATTGTAGCGTTGCATGCATAAATGATGCACTCCCGTCATTTTCTTCGCCTTTGTTGAAACGAACCATTTTCGTTGATTATTTTTAAGTTCGGTATACATTTTTGTAAAAGAGTGGAGAATTATAATTGATGATGAAGACCGGGAGGAAATCTCCACTCTTCGTCAAGGCAAATGGCATAATGTATTAAACAATAAAATCCATATTTATTACCTGCTGAAAGAGAAAACAGCCATCTTGGAAGTGGTTGTCCAGGATATCAGTAACCATAACAGGATCTAGTAGTCTAGTATATCGTAGTAAGATGGTCCGTTCAATCGTCCTTGAACTTGAATCCGGTGCAGAGTACCGATGCCTTGAGGAGACATACAACCCCACACAGAAACAGATATTCTTCCGCTGCGATTAATATTGTGTATATACCGTTGGTCAAATCTATAACCCTTCGGTCAGTACACTATAACCGCAGCATGTTTGAACGATTGAACGCAGCTCTCATCTGTAAACAGAACTGAACCCCAATCAGAAATGGTCCAGTTGAAATGGACTGTTGCAAAACGCAGTCTCTGGCCCCGCTGATCATCAGTTAGTGTTGGTTCTCAGGCTGCCACCCAGCTTTGGAGACCTTCTTCACGGAGAGTGTTATGTATAGTGTGTGGTGTAACCTAATAAAATGAAAGTTACAATATAGCTCAAGGAGCAACCGTAAATATAACCAATATATCGACATTAAAAGTTATCTTACGTCCAATTTCAGCTTATTCCTAATTTGAACAGAATTCATAAATGGGTCCGTTACAGCTACAGCAACAACCTCCCGCGCCTTTACCCAGTTAAAATCGGAGGGCGACCACTGCCACTTCGTCGATATACACTCCCTGTGTTTTGATACCTACAAACAACATAAATTCACATAGCAACATTTATTTTCCAATTTGAATTGAAATTGTCATATAAGTCTAGCCTAGCATGTAAAAAACATCATCAATCAACAGCCACTAACATTACTCACTTATTGATTCATTTAGACACTGTTTTATGGCAGACTTGTAAATTCCGTGCAATCTCCCTCATGTTTTTATCAGAGTGGCACATTCCAATAATTGTGCCCTTGGTCGTCTTGTCAAGTTGCCGAGGCATCCTCGCGTCAAGTGCCGAAGCATACACACAATATATAGTCGTAGCATACGCATTTATAACAAACCCGACTTTCAAACATATATACCGCAGTAAAACTTTAAATAAGAATGCTATCAAGTGTGTTAACTCTGCTTTGTAATACAGTAAAATAAGCTAAAACAAATTAATAATAAAATTATAGAATCATTTTACCTTTGAATAAGAGGTTCTTAGGTTGTTGTAATAACTATCATACTAATCCGCAATTACGCAAATTCGTCTTTTGATATCAAGCTACGTGTTATGGTGTTTAATATCACATAATTTTATAATTTGTTATTGTTTTATATAAATATTTTTATTATAAATTATCACATTTTGTGGGCGATTTCAACTCGCAGTAGCTCCGGAACTATTAATCGACAGTAACATAAGTAGATCCCATTTATAACAATACAAGTTTCACTCTTTAATACAGTAGCAGAATTACGTTGAATAGGTTGCATCTATACAACACTGTTTATACAAAGTTTTTATTAAAAGTGAGTAAAAATAAATGCCCGTTTTCTTAAATAAAGATTAACTCAGAATTAATATAGCTTTTTCAAATTAGTCATTTATTTAAATTAATATACGACCCCTAAAATCCTCGTGATGCTGAAAATTTGAACATTTCGAAAGAACTAGAGGGAGGAAACACCTGAAATTTTACATAAACATATAAATAGTCTTTTTGAATCGATTTTTATCAAAACATATCCAGGTTTGTATTCATATTTTGTCGATTATTGATTTCATAATTAATATTTCATACAAACAATTATTTCCACAAAAATAAAAATCACGTAAATGTGTTTGGGTGGTTTAGTAGTAACGTCATAACAAATAATTAGCGTGAGCAGATAATTATTACAGAAGATATGAATGGAAGTCTTGGAAACTAATTTAACATTAGGAGCTCAAAACTTTACATACTCATAATTCGGAAAAGCTTCATCCTAAGAACTTGAAACTTAATATCCGAGGTTAATTTTTAGTGTTATATTCGAAATATTGAGTCAAACTTGGGTGTTGCCATTGAAAATTTCAAAGTTTGGGCGCGTTTAGATATAAAGACGGCCCCTTATGGAAATTTTACTCACATTAATTTGTAGAGGATGTTATTCTTAATAGAATGGTATCTTTCAATTTTCTCTACAATGAACGATGCTCGATTAATAGAGAGTGGGGTGTTTTTTTTTCCGCAGTTGTACATATACTGATGTATAACCATCTACTTCATTTGCATATCAATTTCAGCAATTTTGTTATTCGTCATTACCCTGATCGCATAATGAATGGGAACTGAGTGGGTATGCATTGTTAATTTTTAATAAACACTTTCTTGAAAATCAGCACCTATCACCGGACACCACAGGTGGTTAGAATACTCTTCTGATTTAAAAATAATTCATTTACAAACCAATATGGAGTTAATAAATCGTTTAATAATATGTGTGAAAATAAATACTATGCACTCACTACATATGCCATGCAAATAGTTACGAAATGTCGCTGTATACTAGTACAGTAAATAATTTATCAAACCACTTGACAAATTCACGTTTATCTAATTATAGCTTCTACATTATACACGTTACCGATAGCCGTGATTACAAGATTTAATCTGTTTCTATTACAGTGAAATAATTTATGTTATAGCATGATGCGACAGTAAAATTTTCTGAATAGTCGTGTTGCCACATGCCACGCCAAATATTAATTATAAATATAATTTACATTTGTTCGAAGCACAATCAATGATTCCTAGTCCATATTTCGAGATAATCGCGTCAGAATTACGGTATTTCGTCAAACATGTTGCAAATAGACTCTGATTAGAGGCGGAAGAGCTTAATTTAATTACTCCCGCAATTGATGGATTTTGGAACATTGGGGTGTACTTGAGGTTTTAAATGGAATACATTGTGTACCAACAGTTTTAGTCTCAGAATTAAATATAAGTGTTTTACTAAATATACTTCATTTTTAAGGAAAACTAGAACAACTAAATAAGCACAAATAACAAAACGTGCAGAATAATTTTGTTATTTGTGCATATTTACGTTGCTCTAGTTTTCCTTATCCTTTGCACAAAGTGTATCTTAGTTCTTGAATATTTCATTTATATTTCGCTAAATGATTAAGTTAAGATAATACTGAACATCATAAAAGAGCTTTAATTAAAAATATTAATAAAATTCAATTTTTGTCAAATAGATATGCTGTAGATCCACATTATCCACATATTAATTAGATGTGTATCGGTCCACATTATCCGAGATAATGTGGACCAATAACAGCTCAGTTAGGCTCAAATTTGACTAACATAGAAAAAGCTTCGTTTACTGCTGTGTACTATTTAACGCTAATATTACCGCCCCTCTAAGATCTCCCCAATTCCTGCAATTAAGGAAATATGTACTGTGAGAAAATATAATATATATACAGTAAATACATATGTAATTGTGTGTTTATTTGTTCAATTCATGCTATACATATTCAGTGTGTTTTCATCCTGCTGTGTCAATGTCGCAGTGCGATTTCAATTACATTTAAGCTTTCGGCAAGCAAACTATTTAAGCATTCTCCCTATTTAAGCAATATGGACACATACAGCGGAGACTCAGCATTCGATGCAAGTGAAATGCCGCTTCACTTGCAGCGGAGACTCAGCATTCGATGCAAGTGAAGTGCCGCTTCACTTGAAATTAGCGGTTGAATGGATTTTTATTATTATTATTTGGCAAATTTGGCTACTTTTAGATAATATTTAACAACACTTGGGCTATTAGCTTGATACGTTTTGATGATGTACGTTGTCGAGAAAGAGGGGGAATCCCGTCATTGAATCTGCTTCACCCATTCCTGAAATCAGGATCCTCCAGTGGATACATATCATCTTCCTCTGCACTCTCTTGCTTTCATCATTTACTTTTCCTTACTCACTATACTTATGTCGACGGCCAATTTCCTGTTTCTTATCCACATTCATCCAATCTTGATTTCCTTTTGCTATAATAGGTTCTGAAACTGGAAATTTCTTTACAATCTCTATCAGTGGATCATTGTCTTCATCACCGTCTTTTCCCTCGTTTTTACTGTATATGTTTTGCAGAGACTCGCGATATAGTGGATGTTTATTAGAAAAATTGTTGAGTCAGTGAAAGAAATAACTTCCTCGGATAAAAGTCAGAACCTAGGATAACCTGGACTCGGATAATCGGAACTCTACTGTACCTTCATATATTTAATCTAGAAGATGTGCCCCCGTTGCCCGGGATTTAAGGTGAATGGTGGTGGCGTAGCCAGGTGTTCACTCACCCAGCAGTTTTTATTTTATGTTTGTTATAAATGAGGATAGTATTAAAAAGTTCTTCACGACAGAATTTAATATTACCATACACTTTGCATCCTAACGCCATCGGGAAAAGTCTCGAAAAATTATATTTAAAATAAATTCTGAGCATATTATGATTTTGAAAATTAACTGTCGTGATAAGTTATAAAATTATCTAAAGGAAGCTTTTTAAATGCTAAACATAAAAAAAAAATATCTGCCTAACTCTTTAGTTTTTTATTTATCTAATTTTTAATTTATTTTTTTTAATTTTTAATTTACTTTGAGTGTTCTTTCAGATCGAATTTAATCTTTCATTTTTGATCGAATAATATACGATTGAATTAAATATCTTATATTTAAATATTAGTCAGTCTCTATATTTAAATTTTAGTCAGTTAATTTTCAAATAACACGACTTGATATATTTCTGTGATTTTCTGGTAGCTCACGAATGCTGTATAATTCACTAGAAAACACACCCGACGTCGCACTTGGATTTAAGCAGCAAATTTCTAATTAATTACTACACCGGAACCCACAGCGAATTTCTAAAAACCAAATAACGTTTTAACAATGCATTCGCTTATAATAAAAATAAAATGAAATTCTGTTGCTATACTACGAACGCTCATTTCAAATCCCGGAAAACACCGGGTACTTTTTCTAGTATAAGTAAAGCAGTGATTTAAAATGTTAAATAAAACCTCAAAAAGCAACTCAAAGTCTCCTATTTAGAGACATAAAAATTAATGGGGTTTTTGATTCTTTAATACATCTATTAACTCTGATAGTATTAAAAATTTTTAACATTCAGAACAATTCCAGGCATTAGTATTATATAATTTTTTACAAAACTCTTCAAATATACGAGTATATACATTAGTTGGAAATTAAAATCTAAAATTTCTTACACAGCAAAGAATCAGATGCAGGTTTAAATAATAATTTAATTTCTTACACAGCAAAGAATCAATATGCAGGTTTAAATATTTTGAAGAATTTCAAATTTTATTTTAACTGGAATTGATTGTTCTTTACTGAAAATTTTGGAAAACACTTTCACTGCAGATAATTGCATCTTTGGATCTTTTTTGCGTTTATTACGCGGTTATCAGCATGGATAAGCCAATATCTGCAATAGCAGCACGAAACTTGTAAGTTTCTTTCAGCCATTACAATTGCTTTCGAATTCAGCGCACATAAAATTACCACAAAATAGTCGAACTACAGTGCCTGGTCGTAAAAGCTACATCTGATGGTTTTTGTACAGAACGTTTAGTTCCTACAAATATCATGTTTAATGTGTCGCTTATTTGCTCTTTTGTCCTAATATTGGGGACAGAACAGAGCAGTGGCGACTCGTGAGGTGAAGCAGGTGACGCAGGATAAGGACTGCTTCACTTTAAATTATCAGCTGAATGGTTTATTATAATCAGAATTTGGCAAATTTTTTAGACTTGTTTGGCTGTGTTAGATAATATTTGACAACACTTGGGCCAGTTTCATGATGTGTTTTGATACTGTTCGTTGTCAAGAAAGAGGGCAAATTCCGAAGCTGAATCATCTTCACACATTCCTGAAGTCACGAGCCTCCTCTAGAGTGGAGCACAACAAACGCTTAAGAAGCAACTAAATATATTTTTGCTAAGAAAAATGCAAGTCTAACAATGTCCAGTGGATTATTAGGACGATGCATACACCAAACGCAAAAATGTGCTCCTATGTGTTCACTAAATAGTTTATCACAAACAAGAATGCAGACAAATCACATTCAGGATTATAAAAGTTGCTAATAGCCGTAAGTACAAGATTCAACCATGCAACTGCAATCAAATATGTTTGGTATCCAGTAATATGACAGCAAAATCTACGAATGATATTACTGCATCCGTTGCTAAATCATTAATTATAGGAATAATTTACATTTGTTTGGAGTCTATACACTTCTGTTTCACAGTCCTTACTTCGGGCTTATTGATACGGAATTATGCTATTTCATCAAAAACGTTACAAACAGAATCCGGCTAAGAGACGGAAAAGCTAGATTTAATTACCCAACAACTCGACAGCTTTAGAGTTAATGAGAAAAGCCTGAGGTATTCAATCGAATGTATTATGTTGCTATATTTGTCCCGCAGAATCATATAAATATGACATTGAAAGTGACAAGCAGGGATATTACAATGTATTAAACGATGCAAGATACGATCAAATGCAGGAATTTTAATGGTGCGATAAATTATTTTTAAAGAATTGCAGATGGCTGGAGCCAAATGGTTTCTATAAATTCAAATTTTGTAATTGCTTGAAAGCTTTTCAATGGAACAATCGAACTTTAAACACTTTTGAATTATAAAGGAAACTTTAGATATATTCGTTCAATGAATGCAAGGTATTTATTGTGTTTTATTTGTTGTTCAATGAGATAAAACGAGATTATGGGAATTGTTGATATTTTAAACAAAATATATTGATATTTTTTCTTAAAGAATGAACTCGCTTTGAGTGGAGTTGTTCCCTTGTATCTGTTTCAAATTCTCAAAAATCAAAGTATTGCTCAAATTCATATTGTTTAAATAGGGTTAATGAATTTTGCTATTAATAAAGCATGAAGCTCTGACTATTGGTGTATTTATCGACGTTGAAATTTTAAAATCATGCAGTCTTCGAACCCTTAAAATTTCATTTAAAATAAATTACAAAATTTCGTGAATTTGTGTTAAGGATGCCGCTCAAATCTCATTGAAAAGTACATTGTGCGACCTTAACCATGGTATTAAGATTAAAATATTCTACTCATATTTTTGATCGAATGAGTACCAATTGGTGCGAATATTGATCAAAATCCTCCTCAAAATTAAATACTTGAAATTAATGATGGTATCCATTGAAATTCTCCATTCATATTTTCGATCGAAAAGGAACCAATTGGTGCGAATATTGATCAAAATCTGCCTCAACAATAAATATCTAAAATTGACGATGATACTAGGATTATAATTCTCCAGTCATATTTTCGGTCGGAAAGGAACTGATTGATGCGAATATTGATCCAAATCTACCTTCACAATACCTGAAATTATATTCTCAAATTTAAAAAACGCTCCAAGTCTATCAAGGCCTGACTTCAACTATACCTGTACCGAAATTGATGATTATACGCTGCTTATGCTTCCTGTTAGGGCACGCAAACAGACACACACATACACATACGCAACAAAAATCAAGAAAGTATTATCTTTTTATATTTAAGATATATAATTAAATCGAGGGTTTTAGTATCAAATAACTTTAACGACAAAATCGTGATTTGTCAGGAATTAGCAAAAACCATTTAGATATCTGCATTTAATCGTTTTTATCTCTCATGCACCTTACGGCAATCCACAGATTAGCTCGAAATTCTATCTAGAGCGATTTATAATTCGGAAACAAATTTCTATTAACACAAATCAAAATTTCGATTAGCACGATATTTATTTAGTTAAAGCCTAATCTTAGTGAACCGAAATTTCAGATGTAGGTTGTATTCATAGAGCGGTGATGTTCAGTTATAAATATTTTTGTCATATATTGATACATCTCTCATAATATTTATGTTTGTATACAGTACATCAAAGCATTTTCAAGAAACGTCGTTTCAATATTCATAGATTTCAAAACATTTTCATATTTCGATAAATTATGCAATATGTAAGCATAATTGGGCAGCTCGCAGTTCCGCAATTAGGCTATGCAAATGTCACTTTATATATACTACTAATACACTACTCATAAATTACGAATATAATGTATGTATGTATTAAATATTTTGAAATGTAAAGTACCTTACGGTACTGTAAGTTATAAATATTTTTCAAAGAACTGACAAAATGTTTTGTTTAATTCAATAAACTTTTGATGCAAATATTAATTTTTACTTTTAACTTCCTATTAGACTTTTAGAATATACGTATGTATAGCTACGCATATATATACGTATGTATATATATATATATATATATATATATATATATATATATATATATATATATATATATATATATATATATATATATATATATATGTATATATATATATATATATATATATATATACGTATGTATATATATATATATATGTATATATATATATATATATATATATATATATATATATATATATATATATATATATATATATATATATATAATAGAAGTTTGAAAATCCAATGAACGAAAAGTAAGAAGATGTAACACGATAAACCTTTATATATATATATATATATATATATATATATATATATATATATATATATATATGTATATATATATATATATATATATATATGTATATATATATATATATATATATATATATATATATATATATATATATATATATAAATATATATATAAATATAAATTAGTAAATCCAATGTTAGAATGTAAGTAGCAACTCATAATACACTATTCCAAATTTTTCTACAAAATACAAAGAAATAAAAGAAATTAAGACATAAAGAGGAAGTAATAAAGCGTAATGCAGGTCATAAAGACAAAGACAATCAACAAATTTCAAAGATAAGGAATAAAAATAGGAAAATCAAAAAATCAAGCAAAAAAGCTTGCACATGGAAGAGCTTTAGGCTTAAGATAAGTTCATTTCGAAAAAATTCTCTTCAAGTCTATATATCCCTTCGAAATGAACACCAAAATGCTTGTTTCTGAAACACAAGATAGATTTTATCTATAAACTTCTGTTATATGGACGGCAACCATATAGATTGGAAAAATAAAGGAAACATAAATACCTTAAAATGCAATTCATTAGTACAACCATGACGAGCAAAATATGACTAGACCAATGTTGCCATATGCAGAAATGAAAAGATGGGATTTGATGTTGCCAAAGAGAGTAATAAAAACTGTACTGCGTAAAAGCAATAAAATGAGATATTCAACAGTTAAAGCTACAAGATAAAAAGATGAAAATATAATTTCAAGAGAATGAAGAAGTACGGCTAAAATAAGATACTAAGGGGAGATTATGAGAATTTTAGGCTAATCGAAACTTTTTAACTATACCATTTACTAAATATGCAGGATATTTATACATTTTACTGGTAATTTCGAGGTTATTAATGTGCAAAGCATGAAATTTTTTATCTGATAATCTATAAATTCTAAAAAGTTGATTAAGTATAATATTTCTAAACAATTGAATCGAGTTGCAGGAATTAAAAGGTAATAATTTATTAATATTAAATTAAAAAAAATCTTTTTCATCATATAAATTAGTAACTATTCCATATGAGCAGGTTCTATAATTAGATTTAAATCCAAATAATAAATATTATTACTAATAGTAGTTTCATTAGGTATTAATTCCAAATTATCCGGATAGAAATCTATATCTATGACATAGTTATCAGTAAATACAAGACAAATCAGATCATCTACATATCTGTAAATTTTATAATCTGTTGAAGTAAAGAATTTTTCAAATTGTTATAGGTATAAATTAGCTAAAATACTGCTACTACAGTCACCTTGTGGAAGAAACTGAGATTTGTAAGTATAATTTATTACTTTGAAAGATATAATTATTGAAAAGAAAAAAATGTGTGTGGAGAAGCTTAGGAAAATTGGTAAATTTAGTAAGATGAGAATGATTGGTAATATAAGCATTATATAAAGCTAAAATGACATCATATAGATCAGTGATCTTAATATTATTAAATAGATCTTTAAAATCAAAAGTTTGAAATCCTATTATTTTACCAAGTGTTTTTAATTTATTTTTAATTCTTTACTGTTATTTAGAATAATGTAGTTATCACTAGAATCTCGTAAATTAATATTTAGTACATTTAAATAATTTAGTAATAATTTACTAGCAGTAGTAGAGTATGAATTATGACCACTAGTTACAGTTCTAAATTTAATAGGATTTTTATGAAATATAGGTATAAGCACAATATATGGAAATGTCAAAAATTTATTATTAATATCTAAATCACTATACATATTGATAATTTTCAATTTGATACTATTAACAGAGTGGAAATCAATTTTAAATAGACTATTATTTTTTAAATAATCTAGCAGATATTGAATATAGAATTTTTTACAAATAATAGCATAATTATTGGAGGCTTTATCAACATAAGTAATAACAAAAGATCTATGTAAATCATTAACAGAGTATTTTATATCATCCATATTATATATAGATCTAGAAAAATTAATACTACAAATGGCATTTTTAATAGATCTTAAAATAGTAAATTTCCACATATTAAATGCCTCTAAAGGCTGAGCATATTTAGAAGCTAATCCATAAATGAATTAATCAAGGTATATATATATATATATATATATATATATATATATATATATATATATATATATATATATATAAATATATATATATATATATATTATATTAGAAAGAAGTAGTAATAAAAATTATTAATTTAAGTAATCGTGAAATATTAACATCACCATAGAAACAAAACCACGGCCGTAATGTCGATAATAGAAAAGGTCAGCACAAATTCGAAGATTTAAAAGAATTAAATTCATCTTCATGTCTGAGTATTTAATTATAATTAACCAAAACAAATGCCTCTTTCAGATTGGACAATAGTGCATTACTATAAATGTCCAAACTCATACTACAGGCACCAAAAGATGAAAAAATGCAGATAAGAAACATTAGGAAAATTTGTATTACCATGTGGCAGGAACTTTTCTTCTTTCACCACGTGTATCTGTATACGATCAACCTCAGCAGTATAAAAAAATTCTAGAAGCACCGGAATAAACATGATGAAATACTACCTAGGACGCAGTAAGAACGTTCACAGCGACACTCTCAGACTCGTCCAGTGAGTCAGAGCAGGAGATCGGACAATTACCCGTATAAGCAAAAC